>JAOXJM010000001.1:72245335-72258342 GCA_026413425.1 Tringa solitaria | reverse complement strand
AGGGCAATGAGGTCTCCCCTCAGCCTCCTCTTCTCCAAACTAAACATGCCCTGTTTCAACTTGTGCTGCGTGTGATAAATGTTTCCTAACGACAAGAAAGGGTAAGTAAGTGCAGAAACAAAAAGGCTTGCAGAGAACTGCGCAATAGTTGGGAAAGTATTACACAGAGGAATCAGGAGGTTTTGTCTCATCTTGAGAGTGCTGTATCAATCCCTCTAGAGGATTTAGATGAACGCAGGTGAACAAGGCAGTTAAAAACCTCACCTATATAGTGGTAAAGTCAGTGCAAGCAGAGGCCTTCACCCTGATCTAATGTGCACAGCAAGGTAATATAAGAAGGAAGAACTGGTTTCTAAGTCTTAGATCAACAGCTGAAAGAGAGTGAACACTAATTTCAACTTGTTTCTTTAATTGTGTTTCCAGGTTAGGCATTGCCCATTAATAGAAGTGACAACAAAAAATCTTACAGACTTTGAAGAAAGCACAGGTCTTTAATCTTAAGAAGTTATTTCCCAAAGCTACCTCTAGCTTAGGGGGGCAAACTTGGCTTCCTCCATCATAACAAGATCCTCTCTGGGAGCAATTCAAAGCAATTAAAGCCCAGCTCTGATCTGCTATTGACTATAAGAGGAATTTAAGAGGTGGCATTTTGAAAATATCTTCCTCAGACCTTGTCCGGCTGGAGTACGGAGTTGAATAAACTGTGAAATAGAAGGGATGAGTTGAAAATTTTGCCTCATAAGGGTCCCAAAGAGGTTCTCTTATTCTTAGGGGAGGAGGGGGGAGATGAAAAAAAAAAAAAAACAGATTAAAAAACTCACAGAATTGGAGTTTTTATAGGCAGTGCTTGCCTGCCTATTTCTGGGGATTATCTTCTCCTTCAGAAGCAATAGACATTTAAATCAGCTGTAACCAGATTATTCTTCCTAAAGATTTGTATTATGACTACACCTGGGGGCTGCATCTGTGATTATAATTGATGTAGGCACTGTAAACCTGAAGCAGAAAAGAACCTTAGACACAAAAAAAAAACCCAAGTTTTTTTATCTAAACAGATAAACAGACAAACCAGACAAAGGGAGAGAGAAGAAATGAAGATGAAGAGGGCAAGGTTGCACCACAGGCCAGTGAGAGAGGAGAGCAAAGGTCTCTGACAGCAGCTCATTGCCTTGTCTAGTAGTCTGTATGCTGCTTCTCTTGATGAAACCCACGATGAACTAGTGTTGGCAAGAACACTCTCAAGAAATTTTATATTAAATAAATGAATAATATTTGTCCGAGAGCATTGTCATTAAGGCTGAAGGGTATCGGAAATCAGGTTTGGAAGACAGAGTAGGGGTAATGTAGAAGCCTTCATGCATGTGACTCAGAAAAATAATTTCAAAGGATTGCACTTTCATAGTCCAGGAAAACAGCCAAACAGGAGTCCAAACATAAAGTAGGCACACAGTGAAATAAAGAACAAAAAAGGAGGGAGGAAGAAAAAAGGGGATGCCTCAACCCCAGTGTGATAGTACACAAACCTGCATGGCAGTAACAGCCTTGTTTTTCAAACCTTTTCATTCGCAAACCCCAACAGATGCTAAAAATTACTTTGTACCAGCCAGTTAGGAATTGAGGGCCTGAGAAATAGCTACTTCCACAGCCTCCAACATTCCCCTCTCCCTACTCCAAATGAAGTGAATGGGAAGTGGGCTTCTAACTCAGCTTGAAAATTTTACCCAAAGATAGTAGATATGAATAGAGCCAGCAGGCTGATGAGTCTTTCAGGTCAGCAAGTCTGCACACAGAGAAAATTGGATGTCACCAAAGTCATATTCAATATACATTGGTTTAAAATCAGATATTAGTCTTAAAAACTGAAAAAAACTCTTTTTCTGAATAAGCAATAGATGTCACTGTATGAATAGCCTTTTGAAAATGCAAGAATGTGAATAGAGTAGATAAGAGTAATTAACTTATGTCAAACCTGTAATGGCATTCAGATGAATAATGGCTTCAAACTTACTTCACTCAAACATCCCCTCAGATCAGTCAGTTAATGGCTGAGTTAGGGAAATAAAAATTAGAAGATGAGGTAAGAGCTATAAAGGCAGCAGACAACTCCTAAGAAGCAAGACACAAGAGAGTACGTGAATGAAGGGAACACATTCATCCGCAGGCAGGGAAGACAAAGCAGTCAAATAAGAACACTTGGACAGCCAAGTAATACAAAGCAGGGAACAGGCACAAGGCAAGGAAATTCAGAATAAAAATCCCAGGCGAAATATATGATTAAAAGAAACAGAAAGCAGTTGAGATATTCATACAAAGGGACACAGTAATTGTCTGTCAGTATGTACAATAATTTCTTCCCTGAAGAAAAGATTAAGTCAACACAGATATAAAATAAGAATTTAGCAGCTGGCTCAGACAATACCTGACAAAGAAGTGGTTATAAAGTAAATTAAAAATACCTTACTAGTAAATTATATAGCCCACTCAAATACATAGAGGAGCAGTGCATGTTAAAAAGAGTCATCACAACATGTATTTGTTAAGTAGATGTACAATTTGGCATCCAACCTGTTTAAGAAAATACAGAATTTGGGTAGAATAAACAGACAAATAGTTTACTATGCTACAAGAAAGAAATTCATTTGGACAAGCTGTGGTAGGGATATAAAACACACAAATCTCATTATCATGACTGCCCCCACCTTCATTGTTCAGCTCTTCAACACTTTGTTGCCTAGCTTGCAACTACTACTCTCTCACATCCTGTTTATATCAAACTTACTGGGACCTGATGCCCTACTAGCTTGCCCTGGGAGCTCCAATACCTTCTTGTCAAATCAGACGTCAAAGCAGCGGTGCCCGATTCCCAGGAGAAATGAATGTTCCTAAAGCAGCTGTTTTCCCATGGGAGAAAGAGATGCTTTCTATGCACAGGTGAAAAGGTGCACTGCTCCTTTCCACTGATGCTCCTTGCTCCTGAACTATGTTGGCACCATGCAGCTGATTGCTACACTAAGTTAACAGTGATATCGAGCAAGCATCAGCTCTGCTGTCTCAGATGGGGTATTTAACATGTGGAAGAGCAGCTTGCAATACCCCCACAGTAGACTCGGGTTTCCATGCAGAGAAGCAAAAACCTAACCCAGCAAACTGCTGCTGGCATTGAAGTCCACAGCACCCACAACCAAAGATCAAGGGACTTAGCATTTTCCAAACCAGGGCAAATGAAGCCTGAGACCTTTATATAAAATCAATTATTTTCTGAATGGGTGGAGAAAAGCAAGATGCTAAGCTTCTTCCTTATGTGTGTATCCACAGTCTGAATGTTGGTATGTGCTAAACAAAATTGGTCAGAAGCTTGCCAACAAAATAAGAACAAAATACAACTTCTTATAAAAATATGAAAGATGGGCAAACATTCGGGCTCTCAGCTACTTTGATAGCATCAGTGGCATCAGCACTGGGCTGCTTTCTGGGGATATCATGCTAGGTGTATTTTCTCCAGAGGCTAATACCAAGAAGCATCACATTGCTAGGTATAGTGCCATTAAATCTCTGGACAACAGTCTATTGTTCCAGGGGATTGTGGAAATGGCTAGCAGGTTTCTATTCCCATTACCCTAATATCCTTTCCTCCTGCCTACCAGATCTGGCCTCTCTGGAAGGGGCTCGTCACTGCAGACCCCACTCCATGGCCAGGTGGGCTTTGGTGCCCCTACACCAGCACAGCATCATCTGAGCCCCATGAACCCACTGGCCACACACAGCAGCCCTCATCCCCTTCTGCTCAGAGGAAGAAGAGCATCTGTGAAGAAAGGGCAGCAGGAGGGATCCTTTGAAACTTGTGCCCTCTCTTTTTGCTAAGAGAAGCAGAATACGAAGCTTAAGCCCCTGGTCTGACTAATCTGAAACACAGATTAAATAATTTTTATTATTTAATAAAAATAGCCTCCAGGCTGTAGCATGAGGACATCCTCTGTTCTTTTTCTTTCATCTTTCTTTCTTTTTTTAATCTTTCTTTTTTCTTGAAAAATTCTTCATTTCATTACAGTGTTTAAATGGCAATCATTGAGATATCAAGAAAAGCTTTTTTTGGCAAAACATGTTGATGACATTCAAGTTTATTGTCAGAATCCATTAGAATTTCAGTGTAGCTGATATTCAATCTCTACTGAAGTTTAAATATATATTTTGTAAATATATATGCTAAACATATATTTAACAGTGGTTTGCATCCAGTTTTGGCCTATGGAAACAACAACACATGGATTTTTCTCAAACTGGATGGATAATTAAAACCCAAACTTGATTTCACAGACTATATAATATTGGTGCAGACTATAATCTATTATATAGACTATATAATATCATGCAGGAAGATCAGCTACTCTGAACAGCAGCAGCTGCAACAGGAATCTAGACAATTATTCAAAAATACTGATCTGCCTCAGAGTGAATAGCTAATCAGAAAAAAAAAAGCAAATAACAAATTACTGAAAATAAATAAATAAATAGCAAACAATGACACAAATTTATCCTAAGCGGAGGTAGCTTACTGGTGACTGAGATCCTGAAGGAAATCTACAGAAACAGGTGGTTTGAGGATCCTGCTCATAGACAGATGATGACAAAATGATAATCAAGAATCTGATGTTTCTAATTGTATGTATCCAACATCCAGATAATTGTTCTATTTATTTTGTCTGCTCTCAGTGATGTGTGCAATACCTATTTCACTTGGCCTGACTAAATGACTGCAATGGACAGACTAACTGCAAGTGGTATGAGTTTGGTGTCAAATCTCAAGCCTACATTCACACATCGTCAGTTACAAATATCATCATATTTGTCATTTAAAAAGAAATTCTTGGACTTCATGACTTACTCCAGTTAGATTTCTATGAATACAAAATCAGTGCTTAAATGGTTCATCTCAAAAGGCAATAAAATCTACAGGTAGCATTAGAAGTAGAGATGATGGACAGCTTTTTACATGTGATAATTTACTCAAAGTGTATACCAAACACACAATCCATGTTAACAAAATTTGTTAAACCAATGAGGAAACTGAAACTTTACTGAAGATTATATTTTTCCAGGTCACCATTATCATTATTTACTAGAGCTACTGAAACCTCCAATGGCAACTATAAAATATGCTAATTTTTTAGTATTGCGGAAATGTTATGTAAAGTGTCTATTAATATTATGTAACCATTTCAGTGGTGCAATGTGATGGAAAAAACCAGTTAGCTGGGATCTAGATAATGAGTATTTCATATCTTAAATAATTAAGAAAACTCAGTAGTAGACAAACAAACAGCTTTTTGTTTCCAGTGCAAAACATTAAATATCTTGGTATTTTCACCAAAAAAAAAAAAAAATTCTGGAAGTAGCACAGAGTATATCCCCCCAAAAAATTATTACTAAAACAGATGTTCGATGTGTGATTCAGTAGACCCATTTGGGTGTTTTTTGAAAGCAAATCTGGAAATACAAGGCTAGCAAGTTGCTAGACTCTGTTCAGCCAGGACTAAAGTAGAGTTTTGGCTTATGGCTGCCCTCCTGCCCAAGAGCTACTTTTTGTAGCCACCTATTCAAGGCCAGATTGCAGTTCTATATCTACGTGTGGGATTCTGCCTGGGTTTCCCAGGATCCAGATCTCCTGTGAACTGCACAGGTGCCACCTCAATGTTGTGGTGGGACCCAAAGTTACGTCCCAACCCTTCCTCTGCAGCCCCTTGGGGCTCTGCAGTGGAGATGCTGTAGCCACGTGGCTCAGGGGAAGAAGGAGCCAGGCTGAGCCTGTCTTTGGGGGGAGCAGAGCCATGGACCACAAAATGGGGGTCACCACCTCATTCTTCCCCACCAGAAATCTGACAGAGACCTTCACAACTCTTCTCCCAGTGAGAAATGTGCAGCAGTTCATCAGAAGACATCCCCTATGCTTTTCTGTCCTGTCCAGATACTCCCACTGTCAATCCCCAAGTGAAGCTCAGAGAAAAATGGAAGCAGAAAGTGTCATATATTTAAAATTGTGGGAGGTAAAAAAAACCCGGCAACCTGTAGAAAGAAAGCATGTTAATATATGTGGGAAAGAAGAACATTGGGTACTTCTTCAAAATGTAATGAGATCCTACTGGAAAATTATGCTGACTGCTGCATTAGCTTACAGTGATCTTAATATACAGTAAAGACAACAATCACTGTCCAACTCATACTTTGAGCTTGTAGCAAGCTTCTCTACCATCCTAACACTGCCTGAAATGATACTTGGCTGCTCCACAGCTTTGAACTTAGAAAGTGAACACTAAGGTGCATTTGAAAATCACAGCTCTGCTATACTCAGCAGGGATGCATTTTCCACCCAAATCCTTTTTCTTCCTGACATAAAAGCCTGGCCTACTGACACAAAAGTAAAGACAAATAGATGGCAAAATATTTTATATGACTGTTCCTATAAAACACACGTCTCTATGCATTCTCTGCTAACATAGCAAATACCTTCCTAATAATTCCACCATAATTCCATCCTAAATATTCCATCCATATGAATGCATATTCATTTCCATTGCTGGTTTTCCAATTTTCAGGCAGTGCTTACTTATTTTGAGATACCACTGGGTGCTTTAGATGCTTTCTTTTCCAGGTGTGAGGTCTGGAGAAAAGTATTGCAAAGTGAGTGATAAAATATCTTGCTAGACTGTTAAGAAGACATATGACCTCTGAAAATAAAGTGGAGTTGAGATGTGGTCTGCTGCCCAGACACTCCCATAATGTGCTTTGGAAAGGGCAGATGGGACTGCAGGTATGACATGATCACTTTTCTTCCATGTACTGCAGTAACCTTAACATACAAAAGGGATTTTGCTGATCAGCACAGACTAAGCTTTCCCCCGTGCAGACAGCAGAGCGTGGTTATTCACAAGAGGTGGATCAGACGTCAAATTCCGATACCCTTTAGGGCTAGATAAGACATATCCTTAAGCAAAACTTACCAAAATCTGTCACCATTCGGTGGGCGTTATTCAGCTTTTCCCACAACTTCTGAGGGCCACCTCCTGCATCTATTTCCGTCTTCTGTCAAAATCAGCCCCACTGGGGAACAGAACAACAATTTCTGCAGAGCTGAAGGGCTTTTGAAGTGTGTTTCCCAGGCACGTTTCATGAAAATCTATCTAGAAGAAGCCAATTAGGTAAATAAAAATAGTATTGGCTTGAAGTTAATCATAGCTTCCTTGTTGACTTAAAGGAAGAAAGATCAGACTCCCACTTGCAATTATCATACTGAATACAAGTGGTTTTTCACACCATCTTCATTTTAGCTTCTGTTTATTAGGCATTGCTAAATGCCAATGAATAGAGTTTCAGCAGTGTTTTCTCTCATCAGGTAATGTCATCATTAGTACAAAATGATCCAACATCAAAAGCACCCAGTTCTTTTAGCCTGATGCTTTGAAAGATCTTAGAAAATAGTCACTTGGAATAGCGAGGCAGAATATACCGAAGATTAATGTGTGTCTTGGTACTATAGATTTTTCTTTTCTCTTTTCTTTCTCACAGTTCTGTCTAGATGAAAATTCCTTTGGGAACCTGGGCTTCCTGTTTATGCTAATCTTGTTTTCTGGCATGTTAGAGTGGCATATCGCTAATGGTAACACAGATTAGGGCACTCTCATGTGTTCCAGCCACAGTCCAGGAAAGCAATGACAATTTAGGATGGGGAGGAGGACAGAATGAGGGAAGGTGCTCTTTAGGGCTGTGATGTACTCTGAATCAGCTGTACCTGGAATGAGCTCTCTGAAAAAGGTCAAAAGGCTTTGAAATTCAAGCCAAACTTTATTCAAATGAAAACTAGAAACTTAACTTCTAAATGAGAGAAAAATGCAGAGCAAGCATGGAAGGCAGAGCAATCCCACTTCCAGGGCACAACACCATGGTCCTTTGAGAGGCTGTAACAAATAGTACACAGAGCACACAAATGCAGCCAGTATCACCGGTGAAAGGGGCACTTCGAAACCTGGTAGTAGGTTCTGGTGAAGATGTTTCCAGACTTCAGATTTGTAGCTGGGTCTCCACCCCATCTTTTCCCAATCGAGAAGGGGTTTTGTTGCAACTTGTATCTGAGCTGTGGACATATACATATTTCTCAATCACTTCAGAAGGTGTCCTTTGTTGTTGTTCCTGCCCATCCAACGGTGATAAGGATAAAATGTAGGGAAGAAAAAACCCCACATTTTATTATCTGATTTCAGGTACACCATTAGTTTCCACAGGCAACCTTTCTTATGCACTTCAAACCAGCTTCACAGCACTGTTTCTAGAAGACATTCTATGTTTGCTAAGAGTCTTATTTCTCAGCTAAGCCTTCCAGAGCAGTTTCTTCTTTTTCATTTCACTTTTTCATGAAACTGATCCTTGCCCACTAGCATTTGCTCTTGAGAAGACCCATAAAGCTAGGGGAGCAGCATGTTATCAAACAGTCATGTGAAGGAACTTGGACTTCACAGTACATGGCTTCTTGCTCCGGCCGCCACTCTTCTGTACTGTCTGTGCCAAGAATCAGTCTATTTCCCTATGAACCTCAACTCGTCTACCTCTGCACATCAGAGCTGCAGCCACATTCCCAAATTAATCACATATTCTAAGTAGAATATAATCATAGAATCATAGAGTCATCTAGGTTGGAAGGGACCTTCAAGATCATCTAGTCCAACCATCAACCCAACTCTGACAAAAAAACCCATCACTAAACCATGTTCCCCAGCACAACATCAACCCGTCTTTTGAACACCTCTAGGGATGGTGCCTCAACCACCTTCCTGGGCAGCCCATTGCAATGCTTGATAACCCTTTCAGTGTAAAAAAATTTTCCTGATGTCCAACCTGAACCTCCCCTGGCACAACTTGAGGCCATTTCCTCTACTCCTGTCACCTGTGACTTGGGAGAAGAGACCACCCCCCACTTTTCGAGGGCTGATTCTCAATATAAATAGGCACAATTGTATAAAAAGGGCTAATACTTATTAAAGTACAATTTTTCTGCCTCTCGCTGTTGCCAACGTAAGTAATACACAGGAGTCTCATTTTTTAGAAGACCTGAATGGACACAGTAAGTTTTAGTAAAGCCAAAAGCTGATAAAATTACTGCAAGTACAGCATAATTCCACTATGCTGAGGAAAACAAATAATGATAATGCTCGCTAAATTTTGAATAGCACTTGTTATCTACAGGACTCAGAGAGGTCAATAAGGTCAATATCCCAATATCGATATCAGCTGTTACTTCATCAGAAGGCCCTTACCAGATGGCAGTAGGACAGGAATGTGGCTCGCTCAGGGCTGTGTACTGTAGTAGGTTATTAGCAGAGCTGTGAATAGAAGCAGATCTGAAATGTCCTAGTTGAAAACTGTACACACTTGGCAGCCCAGCAGCTCAGAGTGTTAGGATTTGTAATTCTGGTTTATCCTTTAATAAACAGAAGCTTTATCCCAGGATTACCAAGTATTATCATAGTAATTAAGAGAGGGGTTTTCTTTAAAGGACAAATGTGAAATAGGCACCTGTTAGCTTGCAATAGATGCTAAATGCCCAATTGCTCTCTTTGCCTTTGAAAATCTCTTCCAATACCATGAATAATAGGATTAACAGTACTATTTGTAAATCTCTTTCCCAGATGAAAAAGCAGAACATGCCCAAAGTCCATGAGTCCCTGACCTTTACCTGAGGAGGAATCACAGGGCCGGGAATAACGTCCTCTGCTTAGACAACATCTCACTCGGTTAATTTCATGTACTTTTTCCTATTCATTAACTAAAAGCGAGCCCTTACCAAGAATGGAAAATAAATAATGAGGACTGCCACTTTTCTGGTTCTAACAGCAGTCCTTTCCCAAAGGACAAAGCGTGACGAGCTGAAAATTATACACAGAGATAATATGCCAGGAGTCCGGGTCTGGGCCAGGTTACAAGGAGGGTGGAGCACCATGGAAGCTCTTAACAGTTTAGCATAATGCCACTTTTTAGGACCAACTGCTGTAAGGACAGTAATCTGACAAGACAACAAATTCTGTTGAAATGAGGATATTATAAAAGGGAGCCTTTTAGCAGCATGATTAAGACATCTAATGCGAACCTAGTATATGTACATGCACAAACACGTCTATACATTTTCCAAAATCTTCAGTTTCTGGAAATACCTGAAGATAAAAGCTGAGTGATGCCAGATGGAAACATGGCCCACAGTGTGGCTTTGTAAACCCACCAAATTCTCATACTGCCTTACTCCTCAAAACAAAGCAAAGCTCTCCCAGTTGCAGGCTAGTAGTAGTCTCTCATGTCATTTTGACAATCTTGAAAGATGCAGTAGTCATTCTTATCCATCAGTTCTGATGATACGCACTGTACAGCTACCACAGATCCGCTCCTTCAGTTGCCTCTTGGCTCTGCCCAGACATTCACCTCCATTGTCCCCCTGCCTCCTCCCTGAAGAGGCCCACACCAGGTCCCCAGCAAACTCCTGTGGCCAGTCAGTGGGTCACCACAAGGTCCTTTGCATACCACGTAGGAGTGCAGGTCAGGTTCTCAGCCTGGGTATTTCACAGCTCTGGAGCCCAGCTCACTCTTATTCAAGGGATTAAAGACAGCTTGATTTATGTCCTTGAGCTCTGGACAAAATCTCTACTCTTTCAACCTCAGAAATCTAAAACCAGTGAAAGAACAAAACAATAGATACTTGTGATCAAAACCCAGTCAAATATTAAGCACTTTCTGGTCAGCAGATGGCAAACTGTACCAGAGTAGGATCTCATTGTTGCAGTGGATCCCAGGTTAACACCACCACGTGAGACAGAAGAGCTTACAGAAGAGGTAGTGCTTATAAACCAAGGCAGGAGATATTTGTCCTTGGTACTGGCTGGCTTTCAGTCAGGATTACTACACTTAAAATCTGGGTTCTTTGCTTAAAGAGAGAAAAAGTAAAGGCTTCAACTAGAGAAACAAAGTACCTGGAAAAGGTCCAGCAATGTCAGGGACTGATGATTTTCAGCAGAGGAGAGGAAGACTGAGAGGAGACATTAACATATTACTAATGGACAGAAAGATGCTTTAAAGACGACCAGGATAAAAAAAAAAATCTCATTAGTACTGAAGATAGAGCAAGCAATAATGAGCTTAAACTGCAGTTGTGAAAATTCAGGTTAAACAGGAGAAAAAAATTATAATCATTAGAATAAGCAGCTAAGGGACGTTATGAAATCAGGAACCATGAAGATACTTAAAGCTAAATAAATAGGCATATGTTAGAGAAAATTTACTGCTACCCTGCTCTGATTTTACTGCCTTGCAATACACTGGCAAAATAGGATTGAATCTCATTAGTAAACGAACTGAAGCCTTCTCACATATATCTATATCTATCCACGGACTCTAATAGGGGTTATTCCCATGACTGTTTTCACAGAAATAACAAAGGTTTTACTGGCATTGGCCTCACATTACACCTCCCAGAAAGAGGATCCTGTGAGGGACATGGATCGCTGTTTGAGAATCCAGAAATGCAGTGGGCTCACCCTCCCAAGGCAGGCAGGAGCCTGCAGCCCGGCGTCGGCAGTGCCAGCAGCGGCTGCAGAACAGACCAGGACCTGATTGAGCTAATCAGTGCAAAAGCACACACAAAAAGGAGAACGCATCTTAGAAACAAGGAGCAAGGTGACCTATTACTGCAACACGGAAAGCAAGAGGTCCTGCTTCCTTCCACAATTGCCATAGTTTTAAAATTTTCAGTGTTGCTGGGGGTAGTTACAGCTAAACCTGAAGATCTTAAGGGGGTTTTCCTATAGCATCTAGTCTCTTCCAAGGCGTCTAGAAATAGGCAAATCCCAAATCTGAGAGAACATACAAGATTCTGTGATGAATTTTGCAAACCAATGAGGTTAACAATACAAGACCTTTGGGTATTTGTCCATCATCAAAATTAATACAATGTAAACAGGAAACATTCATAGCTGCAGGAAGACCATTACATCTGGTTGCGGTTTTTAGAGATCTTCCCTCCATTCTTGACTCCTTTATTCCTTTTTTTATAGCTTTGACTTTGCAGACAGTGGGTCATTTGGTCAAAAGTAAGAGCAGTAAACCCAACCTTCCCAAGGCTGAAAACAATTTGAACATGGCCTGCTTTAGACAAGGCTGGCAATGTAGGATCAGGCCTTCTGCATCCCTTCCTGCCACACCACCTGACGTTCTGCCTGGTCTGACTGCTCCACGTCCCCAGGAAACCACATTTACACCTTTCACAAGCAAGAATCAGAAACATAAGACAAAGGATGACATTTTCAAAGCTCTAGCTAAAAGCAAGAGCTTTAGTCTCACCAAGAGTCAATCTTATTATAAACATAACATGTAGAAAGTTTTTAAACTCCCCCAGAGAATTCTGTAGGTGGTGGAAAGTAATGGGGATCAAAGGGACAATTTTCTGTCCAGCTGTACAGGTTTTTAGCTTAATTTTTTTGAACCTTGCCATATGATACAAAATAGTTCCCCAAAGTTTGTATTTTTCTTGCCCAGACAAACTCTTTTCAAGCTGGACAGTTGATAACTGAAACTCACTGAGGATAACAGAGGGGAAGGTGTATCTCAGTAATGGTCATCTCCTGGGGTTTGATCCCTGCCAACAAATGTATCTTAAAATGCACCATTGTTCCAGGCAGCAATCGGGACTGTTTAGTCAAAGAATCACAGAATCATCATGGTGGTTGGAAGGGACCTCTGAGATCATCAAGTCCAACCACAAAAAAAAAACCAAAAACCCACACACATACCAAAACCACACACACAAAACAAAAAACCAACCAACCAACCAAAAAAAACACCAAAAAACCCAAAAAACCCACACCAAACCGACAACACACACAACACCCCACCACATCACACCCACCCACAAACCAATAATTTCGGGCACTAGAGCATGCCCTGAAGTGCCACGTCTACACGTTTCTTAAATACCTCCA
>JAOXJM010000001.1:72201651-72230881 GCA_026413425.1 Tringa solitaria | reverse complement strand
TTGCTTTTAAATTGCAATAGTGTAATCGTCATTGTACACCTAGAACTTGCAATAGTGACGTATTGGACCCGTGAGTGAAGTCCAAATAAATTAATTTGAACCTCTCAGTGAAGTCCTTTCTCCCGTTTCGTCACATAGACCATAGCAGCAATGGGTTCTTAAATTGAGGTAGGAGGTATAACCATCTAGTTAGACACAGTATGTATGACTGCACAGCTTAATCTGCTCTAAAACTCCCAACGCTACATTACTGTGTCTTAGGTCCATAAACAAGAAGTCTATAAGGCAAGAACCCCCTGCTTCACAGCCTGGGAAGGGCTGATATTGTGGGGCTCCACATCATATCACATCACAGGGATATCAAAAGTCAGGCTTGGAAACTAAAAATAAGAAAACCCCAATCAATCTACTGCTCTTTCACCCCAGACAGACCCCAAACTACTTCACCTCATTTTATAAATGACCTAGCTCCCAAATCCAGATCCAGAAGAGTATGAGAACTTCACAGATACTTCTGGTTCACTTTTGTCTACCATAACTACCAGTAACAATTTTCTTCACATTGCAAAGCAGAATCTAAAGGCATTATCCATTTCCAAAACCTTATTGCAACAGATGGACCCAGAGACTACCCCTCTACCAATAAATTATGCCCAGTAATTTCCTTGGGCTATGCCTGGCAAACTTTTGGGAGACCCCCCAGCTGGCAAAGGCACAGGATCATGCCGACAGCTTACTAGTATAAATGATTGTGTTCTTGTGCTTGGGAGCCAGCCCAGGCACCACGGAGTTGTCTAGCAGAGATGCAGCCATAAAGTCTCCGGCAATGACAAATAGCAGATCGCAACTCATCTTCATTTCTCCAGCATGGGAGTCCTCTGAGGACAACTCAAACCACCAGGAGCCATTCTGTTCCGCTACATTTAGACCTATCTCCCACTACTGAAATGAATGCTCCTACTCTGGCATTTACTGCTACAATCAAGTCATCATTCAGCCACCAAATAGCCTCGCATGTGTTTAGACAAAAAACTTTTTGCATGGCCCTCTAAGCGTTATATAAACTCCACCCTCAGTTTTCAGATGCCAGCCAGTGTCAATAGCTGTGGATCATGGTTACGTTCATCGGTTACCTGGGATATGCCCTCCTAGACCCCTGCATTAGCCAATGTACCTAGCTCTTGCAGAATAATAGGAGAGGTCTCTATGGGATATTTACTTCTTTCAGTAAAACAAAACGAAACATCATCCCCACAGCAAGCTGTATTTTCAGCAATTTTGGAAGGATTGATTTTTCCAAGTGGAAGAGCCTGTCCAAGAGCAGCACCATTCTTAGAAAGAGTAAAGCAGACAACTGCTGAAAACCATGTCCCAACAATGTCTCAGGCTGAATATGGAAACTGTCCGGAATTTAGATAAATTGCCACTGGATCCTTTTGAAAATCCAGACCTTAACCTTTTTTTGTGGTAACAAAAAGTTAAGATTAGGCATTTAGCATTGAGATTCTCACATCTGAAAAAGGACTTGTCGAGAGAATATCAGAAACTTCCAGCTCTAAACTATGCTAATGATTTCTGTTTCATATGTGCTTCTCCGACACTGCTCAGAGAGCACTTGAGTACAGTTTAACCTGTCTCTGGTAGGCTGTCTTTGAATGGGTAAATGTATGCTAACGCTTTACAAACAATAATCTGAGCCCAACAGCAATATTAAAGGCTTACAGGGATATTGATAATTCCCAACAACTTTAACAGAAATTTAAATCACTGATTTTTCAGCATCTATTTCTGGGCAGTTTCATTTCTGCTCTTTTCAAATCAAACTGAATTAAAGTTTCTAATTCTTTTCCCTTCAGATTTTTGGTGAGCTGCGCTTGAACTCAGTTTACAGTTTTATTAATCCTGTGTAATTTTTCCAGAAATCCCACTAGTCTTCTCTCTAAATCCAAACCATCTGCCCACAAGTTTCTTTAACACAGAAATGAACTTTTGAACTTTTCCCTTTACACATCAGATTTATATGGTTCACAATCAATCTGAAACCAGTAAAGTCTGGTTCATCTTCTGTTTCATTAATTGTATGGCAAAAGGCATATGAACTACTGGAAATGGATTAAAATATGAACACATTCCTTCTAATTGCATTATGTCTGGAGACAAGCTACGGCAATCATGTTTCTTAATGAGGAGCTGGAGGGAAGAAGAAAACATTGCTCTGGCAAGTTCTAAAATAGTGAACGACCTACTCTCTAAGCAAGTTGCAAAAGAGGTCCACCCATTCCTCCATGTGAGGATCATTTCCACCTTTTCCTCCACAAGCTTTGTTTGCTGAAACTTTTAGCTTTAACTGGACTCAAACTCAGCATTTTCAACCCAGAGGGACATCCGGGAATGTATCAAAAAGCATCCAGGTGACAGGACCCAAGTGAAAGCCTTGAAAACCCAGTCCTTTCAACACAGAAGTGAAGCTGAGGCAGAATGTAGTTGGGCCTGTATTAATCCATTAGTAAGGCTAAATGCATGTGCACTTCCACACATAGGTAGCAGGGTAATTTGATAATATTAAAATAAAAAAAATAAAAAGGGAAAAAAAAAGAAAAACACAAACAAGAATGATAGAAGCAGACATCTAAAGATCTTGCCCAAATTGTTTCTGTACTACCAGAGCATTGCTGATGCAGCATCCACACAAGGCTCTTGCTGTGTGGAGTGGGCTGGCAACAGAAAACTGCCGTCAGGTGCTGGTTAATCTTTCAACAGTTGAAAAAGAAATTATTATCTCATTTGAACTTGAACTAAGCAAAAAGATTTTTTGGGCAGAAAATCAGCTAGTTGAGACAACAAATCGATACAAAAGTCAACCAGCTTTAGTTAGTGGAGTGGCAAAACTCCTTTTTGTTTTACACCCCTCTGACTCAGCTCTCTGCAGTGCAAATACTTTCCCAGACTTTGCCTATTAATCAAATCTATTCCACTACCAATTTTATACTGGAGATGATTGTTTATTTAACATCCTCCATAAGCTTCACCTTCATTAACCTCCAGACACTGCCCTCCCGGCTCCAGAGACTATGAATTATTTCTGCTTCTTGGAGCCTACAGTATGATCAGATGATGCCCTTTTACCCAAGGGTTTCCCAGCTTACTTAGCTGGATGGTGATCAAAATGATGAGACCTTTCTTGTGGTACACAAGAGAAAAGGAAGAATCATAGAATCATCTAGGTTGGAAGGGACCTTCAAGATCATCTAGCCCAACCATCAACCCAACTCTGACAAAAAAACCCATCATTAAACCATGTCCCCCAGCACCACATCAACCCATCTTTTGAACACCTTCAGGGATGGTGCCTCAACCACCTCCCTGGGCAGCCCATTGCAATGTTTTTCCTAATATCCAACCTGAACCTCCCCTGGCACAACTTAAGGCTGTTTCCTCTAGTTCCTCTACTTCTTTTCAGTTGTCCAACCTGTATCCTTGCCCACTGAATTTTTCCCAGTGTATTATATGATTCCTACATGTACACAGAGGACACTCCTGTGGCCAGGAAATCATATCTCCTATGGGATTCTCCTTTTTCTTGACCCTTTCCAGCCCTTATGATCCTGCGGTCTCTTTGCTGGAACAGTAGCAGTACCATCAGTGAGACAGTAATAGCCTCCAATAGCAGACACGAGAGAGCAATCTTTTGAAGGCTAACAATGTTATAAAAATATTAGTAGTTCAACAAGGCCAGCCTCAAAAACACACATTGAGATTGCTGGGTCTTATCCAAGGTTGCTTCCCAAATTATCTTTGTGTACATAGCATCTACTTGAAATGCTAAGAGCACTGGCCTTGAAATGGGGGGAACAGCAAAGATCTCTGGCTTGGTGCAGGCAGCACTGTAATTCCTCTGCATATCCCCTGCTATTAAAGCAATTTGCATTGATACTTCCTGACTTCATACTGC
Source organism: Tringa solitaria (assembly GCA_026413425.1). Taxonomy (NCBI): domain Eukaryota; kingdom Metazoa; phylum Chordata; class Aves; order Charadriiformes; family Scolopacidae; genus Tringa; species Tringa solitaria. The sequence continues at coordinate 72,226,929 of JAOXJM010000001.1, read as the reverse complement.
AAACCTTGTGTCGTGTTGTGCTCTGCACAGCCTGGTCCAGTCACACTCCACATAACCCTACCGGTCACACCACGCCCTTGACCTTCCATCCCTCCTTGGGGCTGAGGCAAGGCATTCGTACAGCTCCATAGTGAGCACAGCTCAGGGCTGGGATATACCCCCGCTTTTCTCAGCACAGTTTATGGTACTCTTCCCTGTTAAGCCCAGAGAAACTCTCTACTCATAAAAAGGAGTTTTGATACCTTATCAGTATTAGGTTACTGCTGTACCTTGTACTGCTGCGTGGAGGGGCACACTGATGGGACCTGTAATCCATCCCCTGGATCTTCATGTGGTTCCCAGAGCAGCTGGGCATCAGGGAACAGTGCAGCTGTGCCAGACAGAGATGCCTGTGACGTCTCTGTCAGACACACTGCTTTAGGGATGTCCTAGTAAAGGGGAGACACCAGTTCACAGACATCACTTCTAATACCAAATAATAACAATTTTTATTTACAAGGCTTCCTTCTGCCACTTTGCAGGGAGTATTTTAGATCAGCTATCCCGCCCTGTTCAATGGGTTTGTGATGCTGTCAGTAAATACTGGAGATGGCCAGCCCGTGACAGGCATTTGTGGAAAAGGTTGCATAATATTTGTTTTCCCTTTCTAAATACATCTGTTCTGAGCTCTGCCTGGTGCCAGCAGGGTTTGCAGAATTAAGATCAGGGATCTATGAACTCAGAGTTGCACACGCTTTTATAAATAAAAAAATTTATAAATAAAAGTTTCATAACAGGTTTATGCAGTAGATAATACCCATCTGGATTATGGGTGGCTAGCAGTATTTGTTAGAAGCGCAACACTGGTGTCACCTACAAAAGCACCCCTTTAACAGCATTGGGTTTCAGTACTTCTCTTTCTCTCCTGGCTGCACGGTACACTGGTGTACAGTCTCAGATCCCTGACTTATTCAGGGCTGCTGATATTCAAAGTTACAGAGGGCTAGGGTAAAGTGGAGCAATGCACAGTCTAGCATTGATATAGGGCAGTGGTAAATCAGAAACTGTATGCTTTTCTCTTTTATGACCATTTCCTGCGTGCCTTATATGGAGGCATTAATTTGAAATTATTTTGGAGATTTTTGCGATGAGGCATACAGATGCAGAAGAGCTCTATAAAGCCAGCAAGCATCAGTATTTCTATGTCTAAATGTCTGGTTTGCCCATTTGTGAGAGAGAAGACACCTGAATCTTTGTGCAGGAGGCAAGGAATGGAGATCGGACGCTAGGGCTTGGGAACACCAGGCCTCCAGCAGCTGCAGGTGCTTTCCCTCCCCATCCTTGTGCTGCAGAGGGGATTGAGGAAAAAGAGAAGCTCAACACAAAGCCGCCCGGAGCAACACACAGGGCATTTTCTGGGGAGGGAAACTGCTGGCTGAGGCTGTTTCCACTGTGTTCAGAGGGGCAGGACTTCAGGTGTATCCTTTGAAAATAAAGAAGATGACGCTAAGAAAACAAATTCTTTTTTTTTTGTCATGATTTTGTCCTCTTTGTGTTTACTGCTTGCAGCGAAGGGAGAAGAATCTATCAGTTTCCTAAGGAAGCCCTATCTTAGGAAAGGTAAATTGTGGACTGGCTGTTGAGGGGCAGGGGAGTACGGACTTGACAAATCGTTTGACATGCAGAGGACCCACTGTCACCTATGCACACCCCATGTCATGGGGCTCTGTTTCCGAAAAGTAAGGACCAAAGTCTGTCTGGCACATCCATCAAAAGCTCAGAACAATAGTTCTCAATATGCTAGGGCTTGGGTGCTTAGAGGAGCACCACAAATAGAGAGAACAGACAAACAGGGTGTTTTTAGACATCCCTTTGTCTTCAATCACAAAAGTCCTAACGTGCCACTGAGGAGCTTCCCTGTCCCAAAATGTTTCACAGTGTGATATACGGCCCTTGCCTTGGGAAAAACAATAGAGTTTGTTATCAACAGTGGGGTAGTTCCTAGAATATCAGCAAAATGATGTTAGAAAAGATGCTATCTTAAAAAGACAGCCATACCCAAATCAAGAAGATGAAGCTGAGGTGTGATGCCCAACCAAATGGATCTCACCACAAATGCTGATGTACAGCTGCCAGAGGAGCTCACAAACATATGCTCTCCCCTACTCTCACAACAACAGCTGTTGACTTTCAGAGAGGTTCCATCAGAAATCTCCTAACCCTCTGAGAACAGCACACAGGCAAGACAAATGGAGACGTGACTTTCCACCCCACAGCTTTTTGTCTCTAACATCACTTTGATAGCTTCAAAGTAGTCTACTGTTATGACCATGATCAATAATACAACCTGTTGAATTAAAGTCAGTTCAACGCAAGGTTAGCTATCTGCTAACTTTATGATAGGGATGGGATCACAACAGCTGGTGGTGACACTTCATGACAATTCATACTTCAATATATTTAATTTCTGCTGATAGCAACTGACTGGAAGAGATACAGCAGGACTGCAAAAATCAGCTGGAGTGTTGTTAGTCCTGGTTGTGTGCTATTAAGAGGTACCTGATCTGTCAAGTGACTGTGAAGAAGTTGAACTAAATTGCATTTCTAAGCTCAGGATATATAGTAAGAGCCATTGTTGCAGAAAAAAAATTGAGAACAATATATTCTGAAATATACAATATATGGGTTGGGTTTCTTTTGGTGACTAGGTTTTATTCTACAAGGAGGGAGAAGTGAGCAGATTGCCTCCCAAGATGTCATATTCAATTTCTGCAATTTCTGGCAATTCCAGTGTCGCTTTTCATTGGCTGAGTGCTCATTATCAATGGTCTGAATATGAATCAAGTTTTAGAATATGAGGCACTAGTGTGCCTCACTAGTGTGAGCACTCTAAATGCTGATTTTGATGCACTATACTGTGCAACACTGAAACATCTTGATGTACTTTAAATGGATAAACTGCTTTAAGAAGCAGTAGAAATGAGAAAGGAAGAAAATTAAAGAGACAACAGCACCCATTATGCTATGCTGTAATAGCCTTATTACACAATATTATTTGTATTGTGTTTTCACATAAAGATTCTATATGAAGTTGTAACACCATCAGGATAAATCTAAGGGAAGGGAAAAATTTTACAGGTATAATTTAGGGCAGTCACTGACTGGGCAATCTCAGGGGCTACAGCAGGATTGAGTGAGCTGAGGTGGCTGCTCCAAGCCTGGGCGAACTCCCAATGCAGCATGAGGATCAAAATCAGTCTTATTTGCTTTCACTTTCTTAGCAGCCTCATACGCTTATGGCTGTCTGCTCTAGTTTGTTTTCTCTCTCTCTCTTCTATTTCTGTCTGAAGACCTGAGTACAAACTGTGTCAGAGCAGAGTACACCCTGACAAAGTGCTGCTAAGCTTTGATATTAACACTTAGATTAGATTCAGGACCTGCTTATAGGTAGGTACCTCTAGAAGTACCTGTGAAAGTTTCTAGAGAAACACTCAGTGGAGTGTTTCAAAATTAGAAATACAAGAATTATGTTTGTCTGTGCAAGACTCAGCTCCTACCTCCTTCCGTTTCCCTGGTGCACCTGCACTGTGAGTTACATACCTTTTCTATTTTTTTTTCCAAACTGGAATCTCTTCTTTATACACTGAAGAAATAGTTATTTATACTTTTTTTTTTTTTATTCAGTGCAGTTGCCCTGAGCTGTCTAGAGTTCATACCATAGAAATATGCACTGATGAAAAAGTGTTTGCTTCCTCCAGGCTACTTCTGTGGCATTTTTCCCGACGGTGTCTGCCTCAGTCTGTCAAATATCTTTAATGCAGAGCAGCAGTTTTAGCAATGCCTGTGGGGATCCCAGTAGAAACAAGTGGGGGCCTTGAGAGGACATGAAACCTGTGACCAGATTGTGGGGAGCGGGCAGGGAGCACTGCAGACGGCAGGACCCAGAAAGGAGGCAGAACGTTGGGGACCAGAAAGAAGTGGGGGGGACCAAGTGGTAGGATATGAAATGGAGAAAAGGGTGGCAAAATGTGGCTTACTTGAAAAAATTGGGGAAGATGGAAGGTTTGAGATGGGCTGGCCAGAGCAGGTGGGAGCAGGAAGGGACCTGGAAGGCAAAGGAAAAAACAGCCCTCACTCACTGGAACCCAACCCCATGGAAACTTGAAGGGAGACACTCCATCCCTCTGGTCCCAGCCACCCTGGCATTGTCCTCTCAGCCTGTACTGTCTGCTGCCTGCAGAGGAGATACACACCTGTACACTATCTCGTTGTGCTCCTCTGTGTCAGGCTTGAGCAAAAGAAAATTTAGATGTGCAAAAGGAAACAGTAAGGTCCCTTAGGCTATTGAACAGCCCCAGTGAAGAAATAGCCGCAGTCTCATCAGGTAATTTGTTGCCAAGTAGGCGGGCCAATAGTGTCAAAAGAAGTGCTCTTATGTGAGTCCATCTGGAATGGAAAAGAGATTTAGGAGGACATTCTGCTCTCTTGTAATGACACTGGTATGACATAATTGCTCATCTCCTGCAGTTCACGGAAAATGAAATGCAAGCCCTTCTCTTGGCAGTCCCATGTCACAGGTGTAAGAAAACAGAGCTTCACATCTAGGTGCTGTAGCACCCTACAAACAAACAAGTTTTAGGTTTGACCCTCCCTTTGTCACATAGCAGTATTATCGACACCTCTGTTACTCACAGCATGATGCAGGTTGGAAAGGGTGTCTGGAGCTGTGTCAACTCAGGGTTCAGGCAGGTTCCTCAGGTCTCATCCAGTGTGATTCTGGATGGAGGTCTCCAAGGGTAAAGACTCCACAGCTAGCCTGGGGGCCTGATCCAATGTCTGATCAATCCCATAGCAAAATTTTATGCTTATACCTGATAGGATGTTCCTTTTCTGCAACCTGTGGCTGTTGCCTCTCATCCTTTCACTGTGTACCTTTGAGAGGAACCCGGCTCTGCTGTCTCTCACCCTTCCAGCAGGAAACTGAAGAGCACCATGAGCTGCCCCTGAAGACTTCTTTTGTTCAAGCTGAACAAAAGGACACCTGCCCCCTTTCTCTTTGGATGTCCTGGGCTCCCACCCCGTGGCCACACGAACTTTCTCTGGACTCACTCCAATTTTTCAGTATCTCTGTTGTACTGGAGCATCCAACATCAGACATAATACTCCAGAGGCAGAGTCAAAATTGCCTCACACGGGAAAAATCTCCTCCTTCAACCTCCTGGCTATGCAACGTGGTTGCAAGCTCACACTGTTGACTTAACGCTCAACTCGCCGTCCCCTGGAGCCCTGGCCCTCTTGCTACAAAGGCTGTACCCTGGCCTGATGGTGTCTGTCCCATGAGAAAAACTTTGCACTTGTCATTTTCTATCAGCCATGAACTTTGCTGATGGCTGATATCTCTAACAATTATTCATCCAGATAGTTGATAATTCCAAGAGCTAAACCAGGTTTGACAGGCCACATGCGATCTAAGCCAAAAGTGCCATGTCACTCAATGAACCTAAGGCCATACTGCTGTCACTCATGATTTCCTTTTGTTGTCATGCTCTTGTCACTCTTCCCCTGGCCCCAGACATGTCCAGTATGTCGCCAAAGGTGGATTCTCTCATCAAGGATTTGTCAGTAGCCAGTAAGTGTTTGCAATGTCAATGAATTGTAGATTTAGAGATGGGGGAGTGTGAGGAAAGCAAGTGGTTAACACTGAATGCCAAAGCACCTGATCTATTATAGATGGGTTACCAGATTTTTTAAGTTGCTTTTGCTGACAATATATGTTCAAACTGTTGAAGCCTTTAGATTAATTTTTTTTATATATGTAACTTGACTGAGACAATTTTTGAGAGATCTATATTCTAAAAGGGACTCTCAAAAATACATTAACCCAAGATAAAAATGCTCAGTTATGGTATAGGATTGTAAAAGAGATTGTGATTGAACTATTTTGAACTTTGCGTTGTCTCTCTCATGCATATTTTCAGTCTCATCTCCTTACTGGAAAATGTTACACTCACTTGATTTTCAAGTACTTTGTTTTATTTTAAAATACTTCTTTTTAAATTTAAACACCACACACAAAGTCTGACGATGATTTGGCATACACAGTTGTATTTTACTTTTAGTATCATGACAGATTGTTTCTAAAACAGGGAGTCAAAATAGCTATTCCTCATCATCTACAGTGTTTTTCTTGTAGTAAGGCTGCATAAGACAGTAAAAGAATGTTCCATTTCTTGGGAAGCCACTCTATGTCTTGCAAAATATTTTTTGTATAGTAACATGAGTATAGATTAATTTCAACAGGTACATGTCTAAGTATCACCAGTTTTAATTCTAAATAGAGGCTACAGACTTCCAAGAAATCTATGCACATGTCCTGCCTGAATATTATCTGGAAACTTTTTTGCAGTATTGATTTTTTCTTTGGCTGTATATACATGTTCTTATCTATTTTTGACCATTTTGCAAGTTGTCTATTTTGCTGGTACTGATTAAGAAAAGCCTTGTTTTTATGATCATTTATGGATACATAATAAAGGAAAAGTACAAAGTAAATTAACTGATAGATCAAAATATTGACAATACTATAGGGAGCTTTTTGAGAACTGGATCAAATTGGGTTGACAGGGACTAAAACACATTACAGTCTTATTCCTGTTAAATGCCTACAAAATAAAAGGCTATGAGAGCAGAACGGAACAGAGTAAGTGATTCCATCTCACAGTATCTTCCAAGGTCAGGAAATTAATTCTTTTTCTTTAGAAAAGAAGACCATACAGATCTTTTCACAGAAAGCATTTGTGTCCCACTATTCTTTCTAAAAAAATATCCAAATGGTTAGGGTTTCTACTTAGATGACTAGCTGGAAGTCTACTCTAGGTATCTTAAGCCTTCTCATCAAAACCAAGGATGCATACAGAAATGAAATAGAACATTTAAATTAAAAAAAAAAACTCAGAAAGGCAAAAATGTTCTAAATCTATATTTTAGTTTGAGTTGCTAAACCCATCAGACTTGGAGATCTTGAGGTCAAAGGCTAAAAGCTGGAGGTGAGTAAGGCTTGATCTGACAACCACTGAAAATAGTGAAAAGACACCTGATAATTTAATATCCATAAGATTCTAAACCTTCCATCTCAAAAAGAAAGAAGTAGGACCAGAAAGACTGCAGGGAAGAACAACAGGCATGATCACAGTTACTGGATGGCTTTCATTAAAAACAATAATTAAATAGTTTAGGGTGTCTTAGTCTGGAGGAGAGAGGATTCAAGGCCTTTGGCTTGACAGATGGAGAAAAAGCTGTCCTACATTACCATACTGAATGGGCAATACAGGAAGGTGCTTGTGAAGTACCAGTTTAATCAAGATGAACACAATGCAGACTCTCATGGTTGTGCTAAACTTAAAATATTCTCTAACCAGCTATTGCAAAAAAAAAAATGTCATGGTGACCTGTGAGTAACATTCAACTGGATGAGTCTCTATAGGCAGGGCAGCTAATTTTTTTCAATACTCCAATACTGCTACCATTTTTCAAAAAACATTATAAGTCTTTTACCCTAACATTTGTGAGACCAGGAAGAATTAGTCCTTGTTAATAGATAGCAGCAATTTGACATAAAATCGTTAACAGTTTGAGAGGATAAGCAGGCAATCTGTAGCAGAAATCATGAGTGAACTCTCTTCTCCTAAGTCATATGTGAGGCTCTTCTCCTGAAAACCTCTACTTGAAGTTGTTATTTGTGTTACACTTTCATGGTCATTGGGAAGACAGCACATGCTGTGCATCATCTGCTACCGGGTGGAGCCTAAAATTTCCTTGTTGCTGAACTGGCTTGAGCAAACATGCACAGCCAACTGGTAGATCCCGAGTGCAAAAGTCTGATGCAGCAACTTCATAAAACTTCTGAACAGAGTTAGGCACAGTTGCACCAGACGGGAACATCTCCGTTAAACCATACTCGTTAATGCCACAATACTTACACTGCAGTTCTCACTGACAACTGGTCTTTTCATTTTGTTGTGCATTTTCTATCAGGCACCCAGATCAAGCAACAGACGATGCGTAACACTTCCGCTAAAATGTCATGAAGAGGTGAACAGGGAAAGTTCGTAAAGGAAACATACTTGGAAGTCAATACCCTCACCAAGCCAGGTATGTGACAGTGAGCTGGAAATATGAATAGAAGTGGATTTAAAGTGAGAGACCAAGCGAATTTCCTGCATTGGATAGGTTTCTCTTGTCCCAGCAATGAGCTTCCCTATGACATTCAAGCATCTCCTGTCAAAGCAAGATGGAGGGAGCCTGAGGTACTGCAACTGTTGACATTTTGCCTTTTCAAGGAACATTTTCACACAAGGAATGAACATTAGGTCATCAAGGTTAAAGGCCTAGGAAGAAGAGACACAGGGGCTAAAAGGGAAATACCTGCAGTCAGCGGTATAGCTAAGGAATCTAAAGCTACAGATTCCCTTCCAGAGTGAAAAACCTAACAGGAGCTGCAAGACATAGCCTTCAAGTAACGCTTCACCTGATAAAAGTGAAATGCAGCTTCAAGGACTTGGAGTCTGAACTGGGTTTCGCACTGCCCGAGACAATATCACCAGTGTGCACTATGCAAGGAAGAACACAATAAAGAGACCTTGTGCAGAAACTTCCACGCATCAACAACTCAGCTGGCAGAAGTCCTCAGAGGAAGGGAGTGATCATTTTGTGAGCCCCCATTCATGTTTGTTCCTCCTCATAACAGGAATAAATCCAGTGAGTGACCTAGAGGGAGATGGTATAGTCTGAAAACTAAGAAATATTAAGAACGAGGAATTCTTATTTACTAATTGGGTAGGAAAATGCATTTAGGGAAAGGAAATAAACATGCTAGAGAGCCTAGGAAGGTTAACGCATCATCTGAGGATTTCTCTTCTGGGCCTTGAACCTCAGCTGGCTTCAGCAATTCTGCACACAGCTGAGGGAACTGGAAGTGGTCTCTCATTCTTCTATTGGCAGTTTTTTGAAAAAGAACAATTGTGGCTAAAGGAAATGGAGTTTCTGTCTTCCCTTAGCAAAGACCATCTCTGCTATGGATAGTTCCTGCAGTAAAGTGAAGATAGACAGAGATGCTTGCTTTTTTATATCTACCAGGCTTTATATCTACCCTACTTCAACTGTTCCTGGAATGGCCAGGACCATTTCATCTATCTTTCATTGGTTTTAAAGGATGGGGGTGGGGTACAACTCAGGGGGTAGGGGCAGGGCAGTGGAAAATTTAAAGTGAGGGAGGATGTTTTCATAATCTCAAAAGGAATTCAGTGTCAAAATCCAGCTATCTTGAAGAGGTTTGTGCACTGAAAATCTAAAGATGTCTAAGCTAGGTCAGTCTGATGTTTAGATACTAGAATCACCATTTGCTTTAGAAACAGTACTCAAGGCCTCTTACGTGAGTATTAGATTGGGCACTGGAACTTCCAGTAAAAGCTAGCGGAATTCTGTTACACTAATTTGAGTGCAGAATAGGAACCTCTTTGACAAAATGCCTGTGTCTCCTTGGGATTCCTATATGCACCTGAAGTTGTGCTTCTAGGTTATTCTGGGAAGACAAAAATGTACAGGTTCAGCCCCAGGTTAATTCTCAGATGAACACTGTAGATAAATTTGTCTCACTGACTAAGCTACAAAGGAAAGGAAATGAGTATGCAGAATAACCAGAAATAGCAGATGAGGACAATGGATGCAAATCTTGACATGACAACAGACTATACAGGACAACATAAAGAGGAAGAGAAAATAACCTTGGTTGTTTGGACACACTGAGGTAAAGAATGGGGAAAAGAGGAGAAGAAAAAGAAGCCCCACAAATAATATTTTCATTTCTTAAAATGGAGATATTTATTTGTTAAGATAATTAAATCCAAATTATAAACAACATAATCGGTACCTTTGAAAAATTCCATCAAAATTAAACAAAACAATGAGCCTGTCCCTTCTGATCATGCTCATTAAGACTCTTCAGCTATGAAAAAAGGCAAAGACTACTATAAAATTGAGATTTGTTTCTGTCCACTTGCACGAATATTACAAATAAGACTTTTCTTATAAAAATCACATGAGATGCTTGTGGCATATTTTGTAAAATGCGACTAGAAAAAGACAACAAGATACTGTTAATAAATAATAGATTCTATAACAAAGCAATTTTTGCTATTGAGAGACATCTAGACATTTTGGGGTATAGTCACCATGAAACCACCTGAAAAGGAGACATTCTTCAAAGGAGCCCTGCACACTACTTGAAAATGAAGACATCTACTGACATAATAGAAAATACTTTATTGCCGGGCAAAGAAAGATAAACCCTTAGTCCTTGTAACAGTGTTAGCCAATAGCAAACATTTGCTACATTGGAGAGACCTGGATTGAAGCCCTAAATCACAAGACTCTAAACCACAACACGCTTTGTGATGTTTAACACACTCCACACAAGTACCTTTGCCCCTGAGTGTGCCAAAATGATGGTGAATCAAGCAGATGTTTATCCAATTGCTCACATCATTTTGACACAACATCCAGTCTGTAGCACTTACATACATCATAAATGATACAACAACTATTACATGCCAGTCACTGGAGGCAAGACAAATCCATGGAATTAGGCAACCTCAGAGGCATAGTGGTTTGCTTATCTACTTTAAAACCATCTCAAGACATTAAACTATCACATTACCATCACATTTTTCAATAAACTGGGCAAGATAAGAAGGAATGCAAATTAAAATACTAGAATTACGCAAGGGCAAGATTCACCAGCTACCACTGACATCCCACATCACTTTGCTCCTTTAGAAATATTGTGTGAGAGAGCAAAAATTGCAATTATGCCCAGTCCCTAAAAAGACACGAGACACCTTGTGTCTGTCCTGCCTGTGCTACTGTATACCAGCATTACTATAAACCACAGACTGATCCCAAGCCAGCTTGTTTTAACCAAACACTGAGCTCCTTTCATACATACGTATATGGCATGGTATGTTTTGTCATTGATTCAAGCATCACTTGCTTGAGCACCCCACCAGGAGGAAGGCTCTCTCATAGCCAGCCATGCAGATAGGGTCAGCTACAAAGCAGGAGATCTAAGGTCTGCAGATGGCATGACATGGAAGATGAGAGCAGGACCTTGCAGCTACAGATGGAGACAAGCAGAAGCCAGTCATGATCCTTCAAGCAATGTTTCCTGGGCTGCTTGCCTTCAAATAACCTATTTTGTTCCCAAGGCAAAACATCAGAGAATTGGTATAACCCCAGCGACAAGTCAGCAGTGGGTTTCCTGTGGCTGTGCAGGTATTTCACTGCAACTCAGGGATAAGGGAAGAAATGTTAGGCCCTCCTGAAATCACTGATTTCTCATCAATACCTCAGGCAAACACAAAATTAGTAATTTTGAAAAACCTTTGCCTGGCCCATTTCTGCTCCAGTCAAGCTCAAAGCGCCTTCCTCAAGTCGCAGGCACGTCTATGCCTACAAGAAATGGAAGGGAACTCAGCCTTTTAGCCCGTACTTCAGCTTTCAGCCATAAGCAAGCAGCAAACTGTACCAAACCATAGTAATTTATTTCCTGGCACAGGAACAGACTGTTGAATCCCGCGGGCAGGAAACACATGGAATGGCATCATCAGTGAGCCCGACTGATCTCTCAGCCAGTGCAGCCCTACAAGCCCATGCCTGGGGAGAGCTCTGATCTGCTGGGAATGCAAACAGATTTTCCCTTACAACAGTGGAAGGAAGCGTATTTAACTTTAGGAAGAGAGCAGGATTTTTATCACCATCCTGCCAGTAAGGCTTATGTTACCGGAATCTGAGTCTGGTTGTGAAAAGGGAGACAGATAGAAGAAGATATGGTGCACTGCAAAAGCTGCTTAGATCTTCTTTCCATTTCACTTCTCTTTTCAGTATTTTCAGTATTTTTACACTACAGAGCTCATACTAATAATCCAGCTCATGGACACAACATTCAAATAAAAACACATGCAATCTTTTACAGTCATCATCATCCACATGCTACATTTCACAGTTCATTATCAAAGCAATGTACCACTCTGTAAAAATATCACAGCGAGGCACCTTTAATTTCTCTCATATCTTTGTTTGGTTTGCTTTTCTCTTAAGCTTACAGAAATAGCCAGATGGAACCAACACTCACCCAGGCTAAAGCAAGGTGTCTGGTAGGCATAAGAAACAGAAAGGTTTAGAAGTCCTTAAAGGACTTCCACCGCGAAGGCAGGATTGCTGTGTCACCTTGAACTGCCAGAGCTGGGGAAGATGAAAATGACTCTAAGAAAGAGATTTCAGTTGCTAACTTAGATACTCATAATTGCCCTTAAATACATATTTTTTTTAAAAACAATCATGGTTTCTAAATAAAAATAGGAGACATTTCTATCCTATGATTGGGGTGAAAAATCAGAATTTAGAGCAAACTGTTTGTACATTCAGACTACTTGCTCTTGACCTGTAAGTGGCTAAAGCGTGGCATGGAAACACTTCGCACTGTCTTCCCTTCCACCACAAAGGAAAAAGACCCCTGTTGCTATTTGACTGCCATCGCTGCTGTACTTTAAGTTTCTTCTGCTTTCAAGAGGGCCCAGACCCTTGCTGGCTCATCCCTCAGCAGATGTCTCTGCTCCACCATGGCGCCAGGAGTGCAGAGCCACTTAGCCAAGGTGAGCTCCCACAACCCAGCTCTGGTGATGAGCTGCTCAGGATAGGGAAAGGCAAGGCTGGGGACAACATAATTGTGGTCCATGAGTTTCCAACTAGGAGACGACTTCTCAGATTCAAAACTGTCCTTGCCAGCAGGGTCAGCGAGACTGTCTGTGTCTGAGCACCAGGCCCCCCATGCCACATCCTGGGGAGGGAGCCTGCAGGAGGAAGAAGACGGCAGCGACTCCTGCTCAGCCCCTGCCAAGCAAGGGCTGGCACCATGCTGTGCATGTCATCCCGGGGCTCCTATCACCTTCCACTGCTCCCCTGGCTCTCCTCTTGCCCAGATGGACTGTGTGCACCCCAACAGCGCTAGGAATACCCCAAATCCCTGTGCCAGCCTGGCATGGCCCAAGGCACAACCCTGCCAGCACCCCTGAGCATCTCCCAAAGCCCCAAGATGTTCAGCAGCCAGGACTTGCTCTCTGTCCCCAGCACAGGTATTCAATGCAAGCAACACAGGCAGGTTGGTTCCAGGCAGATCCAGGTTTTAATGCCTTGTTTTCCCACCCAAGTAGGTTTCCCTCAAGAAGAGGATAAAAACCCCCTTCATTTAAAAATCAGACTACTAGTAAACTCTCCAGTGGAACAGAAACCATACTAAATGCAATTTCTGTACATTACACGCAGTAATAACTTAGGTATTGGATGAGAATCTGAGACATATTCACTGAGATGCCAACAAAAGAAAAAATGAAAAATAATAAGGTCAATTAAAAGAATGCATGTACCAAAACCAAGAGGACAACTAGGCTGATACTGCTTTGAGTGGTTTATATCATTGTCTAAGCTTGTAACTTCCATGAGAAATAAAATGAAAACAAAAAGTATTTTTATCACCATGGCAGTTACAGGCCATTATTAAGAAGGTTTATTAAAGACACCCTGTTTTTCACTGAGGTCGAAAGAAACTTTGGAAATTGACTATGAGTGCACTAAGACTCAAGATTTGACTGCATGCAATCTAGGCTAAAACAGAAACTTACAGCCAGACTGGGTTTTATGAAACCCAGAAGAATTTTTAGTTCTTAAAGACAATTTATAGTTAAGAAGAAGACAATTTGTTGAGACTTCATTGTTAATCATCATATGTAGAGTTGTGAAAAGAAGATACTGTGCACAGCACAGGAAAAAAGCATAAGGCCAACATTTTAAAGACTACCAGCATCTGAAACTGGAATTAAGTCTTAGATATAAATTGTCATGGAAAAAAAAAAGAAAGACAGAATAAGGAAAGATTTCTTCCCTGCAAAAACTATCAGAAAAGAAAAACTGCAGATGAATCATGGGGGGAAAAGATCTTACCATTACATCAATAAAATTTAACAAAATTATTTAACAATGAGTGGAAACATTAGCAGGCATCAAATCCGTCATGGACAATAAATTACTTGAGGCTTTCTAATTCCCAGATACAGATAGCCAATGGTGAGGCTTCGCACAGAAGAAAAATCCTTTTTTCATTTTCACTTGGCTCACACAAAGCACTTGACAGATAGAGCAGCACATGGATCACTTCCATGCAACTTGCTGAAACAAGGACATGACTTAGATCGTGATTTGATTTCAGACTGTGATACCTCAGTACAGCAGATGTTTGAAATGCAGTAAGATATCTGCCGTGTCAAAACAACCAACGAATAACATCAAGTACTCATGATCTACGCTTGTGGAAAAAAAATCAGTAGTATAAAGAATAGCAACCTTTAACTAGGTAGCATAATCTGGCACTGATTTAAAATATCTTAATTTAAAATTTTCATAGGATGAATTTTCTCAGGTTTGAGAACAGCTGGTTAAAATCTAGGTGATTCTATTGACTTGACAGGAGTGAGAGCAGTAAAAGTGAGCAGAGGATTTGGCTTGTAAACTGAAGGTCAGGGCAGAGAGAAGAAAACCTTCTTTTCTCATTAAAATGCATGGCTTTTCAATTTCCTACAATCTATGCGTTATCTGAAGGTAATGTCCTTATTGTACTTACCAACAATGAGGGTAAATTTTAACACAGAGGCACAAATTCAGCCAAAGAGGCTTGTTCATTTGCTTGTTTTCACTGTTCAAAACAGTTAAATCTTTACATTTTATAAGATTTCTGTTTTTTTCATTATATTTCCCAAGCATGAGTTAACTACTCTCAGAACATCTCAGCTAAAGAAAATCTCCATTCACCTGACAGAGAAATCACCACAGGAGAGATTTCAAACATTCTAGTTTAAGTGGTGTTGGAAATCAGAAAGCCTTCATTTTAATTCTGAGTTAATGCAGTAATTAGTAATAGGAAGACGTGAACTACTGTATACAAGCTTGCTTGCACTCGGTATTAATAAATTTGAAGTGGTTTATGTCTCTCTCTTACATTTTTAGGTTTAGAGCCCAGGGGAAAGTTCAGAGTAGTGCAGAGGAGATTTTAAACAACTTGTGAAGGCAGCAAGTTTCAACCCAGTAAAACAAGAACCGAGGGAAAGAAAAGTGAAAGAATAAAGATCTAACATCTGTTAATAACTTTAGGTCCCAATCCAGCCAAGTATTTAAATGCATGCTGGCACCCCTTTCTCTTTACGAGAAAGATTGTGTCATCTTGCATGTTTATCTCCTTTCTGATCTTTGTCTAGTTCTTTAGACACCATGACTAAATGGCAGTAAATAAGCAATAACAGACTTCAGAAGATCTGAACCTCTGTCCTGAGTTTGTTTTTCTTTCTTTTTTGGCTACATTTGGAGTACAGCATTTAATTTTTTACCTAAGGACACCACACGGCGTAGTCTAAAATTGGAAGCTTTGCAGAAGTATGGACTTGAATACAAAGCCAGAAGCACAGAACAACTTCAAAACTGGGGGAAACACTCACAATCTCTCACACAGAGTTTGTGCACTTATTAGTGTATTTTAGGAGAAAAGAGATGGGGTCTTTTTTTCACATGTAAGATTTGTGAATTTTTTTACATTAAATGATTTTAAAGTAACTCTTCAAGATACTAGTCAGTGTTTCACATGTAAACTTCAGGCTATAAGCTATTTTGTTTATATTTATATAATTGCGTGTCAATACATTATTTGGGCAGTCTATAGAAACCTCTAAAAAGGCTAAATAAGGGTTCTGATTGACACTTCATTCTGTTTTCAATGCATGGTGGAGAGCACAAACGAAAGAAAAGATCGACTGTTTATGCCTGTGCATTGAACGAATCTTGGAAATGCTTATGGGGTAGGAGTTTCAAGAGCACTGAATGCTGACCTAATCCAATATTGGGTCAATGGGGATTTGATGACTGGTATAAATAAAAACACAGCAAGTGTTTTATGGAAGTCCTTGCCCTATGCAGCATCAGGCATTCACCTTCCAGTGGCGTTCTCACAGATGCAGGTCTCAGACAAAGTAGCTTTCGCATACAGACATTTTTATGTCAGGTTTATAACATGCCTGTTTTATAACAGGCCAAACAATCCAGCATGACCAAATGATATGCTTAAGGACTTATTTCAAGTATTTCAATGCTCATTTCAGTTTTCAGTACTTTAAAAGACCAGTCCTTTAAAATCAGTCAGTGTATGATCTTCAGGATCAAAGTCCACACTTGAAGAGCCCTCGCAGAACTAATACCACTCAGCACATGGGAGGCATCAGGCAGGCAGAGCTGCAGCTAAAATATTTTTTTTACAATCTGTTACATCTGCTGAAAGGCTACAGGTCAAGAAGCAGCGATCGACTCACGTGTTTGCAGGAGCCCTGCCAGACTACCCCAAAACAGCCTTCTCCTGAAAACCAGACATATTCCTGTCAGTTTTGTTCTGCATCCTAAAAGCCATAGGTATCTAAAACGAAAAATTGTGCTCATGGAAAAAAAGGAATGGTTCTTTTCAGCGTATGTAGGGATTATATTAAAAAGTGTTCAAGCATTTTCTACAAAATTTAAAACATGTAGGGAAAAAAAGAAAAAGAAGTAGTGATTATGGCGCTCTCGCAGCAGACTGAGATCCTGGTTGAAGACATCCGATCAGGGACTCAAATCTGGGTCTCAGTGCTCTCTTCTAATCAAAATCTCTTTTCTTCTGTGCATCTGTTTTCAGTGGAACTCTACTACCAAAGTAATCACACAATAACAAAGCTTCCCACAAAATAAGTAGATTCCCTAATTTCTTGGTAAGAATTCAGCTTAAAATATATTATGCATCTGTAACTGCTCCCTTCCAACAAACAGAAAACGATGCAACTCATCTTTGCTATGGGCCCCATCTGAGCAAAACAATTCATTGACTATACAATTAGAAATAAACAGGAACTACTCAAAAGGTGCTTTAGTGTTTTATCGAACACCAGATTATTCATAAACCCAGAGAACAATTACTTGCGGTGTTGCTTTCCTATGCTCGCTTTGGAGTCACTCACAACAGTTAAATCTAGTGTAAATGAAAAAAAGGGTTTAATTTAGAAGGTGAAGACACCAGACAACACAGTAAAGTCCAGGTGGTCTGGCTCCTAAAGGTTCACTTGCCTTAGAGGGACCCAACAGTGTAAATATTCAGCTGAACCAACTCAACAGCAGCAGGGAGTACACGTAGATTATTTTAAGATGCAGTTTTAATAGGCCCTTCTGAGACTTGCCAGGAATCAAATGTGTTTCAGGGCAGGAAGCAGGCTGGTCTCCAAAGGGATGAGCTGCCATCAATTCCAGTAAGCACAACACTTCTGACTGTGAAGCCGGAGGGCTAACCTTGCCACGGGTGATTATCCGGGACCTGGTCTGCAACGGCACTTGCTGCATTGTACCAAATCTAAACGGAGCCTCTCCAGTGACTCCAGTCCCAACAGCAGCCAACAGCCTCACCCCTACCTGCTACTGACCTGAACCTACCTGCTGCCTCCACACGGGTGAGGACTCCTGGGGGTCCCCCAGCGCCAGGGGCACCCCAGGCTTGGCCGAACTCAATGTGCAACTGAACGCCTAAGAGCGGGCTGGCATCATCCGCATGGACAACCTGGGCATGGACACCGGGAGCAGGTCCCCGAGCTGCATCCCCCACCCAACGCAATGCCTCAGCACCGGTTAGGGCAGCACTGGTGGGGGTCTTGCACAGCCACAGCAGAGTGCTCACCAGCTCAACTGCTTAAGGTTTGTGCTCTGCCCCGCACAGCTTGGCCTCACAGACACAGCTGGGGTGTTTTCACAGTCCTGTGGAGGCTTCTGAATGCAGCCCACATTCAGAAAAAAGCGTGAATCACCATCTGGAGGTGATTGCAGAGAGAACCTATGCAAACATTTTCAATTAACAACACTTCTTCTTTCTCTCTCTCTCTTTTTTTTAACGGCTGAGAAAACAGAGTGAGATTCATTTTAAAAATGAAGATGAGATTCATTTTTAAGTAAGATGATGCACGTAAGATATTTTACGTGCATTAAGCTGAAGAGGCTGAATACACTAGGGCTCAACCTGCTGTAATAAAAACTGAATAAAATTAATAATCAGGGAGGAATAAGTACCTGTTTAAGTTCTCATTGCTGCCAAAGAAATAGAAGCTAGGGACAATGGGTTAAGCCCCCTGTTGGGTATTTGGGTTACACTTAGGAAAATGAGTTTGCTAATATTTAACAAAAAGGCAGGTAAATCTTTTACTAATGGTTCTCTTCAAAAACTACCAAAAGTCAAACATCTGACAGATTCCAAGCAACAAAATATGGAAATTCAAGGAAGGAGAAGCTAATTTACAATAATCACAATTTACAATAATCGGCACACCCTTCTTCCATCCTCTTTCTCTTCTCCAGTGATGGAATTACCAACACCTAACTGAAGTTATATTTTTGATTTCAAGCTAACTCTTGTTGGATTTATCAACACTTCAGAAGAAAAGTTGGTTCAAAAAGACAAAGACCTTTGGTTGACCTTTGGTCGACCTTTGGTCAACCTTACGGTTGATTTTTTAACTCACACTTCTAATCCCAATGAGGGTGGTCATCAGGAAGGACAGAGCAAAGAGATACTTTAGGACAACTTCTTGGGGAAGAAATACAAGTGCAGATGATTCCAGAGGGAGATCTAATAGAACCACATGACATTAGGATCAGGTCTCATTATGGAGGTCACAGCACACGGGGACAGCCACAGCCCCTGGAGCATCTCCTGAACAGCTACGGAGCTGTCAAATAGACATTTCTGGACAAGGTCTCTCATGAACTTTGTTTACTAGGAAGTATCAGCTAATAGAAATCCCACCATATAATTTCACCCTGCAGAAAACCATTGGTAGGTCATTAGGTAGCCCATTTTTCACAGTTACTATCAGAAGAAAATATCCTACAGTTGCTTAGAACTGGGGATCAAGATTTGCTGCACTCCAATTTGTTACACCATTGAGATGATCTTCCTTTTTTCCAGCATCAGCCAACTCCTCAAGAACTACCTGTCCTTCATATAACCTGAACTTCTTCTAATACTTACTAATTACTGAGCTGAAGAAAAGAACCACAGCAAACAGTATGACAGCATTCACTTCCATCATCCTCATTCCTGTTTCTCCCTATTAATTGCAGGAAAGTGTAAGCCAGATATTAAAGCAGCTTCCATGAAGATGTATAGAGGAAGGGTTTTACATAACTATCGCATTTCAGACATTCAATTTAAAAAAAGCAGATACTTTGCTTCGTTTCAGCTTCCATGCAGGTGTAAACTCAGCAGTGTATGCTATGACACCATTTTGATGAAGCTAACAAAAAGGTGATAGTAGTCAAGTTGACAAAATGGCCGATCTTTCTATATTCTGCAAAATTTAAGCTGTAACAGAGACTTGAACCTTTGACTTTTGTACCTGGTTCAACCCAAACCTGGTATCTTCATTTCAGCAAAAATACAAAATTACAACATTCATCAATAAGAGTCCTTAGTATTATAGCAAGGTCTGTGCCAAAACTACAAATGTTTTTATTCTCATGAGCACACACAGCCCTTCTCTATGATTTTAGTTTGCTGGCTTCTCTTTGGCTTGTCTGTTTTAGAAAGAGCTCCAAAGGCTTCATAATCATCAGGAAGCAGAAATTTTCCTTAATTTTGGTGCAAGTTGAAAAACTGGTCTTGATTTACTCAAAAGCATATACACCCCCAAAATTATTATATCTAGAGCTACTTCAGAACTGAATATCTTCCATGAACAGCTCTTGTAAAGGAATTGAATATATTCCACTTACAAATGTGGAGAAATGCTTCCTATGCAGAGCAGTGATTCCAGCACTTCTGTACCTCATCACTTTTATCATAAAATTAACTAGGAACATTAACAAATCATCTGGCTAGTCTGAACTAGTTTTTATTGAAGATGCATTGCAGTAGCTTTCAACCTGGAAAAGACTTGTGCAGCTTTATATACTCAGCTTTATCTACTCTATTAGAAAAATTTAGAGAATTTCCATGGCAGCAGAAACAGAATCTAGAGTAGAAAATTTCACTAACAAAATATACATTAAGATTTCAAGTCACTTCAAGGAATACGTAGCAACACAAACAATGAGATGTGATTAAGGAACCTGCCATCAATGGACTGGAATCAATCAATCAATCAAATCAATTGAACTTACACAATCACTCCGACATGACTGTGAGATGCTGATTCCTCATGGTTAACACAGTTAGCCTCCTGGATTTGCCTGTGCCTGTCTTTAAGCAGAAGTACCGTCCTATCCCATGGTGCAACCTCCCTCCTGAAGAAGGACACAGCTTCAGCCACTTGCATGCAGTGCTTTGTGTCACATCAATGCTCCTATACACGGATCCTCGCGCCTCCCAGATTTAGACAAGGCAAGCCTCACGCTGAGCAGCAGCGTGGACAGAGTATATTTACTCCAACATTGCTGTCGACAGTTGCCACTCCCATGTTCCCACCTCCTTTGCATTTTTGTGTGTGTGTGTGCTCTTGCCACAAAACACTTTCAGTGTTCTCCTGTGTCCCTTTTTACTCGCTGGGCAAAAGGCTGGTCACTCACGACTGTCTGCATGGACTGACAAGTCAGCCCGCTAAAACAGATTTTGCTCTCTCAAAAGGGGCATTTAATTTTCATTTCTCTTCTTTCCTCAGTTGCCAGTTTTCTGGAAGTTAGAGAAAACTGTTTATCCTTTAAGCCTTTACTTCCCCATCGAATGTAAGACGCAGCTATATTCACTATACATACACATGAACAGAGCCAGAATTAACAATTTCTCCAACATCAGTCACACATCACACACAGCCTGGGTTTCTCCTACTCCCATAATTTTTTTTAAGCTATCTCCTTGCAACCATCAGAAGTCCAGGCATCAGAAGGGACTCACAAAGACCACAGGCTACAGGTTCAGTTTGTCTCAGTCTTACAGAGGTGGGGAATACAACATCTCTAGATACCCAGGGCACTGGTTGAACATGAACAAGCCAGATATTATGAAACTCTGCACAGAGTTTTCCTAAAAAAAAAAATATATATGTTTTTCTTTTGTTCTTCTAATCCAATTTTTTTCCCCAAAGCATGGAAAAAAGGATTATCAAAGGGTTGGACAGCCATCAGAGAGGTTCAGAACTAAATTCCCAAGTATTGGTAAAAATACAAAAAAATGACCAGCAAAGAGGCAGTTTCCCGCTACTCTCCTCATTCCCTCCCAGCCCCAAGGAAATAACTGGCATCCTGCTGAAATGCCATTTTAGCACACCATGTTTCAACTGTTGTTCTCACAGATAATGTCATCTTTAAAGCACTAAAAAGTGCAAAACTGGATGCAAACAACAAAAACCATACAGGCACCTCTTCTTCTCCAGCTCAGTAAAATTCTGCCATAACAAGCAGTAAAGAAAATATTTTACTTTCAAATCCTTCCTGGGTACCCATGTCATAGAAAAAACAAACATAATGAAAGGGAAGGAATGATCAAGTGATGTTCCACTAGTGTGCTGACTGTACTTTTAACAAAAATATGGACAAAGATAAAATGGGTTATAGAAGCACATTCAGATTTTATCAGAACAATCTCTAGAACTCTATTTAATCCAAATCTCCATGTTACAGTTTATCACTGCCCTGTAATCCCACAGAACAGTGTCCACTTTATACTTGTAATATTCATATTTAGAAAGAAGATTTTATTAGGAAACATTGGTTTAAAAAGCAAAACATGGCATTTTTTTCCCCAGTGTCCTTCATAGATAGTTGAATTATTCATATTTAAAGAAAAGCCACAAATTCTGCTTGCCTTTTTTTTTTTTAATTATATCTATATAAGTTGCAGCTGGTAGTCTACAAAGAGAGACGTTGTCAACATATGATAGGACACATCCCCCAAAATACTAGCACTTTGGAGCTAAAACAGGTAGCACAGGAAATTGTTGTGGAAACCTGATGAGAGCTTTGTTGTTTCAACACTTTGACTAGAATTTCAGCTACTAATGATGGAAGGATAAGAAAAAGAACACTGGTCTGGATTTTAAAGTTAATGGTTGATAACATCTTGCAGCTGAAATTGCACGGCAGACTGAGTCGGTATTCTCTTCTTGTCCTACAGTGCTAAATCAAACCAAAGCGAACAAAAAGAGGTCTCATTTACATGGCGATAGGACCATCTGCTGCCCAAGTAATAACCCAAAATAAAACAGTCCTTTGGGCACTGCACTGGCTGGAGCAGTGCACCTGCAATGCGCACACTGACAGAATTTACCCACTGCCAGGAGAGAGGCTACCTTATGTAAGGGTTGGCCCTTTTCTTTTTACTTTTTTTCTTGCTGGCCATGCAGTTTTTTCAGCGCTCCCAAAGGCTGTTTTATTTTTCAGACTATCTTTAACCAGAGACAATCTTGCAAGAAAAGTACAAGTCTTTAAGGCTAACGTTACAATCCAAGCAGAAGAGCTAGTCACACAGAGAGAAAGGATTTTCAAAGCTTCAACTCACTTTAAATGACACATTCATTTCTGCAGTTTTTCTGCTATAAGCAAATGAAAAGCCTTATTCTGCATTCCAATGAACACCTCAAATCCCCTTGACATTCAATGAACATCTGGAGTCCAAATGAATACAGAATTAATCCCCAAGGCTGGACAGCAAAACAGGTCAAGAACCATCCCTGCTACAAAAGTCACTATGGAAATCTTGCAGCAGGTCAACTGAAAGCAGGCTGCACTTCACTACTGGTTTTATTTTCAGAGGAATTTCCCTTAACACAAGTTTTATTTTCAGATGAATTTCCCTTAACCAGCTCTTTCCCACAGTATAGCATTAGCATAGCTATATGTGCAATGACTTAAACTCTCCTCATGAAACTTACAGCAAGCAGGTCCACCCATACTCAGTAGCAGGGCATTCCTAGAACATTCTTCTAACCAGATTCTTAGCACCCATGGCTCTCCCAAGAGTCTTTAGAGGAGTTGATGGTACTCAGCTCCTGGGGCTTTTAACACTTTCCTTTTCCTTCCATCAGGGGAAAAAAAAATGTAAAAGAAAAAAAAAAAAAGGAACAAAACAAAGAAAGTCAACAATACACACATGCTCTCCTACACACCCACACACACAGAGGGGGAAAAAAAAAAGGAAAAAGGAAAGTTGTACGAGGTGCCAATCTGGAATGAAATGGATTTTTGAACAGATAGTCATATTTGGCACTGTCAGCAAAAGCTTGTGGGTGGCCCTGTGTCTCTCTGAGCCTTAATGGCCTTTTTTACACCAGTCATTTAAAAATTTTCCCCCGAAAGTTCAGCTGTGCTGCTTCTGACATTATTTTCACAATGCTGCTGAATGGACTCAATGGAGAGATTCACTTTCCCCCAGCCCAGTTCCATAAAGCACTGTACATTAAGGATGTATTCCATTTGGCCTTCAAGTAGCATTTTTATGGTCCATGCAGATCCATGATTATTTTCCCTTTAAAATCAACAGAATCAACAGAAAACAGAACTCTCTGTTGGAGAGAATGGAAATTAAAAACTACTGGATCTCCCAAACCAACTCCTACGATCCTCAGGCAGAAGACTGGATTGAAGGGTCCTCACATGGTTCTAGCTGCATTCTCAGTACACCACTTTTGTGAAGAAACCAGAGCTGTAGAAATTCCTCTGGCATGGCGTGGAATCCAGAATCGGGCAAGACATTGTCGTAGTAGTGATGGCTAATGAACTTCCCGTGCAGGTCCACCGAGAATGGCCAGAAGCCATAAATTGTTACTTCTTCACACAGACCAAGGGCGGCACTGACTAGGAAAAGTCCTGTAGAAAGCCGTTTGGCGTGGATACCTTTGCTCTTCCAGAACTTGCCAATATCACGCAGGAAATTGGGGTTGGCAAAAAGGACCGCCTGCTTGGCACCGAAGTCCTCCAGGGTGTAATAGACACGTAGGGAGGGTCCTGTCCCTGTCTTCATAGAGAAGGCTGGCATGTAGATGTAGCTGTGGTTATACACCTTCACACTGTCCACAAATGCTTTTCGAGACCACAGCAGATTCTGGAATCTGTACAACAAAAGAGAAAAACAAGTCGGTCACACATAGGTTTTCCCAGTCATTTCAAAACCCAGGTTTAAAGCTGCTCTTCACACACATATTTAGAATTACCTGCACACCTTTCTCAAGCCCAGAGAAAGTCCAGACAAACTTCTGACTGTCTGACACTGCCTCTCTTCTAAAAACACAAACCTGAATAGACAGTTGAAAACTATCTGCTATCCTACTAACTCCAGAAACTAAAATGTTTCTGATTTCATTTTTTTCAAAAAACCCTGAATGAATACTGACAGTTTTCCTGGAGATCAGTAATTTTTAGTAGCATTTTTATTTTTGTCCAAAACCCAACTTTTTTTTTTTTCCAGGCACAGAAATTTTAAAGTACGTGTTGTTCTTGTTTCTTGAAGGCAACCTAAAAAAAGAATCCAAGTCACATGCTGAACAAGCAATAAAAAGAAATATTTAAATAGAACCTTTAGACTTGTAAAACTTGTAAGGACTGGTTTTGTTATGCCTGTATAGTGATGTAGGTTAATTCTTGTTCTGTAACTGAGAGAAATGTCAGAGAACTTTATTACAAACAACAAAACAGAAATTGATGAATTGTTTAGGATAAGTGGCACCACAAAAACTTATCAACAGGCACCAAACAATATTCGGAGTTGGTGTTTCAGACAGTAGGATGCACACACTGAATAGGTTTAAAAGCAGCTGGTATTTGTAGCATGCAAGTTAAAGGAGAGACTACTTGGCAACTATGAGGAGGGCAATGCATACATATAGGTTATTTCTCCAATATGGTAGTCTTCTCATCTCCTGATATAAAAACTATAAAAAAACGTGATCACGTTACAATTTGTTCAATTGTCAATAGCTATTCGCTGATGTCTATTTTATCCCTGATGTTAGAGCTATATACTACTCCAAAACTAGTATCCTGTCAAGACTCTAACCTTTCCTTGCCATATGCTTCTGGATATGCCAAGATGAATGAGGCATCTGGCAGGAAATCTCAGGCCACTCACACACAGCAAAACCCGTTGTCCCGGTTTGAAATAAAACCGAACCAATTTTGTGTTCTGTAGTTTTACATTTCAGCTAGGCCTCCTCT
>JAOXJM010000001.1:72110195-72120355 GCA_026413425.1 Tringa solitaria | reverse complement strand
TGGTTGGAGAAGATGATCTTGAAGGTCCCTTCCAGCCTAGAAGATTCTGTGATTCCGTGATTCTGAAAGACTGAAGAATAGCAGCAGCAAGTGAGGAGGGCTGGAGACTGCCTCGGAGAGACGTCAGAGCCAGATGAGGAAAGCAGAGTAAAGAACTGAAGCACCGGACCAGGAGCTGTGAGCAACGGCTCAATCCAGGCTGCTTGAGCTGGAACCCAGGAGAAGGACAGGCTGAGTTACATAAACATTAAGAAGTCAGGAACGAGGCTCCCTCTGAACAGAGTCAAATCCAGGGCTCGGCTTCTCCTATCTGGGGGTAACTTTCTTTGTGTCACATGGCAGGTTGTTGTCTTTCCTTGTTCCCTATCACAGAAGGGGGCACTGATCCAAAGGGACTCTGTAGATAGCAGATGTCTTTGGCATGAGACAACACTAATAACACTTGAATGAGTGAGTTTTGAAATACATTGATTTACTCTCACTCATTTACCTGTATTAGGATTAATCTATAGAATAGTGTACATACTAGTTCATCTTACGTCTATATTACCAAAATTTCTGCTCCTATCAGGCAAAAGGTATATTTACTGTGGTTTTACACATTTTTCCCTGCCTCAGTCAGACACCACCTCGAATTTTAGCTTAGGCATGGACAGATCCTGTCCCAGCTGACAAGCCAGAGTTTTGCTCTTACAGACTGAAGCATATAATTTTTGAAATCAAGACCTCTGTTGGGTCTCTTAATAAATCAGGTTTGATTTTGATCCGCCTTGTACATTGTCAGCTCCATGGAGAAGCAAGAGTAACAGAGTCATGTAAAATTTTAGCACTTGACAATTATATCATAAAAAACCCTATTAAGCTGGCAACACCAGCTAGGAGCAAGGCAATATACAATCCAACTTGCTTTTCTGTAGCTCATTCTGTAGAATGTGCTCTGAAGGAATGTCAGGAATGAAAACTTGCTTTCATCAGTAGGAAGGTAAGCCTTGTGGATATGAAGGACAGGACTCTGGAGTAACAAGGTGCCATTTCTGTAAATATATGCAAGTTAAACGACTCGATAGAGCTACACTCACAGAAAGCATGTTACGCTAAATGTCCTTCACTCCAGCTCCCCTCAGAACTTTGCTGGAACCACCAAACCTGAGTCAGTAACTGCCACTACATTAAGGTGCCTGCCAGGTCAAGCTAGCCTTTCATTTTATCTTACTCTAAACAAATATTACCCTCAACTAAAGCTGGCAAAGAGAATAAAGGGCAAAGTTTTATGAAGTACAGACCCAGCAGCACTCAGAAGTAGGGGAAAGAAAAGAGGAAGGATAGCAGGGATCTAGTTATTAACGTGCCCTGTACAAACCAAATCAGTGTGAAAATCAAGTTTACGTGGCTAACGAGTAATATTGGATGAAGGTAACTGGCATATCAAACTTCAGAGTGCTTGGAAAAATGGAAAGAATGGCTGAAGGCTTGTATTTTAAAAATTATTAAAAAGAGGTCATATCCTGCATAGCTAATTATCGTGGACGAGGAGTTCTGCAGCTATGCTCCGTGCAGGATCAAAATGCTAGCAAGAAGAACCTAATTCACATTGGAGCAGAACCACCCCAAATACTTTCTAACTTTGCCTCCACATTTTTCATCTCTGATGAAAGACAACCCTTTGAAATCACAAAAAGCAAGTTTCTCATCTTCACCGGAAAAATTATTTATTTTGTAGGCTTCATGCAACAGTAGGTCTCAGAAAAGTATTCAGCCTTACAAGTGCCCAGTGGGACCAGATATTAAACTTTAAAGAAAAAACACCATTGCTAATTATTACTACATAGGTTTTTCTCTACAACTTCTTCACCTCTTAGATGGTCTGTTCTTGAGTAATCAGATATTCAATTTGAAAAGCCCCGAACACAGAGACTCCCCAGGCATCCTGATGACAATTTGGGGTAAATTCATACCTGAAGAGGATAGTATCTTATCTTCTCTCAAGAAAAAGCTGCGGAAAATAACATTTCCACAACTGCACGAGGAAATCAGGTCAACAGTGATTTCACTTCTGTCACTGGGTTACATGTCAAAGATCTCTGTAACACTTAAAAAGAAATGATAAGTAAAAGTCAACAAAACTATGGATGACCTCACTTTACTATGGCGATGTTAACCACTGTGGCGTACCATTGTATGCACCATCCCCCTACACAGACTTGGACAAGCATACAAAAAAGGCTGCCTTTGCCCTGAAAAAGTAACAGTCAGAGTAAGACCTGCACATTGAGAGAGATAAAGAAGTAGAAAAGCCTGTCCAGATTCTGCAAGGATGCTGTCAGTCGGGATGGGGGCAAGGAGGGGCAGTGACAACAAGATCCATTTTATCTCATCTGAGTGGCAGTTTCAAATTTGCTTGGCCTTTTCTCTCAGAGTCTGTCTTAAGGGGAACGAACAAGGATTTTTCAGTCAGACTAGATGAAGAAGATAAACAACTCAATCACCTCATTCACTACATGAAAACAAAGGTTAATAAAGGCTGAAAAACTGGAGAAAAAAAAAGTGTCATGCTTTGTTACCCAGGAATAAGCCACAAAACCAAGTTTACAAGTCCCTAGCAGAACCGTAGTGAGTAAGAGGGTACTGTTGGCTAAATCCTGGCCATGCTGAAGTCAACAGGAATATTGCTACTGACTTTGGTGTAACCGGGCTTCAGTTGACCTATTTTGTAACAGCTCTTTACTGATTTTCCCCCCCACGGTTCTTTTGGTGCTTGATAATGCAGCACCCACATTTCTCTGCTTAACAACCACCTTGAAAAGACAAATGTGACCATGGCCACAGCTGTGCTAGGATGAAGGGGTGCCAGCCCTGGGTACCACTTAGAGGACAGACCCTAAACTGAGGAATTAGAACTGCAAAAAATCCACCAAGACTGGAGCTAGGAAAGCAGTGCTGGCAAGCTTAAAGGAGGTAGTCCCATTTTTCAAAGTCCTTCCTTAATGCCATAGGGTAGAGGAGAGCTCCAGGCTCCTATATTCATATACACCTCAGAATATCACAGGGGCTCTTTAGGTCTCTTCCAGCTTTTTGTCTGTGAAGCAAAAGGAATAGTGGTTCAGCATCTATATCTGTTTATTGTACAGGAAAAAACGTGTTTTGCAGTATTTCTTCCCTACATATTCCCCATGCAGAAACCCGCATTTTAATTGTCTCCAGAGATTTGTAGGCATAGATTTAGCTGTGCAGTAACACCATACATTGAATTTGAATGACTGTAAAGTGCTTGAGGGAAATGTTATAAAGAGCATCATACTCATACTAAGGATTATTTATCTTTGCCTTTCCCATTTCTTCTTCTGGCACAATAGTGGATGACAGAATAGATCTGTGTAGCCTTTGCATTTATTGTCTCCTTTCCCCTAAACTGTCTCCTATTTAGCCTACTCCCATCACCTAAATTTGCAGCATTGTTCCTGAATAACAACCTACATTGTGCATACGCCAAGCCCTGCTGCAAGGAAAGGAAAGTGAGACAAGCCAGTGGGTTTTAGACTGAGGAAAAGGCTGGAGATGGTCTGGATGGAGGAATGTCTATTAATGAATTAGCTTATGAATAGGTTAGCCAGCCTAAAAACCAGAATACACTACAGATTCCCATTCTTGTCATATTCACAACCTAGTTAAAAATCATCAACGGAGAGAAAGTGTTGCTTGGTATTATTTCATGCCCTGCAGGTAGGTTTAATTCAGCTTGGCTCTATACACTGAGAAATAAAGACACACAATAGTAGCTCCATGCAATCTTCACTGTGCTCCTGGGAGAGGGGACTCACTGCTGGCAACTGTCTGTCTGTCTCCCACTACAGAATGTACATTCAGTTTACTGAGGCAGAGAGATGGGCCAGAACAGCTAATGCAGACTGTCACAGCAGTGACCATAGCACAGAGATCTTACCCTGGAAAGGAGAGAAGATACCCGAGGTCCATTCCCTGTTCTGTCCTCCATACACATTGCCAAAGAGAAGAGACGAGCATGTGTTGGGACTCTGGGTTTGCCTCAGCAGCAACAACATCCAGTGATCTGTCTACAGGAATAACCAGCAGCACTACACACAAGCTTGTTCAAGCACAAAGGTGCCTTTAAGCTCCATCATTCAGAGGACATGGCACTGATGTTTTGTACCATCTCCAAAGGAAAAGTCTTAGGACATGGTTAATTGTCGCCTATCTTCCTTACAGACTATCAGAAAAACAAAAACGTTCAGAGGTTTAGAAAAAATGAGCTGATTAAAAGAGCTGCAGTTGTTTATCCTAGAGAAAAAGACTGGGGAGACTTGATAGCAGTCATATGTGGAAAAGATAAGAAAAAAAAAGTTCTTAAATTATAGCCAAGGGGGAATTTTCAGTGAGACCTCAGGAAGACAGTTAGACCTCAGGTAGACCTCATCCTACACATAAGGACAGCAAAGTACTGGAATGGACTGCCTAGTAGGCTGTGGAATTTCCATTACTGGAAACTTTAAAAAAATTACTAAGTAAGTATCTGTTTGGTACAGCCCAGGTAGGGCTGTCTGCTACGGGCCAGAGGCAAGAAGGCAATGACCACTGAGTATCCCCTCCAGACAACAGCTTTGAACGGGCTTCAATTTCATCAGGATTAACTGCCAGTGCCCCTGCACTGCACAGTGAATCCCTGTGTGAAGATGCAAGGCTCTTTCCCCTAAAAGCCTGGCTTCGTAAAAGTAAAATCACAAATAGTGCTGTACCTCTCAATTATGTGGTGTGATCAAATGTGTTTCTTTGTGCAGTCTTCTGAGTGCAAAAGGAGCTGTGTGAAAATGAGTTCGGTCTTGTTGATTTTGGTTTGGTGTCATTCAACTGAGGGGCTACAACTGAAGAAACCCTTGCTCTCTTATAAACTGTGCTTCGTGCAAAAGCCCAGCAGGTAGAGGACGGAGCTAACAAGCATACTCCCAATCACTGCATGTGGCTGCTAGGCATCCCCTGGCATATGTTTGCAGCTAGCTATGACACCTAATTAAATAGATACAACAAAATCAGCGAGATGATACCATTAAAGGTGAGTGAGAAGGGATCTCTGAGGGAGTCTCCTGCCTATGCCTACCACCAATGGTTGCAGTAATGTCAGTGGCACTACTATCATGTTCATCACACTGACTTCTTTCCTTTGGTTGCTGTAGAAAAGCCTTATTACTATGGGACTTAATAGCTTGCAGAGGCTTTGGTCACACCCCATAGCATGAAAACCCAAGTAAGAAGATGTTATACAGATGAGAAATTGATCTATCGGCATTACATAGTACATTTATCCCTATCTGACCGAATGGCTGACAACAGCCCCAACAGCATGAGGCAGCAACACGCTCGCTTTTCAGGGTAATAAACCTGTGCTGAAGTTGTTCTATGAATATAGACCTTGTCTTAAAATAAAATCCTTACCCCACACTTTTCAAACACAGGATGTGAGGAATTACGCACTTCATCCCTTCACACTTAGCCATACAGTTTTTGTGCTAGGTAGACTAGTTAGGGCACTATAAGTGGACAAGGATGCTACACTGTCATTAAGACAATTGACTTCCAAGACCTTTTTCATTTCATTTTTGTTTGGATCACAAACTTTACTCCTTCACATTAAAGGAAAATTTAGTCATAAAAAAATCCCTCTCTGACCTCTTCCTAATAAAAGCACATTCTTGGAGCAAAAGAAAAAAGCCAGCCCCCACCCCATTGCGTATAATTTTTGTTCTTCGCCTCTCATGCAACTCCCACGTCAGAGAATGAAGGTACTCAAATGCACCTACATGACTTGGGGTTCCTAGAAAACATTACGGGTCTTACTGAGACAGTATTTGGGATATAACTCAGGTAATTTCCTCCTGATCAAATGATCATCTGGAACCCAGTACCTTTCATCTGAACCTTCTAAAATTGGAGACCATTAGGAGACTGTTAGTCCAGTATGTTTTACATAGAGAAAGACATATGCCTTGGAGACCAAGTGTCCATGAGACAATATTCAGGTAGCTCTACTTGCTGACACCATGCAGGCATGCAGGAGCCTCAGACCTCCACCCCAGACCCACTCACAGGATTTTATAACTGACTTCCAGCTTATAGATCAAGGGCTCATCTAGGAAAGCGTTCAGAATCATGCTGGCAATAACGTACCTCACATGAAAATATCCTGCAGCAGTCTTTCTGGGACTGGGATGGACTGGGATAAACCCAGTGAGCCTAGGCTATGGTCTTGGGCTTAAGTTACTCATCCTTCAAATCTCCTGCAAAGCCAGGTATGCATATATGCAAGTTGCTCTTCTCCACAACATACCTAGACTAGCACTGTGAACCATCATCAGCCCCAAATGCCCAGATAAAGCCTGAATTCTTGATCTGAGCAGCAGCAAGTTAAACAGTACCTGACCTGCGTACTGCATCACAGGATTCACCCGGTGCATCCTGCTATAAGAAAACCACTATTCGGTAATTTTCCCTATGTTCCAAACATCATTTGGAAGCCAACGCCTGCCTCATGGGAGCCACTCAAATGATAAAAATTGTTCTAGAAGAGAACCACAGCCCTTCCCCTCCACACCATTATCAGGTTATAAGGACTCTAAATCAACCGTGCTGAGCTACATAAGTCAATTCCTGAAGTGTAATGCAGCAGATTTCTCATTAAATGTAAAGCTGGGCTTACACTCCCCTCTAAGCAAGAAGACATAAAGGATCTTTTGAAAGTCACTCTATAATCCTCCTACAAGATTTGTAACCATGCTACCCCTTCTTAATAGATCCTGCAGTGGTATAACCTTCCCCGACTTTCTTCAAGCCTGCTGACTCTGCTAAGCCACGCTTCCACACGTGTTAAGGAACACCTGGGAGAAGAGCGGGGCTGCATCTTCGCTGCAGGTAAAATACTTTCTGAATGTAATCTGGTATCCTGCCGCATGCCAGTAAAATTCACATGAGCCATATCGAGAAACCAAACAACCGTATGAAAAATAGAAGTATGTAATATTTCATCAATTTCTACTCAGTCTTCTGCCAGGTGGCAAGCGCCCGGCATGAAATGCAACCAAACCTAAGCCTCAGATAAGCCAATACGGGCATCAAGCCTATTTTAGAAGTATCTCTTCAAAAAAGCTAACTATTGATTACAGCAAATTAATATAACACTATCTGATCACTGAATAATTCAAATACATAGTCACATATACAGTAAAAAGTCTATGAACTGAACAAGATGACTCTTATTAAAGATAAAATTCGTAAATAATAAGAAAGGCTTACAGGTGGTCAGTATATAAAGGATAAAGCTTACTCAAGATTTAGACATTGACTTCCAAAGAAGCAAAGGTCTCATTGCACCTGTAGGTGGAAGTCTTGACATATAAACAAGTACACTGCCAGAAAAAAATCCTGCATAGAGAAAGAAACTCCTTTTAGCATCTTATCAGCTATATAAAGCTAAAACAAAACAAACTAATCTAACTGTCTTGCCTTTGGGCAGATTAGAACCAACTCTTATTTCTATTTTTATACCCTCAGCCATGGAGCTTGTATGCCCTGTAGTTACTCCTAGCCAGCAGAATTTCACTCTTCCTAGAGCTTATCATCTGCCATCACTTCCTCTAATTATTCTTCTGCTCATAACATTTCTTGCTTATAAAGTAGCAACTTTATGTCCCTGTAAAGCAGATGAATAATGACATAAAATTCCCAGGGCAGTACTACAGCCTCCCTGGCCGTCTTTGCCCACGCTGCCCACTTCCTCTTTGGGTTCAGAACAGCCTTTTTGCTCCGTGCCTTACAACCCCACAGTATAACATCTCTTTATCTGAAACTGTGACTTCCAGATACCACCAAAAGTATTATTTGAGGTAGAAAATGATGCAGCTAATAAGTAGAAATGTGCCCTGGTGTGCAGTGCTGTGATATCCTCCCTGCCTCTGCCAGCAGCTGCTCTTCCCCAGTGTCCCCTCCATCACCTGGTACAGCACACCACTGCCCCATTGCTCAGCCTTGCCCGTGTTTCCAGCCCTGACGTGGCCTCTTCATGGTCAGTAGCTGCTCCGTATGCGGGCTTGCATTTTGCTAATACAGCCCTGAGAAATTAATAAATGTGCTCTTTGAAGCGCTTTCCAGATATAAAAATCACTCCGAGTTGCAAA
The DNA here is from genome assembly GCA_026413425.1 of Tringa solitaria. Lineage (NCBI taxonomy): Eukaryota > Metazoa > Chordata > Aves > Charadriiformes > Scolopacidae > Tringa > Tringa solitaria. The sequence goes on along the minus strand of JAOXJM010000001.1, from coordinate 72,112,175 downwards.
ACCCTTATGGCTGCATTATCCTCTTGAAAATACCCCGTGTCCCTTCTGTTTTAGGTAGCTCCACAACAATCACACAGGGTTTTATACTGTTTGTAAGTACTGTTCAGTATCCATAACAATGCAGGAGCTGGACCACATTTGCTCATCCACACCCTCTTACCCCAAAATCCCAAACAGGCAGGAGTGGGATTGATCTGTGGGGTTTTTTTAATGCCCAAGGGCACGAGGGTCTGTCTGGCAAAGGCACTGGTATGTGCTTGGACCAGCTCTTGCATTACCTGGGAAAGAGAGTGATTGATGCTCAGTCGCTTTAGATTTGAGGTAGAAATGTGGAGTTAGGGCAGCCATTCCTCTTCCCTTGCCGGTGGGCCAAACCAACACTTCGCAGCCAGATCTAGTCCTTCCCTTCCTCTCTCTTACACTTAGAAAGGTCAGTGTCTATTTATGTATTTGCACTGACTGAGATAAAGCCAATTCGGCATGTGAATTATTGCATCTAAAACTCCAGAAAATCAGGCAGCCCAGCTAAGCAGCTTGGCTGAAGACAGTTCAGCAAGCCCAGAGAGACCAGAGCACACATCTGATGATCAACAGGGAGAGAAAGCCACTCCTCGGTCTGCTTTAACTTGCCTCAATTAGAGCATGTTGCCCATCCTCTAGTTAATTGCTTTAAACTATACACATTGCATCTCGGTCTTTTCAGCATAAATTTGATTTTCACCATCAGGCGTGTTTACATCTCGTTTATATGGGGTAGTTTTAGAAGGACTATGGCTTTTGCTTAACTGACCAGATAGAACAGACAATGACCTATTCCAGCTTTGCTAACAGGCTGCACAAAATGGTCCAATTATGCAATTCTTAATCAGTCAGTATGCCATCAAAGTGAGGGTAGGGGTTTGAACAGCTGGGGAATCATATTTTAGCAATTGGAAGTAAGTTACTAGTAACAAGTGTGTCTAACTGCTTCAGGTGAAATACAATAAAATCAGAAAAAATTTTAAATAAGTTATTTTATTTTGTCAAATTAAAAAGTTGAAGCTTAACACTTGAAATGTCTTTCTCCTCTAAAATAATACTTTACGTAGCAGAGTGAAAATTTCCATTTGACTTAACTATTTCTTTAACCTCAGAAATTCACCTCAGATCTTCCTTGCTACAAGCTTTTGCCAGCAAGTAACAAAAATCAATTGTGTGCATAAACAGCAAAATACTGGGGTGAAGGGTTTGGGGTTTTTTTCTCTAATGGTAAAGATAGTCTTAAATTTGCTTTTGAACCCCTGAGGAAGAAAGAGACAGGAAGGAATGAAAAATTATTTCAGAAAATGTTTGAACCTGGGGCTTGTTTTATTCTCTAACTCAAAGGCAGATGAGTGCTCATGTTTCTCTCACATGGTTTTGAGTCATATCCCAGCTACTCTTGTGGTTGCATCACGTTTACTCATAGCATCTAAAAATTACTGCAGGAATATATGGAAGAAAGCAGGCTTCCATATTAGTCAGACAGGAAAGGGTGGAAAACACTAGTCTTGCCTCAATGAAACGTACCAACACCAGAGTTGCATGGCTAAACTTCCAGGCTGAAAAGCAAGGAGGAGAGAGAAGTCTCCTGTCAGGAACAGCACTCCCGAATACTCACCAACACAAGATTCCATTTTCTGTATAACAACTGGACCACAATGGAGAGGAAATACATTTACAAGTTACCCATGGTCTTTAGTGGCAAACCTGAGACATGGCAGACTGGCTATTCAGAGGTTTATCCAACCATGCCACTCATCTCAACCGTGGTAGGGTCACCTCCACCTCTGAACTCTCAGTGCCCCCAGAGACGTATCAAAATTACTGGCTAATATTGAAACTTCACGTCTACATGAAAAGCTTTAGAAAACCGGTAGGTAAACAGTAGGAATAACGTCTCATTGTTAATCATAGAATCATCTGGGCCAGAAGGGACCTTCAAAGGTCATCTAGTCCGAC
>JAOXJM010000001.1:72050689-72062219 GCA_026413425.1 Tringa solitaria | reverse complement strand
TGGACTAGATGATCTTAAAAGGTCCCTTCCAACCTAGGTGATTCTGATTCTGTGACTCAAGACTGGCAGAGACCTGGGCAGGGGTTTTCCGTGATCAGTCAGGGTGGGTGCCCCATGGTTTTTATCTTCTCTCCTACAGCCAATGTCTCCGATCAGGAGAGGAGCAGATGATGGCACATTCCCATCCGCAGCCAGAAATTCTCTCCCTTATACAAACAAACACAGTTAAGGATTCAAGAGTGTGGAGAGACCTGGGCAGGGGTGTCCATCTGGAGGGATGGCCTCTCATGCATTTTTTGGTTGACTCTCATGCATTTTGATCCAGAGCAGAGCATGGTGGACTCCCAGCCTGAACCACCCACAGATTCTCTGCCTTCCAGAAGGACAAAAGTTAAGGCTTCAGGACTCAGGCAGAGACCTGGGCAGCAGTGTCCATGGTGACCGATGGTCTCTGCTGCCTTTTTTGTTTGACATTTTCCTGCCTTGAAAAGCTGGAGGGACTGACAATGAAAGCACAAGACCATCGCACAATCTCATCCTAAGACACAGCACCACAGATTCTTTACCTTCTACTCGGACACAGAGAAAAGTTAAGGATTCAGGAGTCTGGCACAGACCTGGGCAGGGCTTGTCCCTGCTGAGTGAGGATGGCTGACCTCTTGCTTGTTATCCTGTCTCCTACCCTTTCTGCAGGCCCAGAAAGGGACAGGACCAGACCATGATGAACTCCCAACCTCACCCACCCAGAGATTCTCTACCTTCTACAAGGACACAGACACTAAGAGAAGGATTCAAGAGTGTGACAGGGACCTGGGCAGGGGTTGTCCGTGGTGAGTCAGGGTGGATGCCCCGTGGTTTTTCATCTTCTCTCCTACAGCCAATGTCCCCGATCAGGAGAGGAGCAGATGATGGCACATTCCCATTCGCAGCCAGGCAGCCAGAGGTTATCCACCTTCTACAAAGAATACTTCTGCTAAAAACAACTTCTTGTGCCAGATCCAAGACCTTCTTGAGTTACTAATATTCTGCCATCAGCTTCAAAGGCAGCAAGATTAGCCTTGCAAAATAATCAAGAGAGCTGCAACTATTTACAGGCAGCTTAATTTATGGCAGCTTTGGTTGCAACAGCGACAATTAACTGTATGAGTAAAGTGTTCTGGTAAGCACCCAATTCAAACACTTTAAATATAAAGACGATTAACTCTCCAATTTTTAAATAATCAGGTTGTAACATTCTGTACAAAAAATGGTCCTCTGAGGAGAATGGGGGTGGGACATCTTTAATATGTATCCAGCATACACATTTAACTATTACACATATAAAAACCCATAAAATTTTATACAGAAATTTATTGTGCAAGAATGATTTTCATGCTCATTTACAATGAAATGATTCGTTTTAACAAATAACCATGCCGTTGCTTAATTTCAACACTAAGCAGAGTATTTACATTCAAGTTTACATGTTTGTTCAAGTTCCATGTATGGTATTGTCAGAATTAGGTAAGAATGCATCTTCAGATCAAATTTTGCATTTTTTACATTAGAATATCATTGCCTTTTGGACATTTAATGGAAATGACACATTTCCTTTCTTTGCAGTACCTTTATTTCCTAGCTATTGTACCAGGACATAAAAACCAAAACCCAAGAAGCCCAACTTCCAGAAACGAGCATCACAAACGTACAGCGATCTCTAATCAACCAGGCATTTCCAACTTGTTAAATGGAAAGCAGGCTGGAGTATACCGCTGTGAAACTGACTTTTGGAGGACTGTTTATGTCACACTTGCAAGACAAAATGCCTTAAGAAAATGAGCCTCAGGACAATTCTTTCACAGAATCTGATAATACAACAACAACAAAGATCTGTTTTGGCAATATTGAAGCAAACGTCTTATAATAGCACCAAACTTACTTTGGAACTTTCTGTTCTTTTTTTTTTTTAACCACAGGGGTAACTAGGAACACCGCATCACGGTTTGCCACCTTTTTAAAAACAAAAACAACCAACAAAAAAACCCTGAAACATATGCTGTATAGTAGTAATTTAAAAATAAACATAAATCAGCAGTTCACAAACAGTTGAAAAATATTTTTTTCAAAATACGAGATTGCAGTGTGCAGAAATTCTACCTGTGACTTTTTGGTGCTCCTTCTTCCTCTTCACACTCTATGATCTCAGGTAAGTTCAGACTTTATCCCACACTTCCTTAACCTGCACACAAATCTCTTGCACCCTTGGCAAAGGTTACTACTAGAGGCTTCTCAGTTATCTCCCACTCAACCCAACCCCTCTTATTTCTTCAACTGAGCTGAGAATCAGCTAATACAACATGCAAACTCAGAAACGGTTCTGAATTAAACTTATCATGGTCCTGTTGAACAGCTGAAAAATGCAACAGAATTTTTGTTTCCTTTCACAGTTCCTTGTGATACCTCCTAATTTAATCCATGCTCTCGTATCAGCGCTTTTCCTATTGTCTAGGTTTCACAGGGGCCTGTAATCCTAACAAAAGACTCAGAGCTGACCTGCTAATATGCTGCCCTGATGTAAAGTTAAAGGACAAAGTATAGTGATTGTCTTGGATTTTGGCTATTAATATTATGGGGAGATAGTGATTTTGAAGATGCAAACCTAAACATTCCCACATTTTAAATAATCTTTATATTTGGCAGAGACTATTTCACTTTTCTGTCTTCACGTAGTGACATCTCCCCCAGAACTTGTGGGTTGTGAAGTAACTGTAGAAGGTTGTACTGGCAGCATTTCTAACTCAGATTCACGTACAAAGATGACTGCATCACCACTGACATTTATCAAACACTGAGCCTGGGGAAAAAAGAAAAGACAACACAGAGTTACCCAACTAAATAATAACATATTTTACGTTTACTTATATCTGCTAGATACAACTCCATAAGTAACAGAAATTCAACATGGATCACAGAAGGACAAGTTATGAGAATTTATTAGCAAGGCAATCTCTGCCATATTTCCTTTTATATCCACCCTCTTGTGTGCTATTAAATATGTAGACAGATTCTCCTAAGACTGTTACAAATTAAATACCTGGGTAGCTGTACTTGATGCCACTACTGTTTTGAACATATTTCATGTACAAATATAGTACATTGTCATCTTTATTAATAAAGTTTTAACCCTTTATGTCCAAAATGGAGCATATTATAGCAGCAACTCAATTATTTTTACATGGGGCTAGCATGAAAATCCTAACACTGCAACATAAGAAAAGCTAAGTAAGGTCAGCACTACTGTTCAGCCGTTTCCTGCAATTTAATTCATTCTAGTGAACTTAGTATTTTTACCCATTTGGGTATTTATGAAGCATATGCATAATTTTGTGTTAACTCCTGTGTTCAAGAATGCTCTTGGCTTATTCAAACAAACATTATGACCAGAGATCCAGAAGCGTTAAACATGGCTCTACAGGGTTGTTGTTTCTTACATATATAAAATGTGCCACACTAATCACAAGAGTACTGTTATTTCATAATTTACCTGATTTTTGTTTGGATTTTCCATGAAAACACACTGCTTCATTATGTACGAGACAACTGCATTCCCCCCTAAAGCTGCAACATGAGCTCTCACCATTGCAAATACTTCAGCAATAAAAGCATGGAGAAAACCACTGACACCACCCTCCTAAAATGGAAAAAAAAATAAAATATATATTTTACATTAGGCATAGCTACAAAATGCTGAATACTTTTATTACATTTTTATCAGCCAAATATTTCAGTAAATCCTAAATGGTATATTGTATGAACTTAAAAGCTATTCACTGTTGAATGGGCCACAGTTAAAAATCAGACCAATAGAACTAACAGTCTGAGGAAAAGAATCACAAGTAGGTTATTCATTTGTGACTGGAATTATTTGCAGTCAGTATATTACATATAGTCATACTTTTCAGATATTCCTACATCTATGCAGGAACATTTAATATTCCAATGACAGTTGAATAATGACTTTTTTCTTTCAGCAGGAAGGATACAACCTTTTTTTTTTTTTTTTTTGATAACTAGGAAGCAGATAAAGAATAATTTCTACTGAGGATTAAAAGAGATTTAGACTTCTTGGAAATTACTGGTAAGGAGTGGCCACTACCTCTGGTCACTGTAACTTCACATATGCTAATGATTGTCATTAGTTCTCAACATATACTGAAGAAATAATCCCTCAAAACACAAAGTAAGCAACAGACAGCGCAGAGACTTGACAAGAAAGCTATTGAAGTTTGGGTTTTTTCTCCTTGAAGCCTAAAAGAACTTCTAGCCATCCCGTTTAGTGAGATGGTGCTCAGGGGGCATTTTTACTTCTTCGGTTCCAAGCTGAGTAATTTAAGTTGCTGTGAAAGGAGGTGAAGGAAAACAATGAAGCATGATTTTTTTCTAGGTAATCTTTATAGAAGAGTGTGAGCAACTACACTGGGGTGGGGAGGTGGAACCCAGCACACAAAAAACCAGGCAGCCAACCAAAAAAATGAAAAAAAACCACAGAAAAAAAGCTAAGGAAAGAAACTCATAAAACAGCTCAATATTGATTCAAAATATCTATAATATATCAAAATGAAAGTGGGAGGCAAAACCACTGGACTTCCCACATGTGCACATGGCATTGGAGAAAATGAGCTACCCCCTTTGGTTCAGGTAGGAGAAGAGACTAAGCTGAACTTCAACAAATACGGTCTGTCCTCTATCTACTGAAAAAAGTATAATCTACCCTGAATAGACTCATAAAGATATTGGGAAGAAATCTTGTGGATGAAAATTAACAAAAGGCAAGTATAACTTCACTAATCCAAGCATAAAGCATGAATGAAGTTAACTGCTGCCAGAAATCAGAATTTCGATACAAGCTTGTCATTCCTTGTGAAATTTTGATTTTGTCCAAGTGTTTTAAGATTTTTAACTGATGGGAAAAAAAAAATCTGTAACATATAAGCCTAATACAAAATGTGATGAGGAGAGGTAAAAGATTATAAATATCCACCCATTAACAGCAAAATCTAAGAGCAATGGATAAATCAGATTTAAAATAATCCCTAATTTCTGAAGCACAGTATCTGGTATACACTTCAGCTTATGAAAGAGTGCATAGGGCTTCAATATTCTGTAAACTACCATAAACAAAACATAAAACAATACGAACACAAACGCTGCTAATTATTTTTCTGTAGAATCTAAACCACATTGCTCAAGTTGGATATAATGGTCCAAACTTCATGAAGGAGTTGAATCAAATACTTGAGCAACTTACCTCTGCTGAGATCTGCTATCACACTTATTAAAGCTTGCTTATCAGCTGTTTAATTTGCATCTACAGAAGCTACTGCTAGTACAGAAATGTCATGTAACCACTTTCCTGGTGATACCACATACGTATTTTTGAAAATGTTGTCCATTTCACACAGATTTCTCAAGTTAAAAGAGGTCATAACTTGCAAGATCCAAGTCTATCTGATCAAAGTTTTTCTGGAGATCTTGCAACTCATAAAGGCTGATCATTTTTCTTAAAATCTGCTATGTAATTTTACCAATGTGTAATTAGCAAGAGCACTGACAAATCAGGCAAGAGGTACGTTCTTCTTCTGTGGCCAGAAATTGTAGCAGAAGGATGCAGCTACTTTCCAAAAGGACACGAAAAAAGTAAGTAACCTGTCTTGAAAGAAGTATGCTCGTGCTCAAAGGAGTATCTATTGTCCAGATCCAGACTGGAGATGACTGTCTGAGTATCACTAGCTACACCCTCTATGCTGCTTGCGTGGTTATAGGCTCTACAGCATGCCTTTTAGATGTTCATCACACAGAGCTATGTTACTGAGAATGCACATAATGTAATATATAACTATTATGCTGATTTTTAATATGATACAGGAAGACTCGTATTAACCAAATAATTCTAAAATCCACATACACTGTGAAAGTTCATCATTGAGCTTGATAAATGAGATAAGAATGGATTTATTTATTTTTTTGGCATTTAAACTGATCTCAGTTTTGGTTTCAAATGATCCCAAATACAATTGTTGGTCACAGACCTATTTTTTCCAAGCAATTCTGTTTAAGAACTCACTGGTTTAGTGTTATATCCAAATTCAACAACGTGGCAATGGTTAAGTAAGCCCTTCCTAACATTTCCAAACACAATGCAGCTCTATATGCTCCATGACAAGAGCAGTGCCATGCGACTTACTCCCCACTCAGCACCTACCCTCAAGTGACAAAATGTGTCTTTCCTTGCTGCACCATACCTCAACTCAAACATCTTCAGATACTTACCTTTGATTATGATTATTAACAAAAAGTGCTAAACCCTGATATACAGCTCACCTCACGCAAAGAAGTGGTTTCTCGTATAAAAAACATGTTGATTATCCCAAGATATTTGGTTATTTTTGCCCCAGGTAGAAAAGAAAGAGGTGTCATCTTAACAACTGAGACGGTAGAATTGGCACACGATGGAAAAGAACGGTGCTTTAAGTATCCCTCAGCCAATGGACTTGCTTTATCAAGCGAAGCAGCTAAAAAGATGGGGAAAAAAAGAAGAGAAAGTAACTATCAAGTACGATCTATTACTGTTTCTCAAAACACAAAAACTCTTCTTTATGGTTTCCAAATAGCTTGGTGACAACATTCAGCTGCCTGTGATGCTCAGCCATACCATGTGAGAAAGGAAATCATCATGCAATGCATGCAAAAGGAGACAAAAAGCTGAAATGGAATTTATTTGGAAGAGTGGCATTCCTGCAAAGGAAAACATTGAGGCGAGTAGCTGCACATACAACAATCAGTTATAAAGTGAAGGTAAAGAAAAAAGTGCCAACATTTTGAAATACGTATTCTGCCGGAGGAACAAATTATAGGAAGTGTGAAAGTTTGTTGTGTTTCCCCAGTGCAGCATTTTCCATTAAAACAGATATTAATCTCTGCTAATTTAAGCAAGATAGTCAGACCTGTGGCCAAAGAACTACTGAAAAATAACTCACCACTTGCTAATTTAGTGACCTTGACCATTGCCTTGGTGATTGCTTCCTGTTTCTCACCAAAAATTTTCCAAGATCATACATACACCTACATCCATGCAGTGTATGTTATATAATTAGTAGGCGTACACATTTATCGATAACTAATTTTTACTAAGTGAACAGAAATACTGTATTTTGCTTTTTATCATACTGGTACATAAACCCTATATTAGCTTACAAAGAGGTTAACAATGTCGGCAGTTTTCACACTCGGGTATTCATTCTACATGTGATCTGCAGGACTATTGCTGGGCAGGAAACTCCACTATTCACCACTGGGAAATCAGAGATATGTCTCAGATTATCATAACGTGGTAGAAACAGCCGCCTACTTGTCTTAATTGATCCGCGCCTTATGGTCTGAGCTTTCAGTTTAATGAGCTCTATCCAGCTGTTGCATCTGTCTGCAAAGGAACTGTAATCAATTGACGTTGCTGAAAACACAGACAGAAAAACAAAAGAAAAAAACAAAGAAAAAAAAATATGGATGATGTCTCTTGCTCATCTCAATGCTCCTTTTGAGGAAGCAATTCTTTGTGTCTGAGAGAGAACAAACATCCCCTTCCAGGTCTGTTTAAAGGAAAAGTTACAGTATAGGTTTGGACTTGTCCAAACCTGTGTACCGATTTCTGGTGATGTCCCAGCTGTGAACCAACTGCCTGACTGGGACTTCATCACTGAAAAAACATGCAAATACAGTCATTAATGACTTATGCTAGATTATGTTTTTTTTAATCTCATTTTAGTTATTAAGTTCTGGCTTCTTTAAATTTATTTAAGCCTTGTTTAGTTTTAATTTTCATTGCTATTCTTTTCCTCACGAAGAACTGCTGATTGTGATTTGTACTTCCTAACTATCTTCATCAGCATCTAACCTACAGACTGAAAAAAAAAAGGTTTGGTGGTGAGGATAAGAGTCACAAGCTGAAACAACACCTCTGTTTTAAACAAATTGATTTTCCCTTACTGTACTCCTCCCCCCAGCACCTCCCCCCGTTATCATTACAATGAGAAGTAGAGTTGTTTCTGCTATGACTTTTGGTATTAGTTGCAGGGGTGTTTGCGTATCTTTAAAAAAAAAAAAAAAAAGTTTTGCAAACACCGTTTCTTCATTACCCTGAAGAAACGGACGGATCACATGCTAACTTCAAATTAAGACAGGCAAAAAAGCTCTCTCCCAGGAAACTAATTTTCTGTCAGATAAAGTGATAGCAATATATCTGACAGAGACACACTGCTGTTATTAACAAATCTGACTTTTGTAATTATAAAAACACATCAAAATATTATGATGTCGTTAAGCCACACCAGAGCATGCATTCTCAGTTAACTAGTAAACACTTCCTGGATTAAAACACATCCAAAAAGAGTATACCAATATCCCAAGAATGCTCATTCTGTTCTGGCATATGGCTAAATGAAGTAAACTCACCTCTCTGAGGAGCAGGAATACCTGTGTGGGAACTTGCACCCTCCAGGGCTTCTAGTAAGACAAAATTAATTCCATTCAGATAATATATGAGCAGAGTTATGTAGTACAGGACAACATCTTTCTTCTTATAAAAAAAAATTTAGAATAAAATATAAGGAAAAAACATATATATATTATGTGCTTTGATAGCACATAATAAATTGGTATAAATAACTGACTTTACTAAATCTGTCTTGCAAATTATAATATGATCATTTACCAACAGTCACTACGTATTAATGTTATATAAAAATATTTTTAAAATAACAATCTTACAGAAAAGTGTGTTTAAAAGTCTCAATGTATTAAATAAGCTGCTAAGTAAACATAACTGCAATGAAACCTCGAGTCTACTGGTGAAGAAATGAGAGATGAAATAATTAGCTAGTTGAAAGCCTCCAAAGAGAGGTACAGTACGACATGGAACGTGAGGAACATCAGGAAAAATGATGTACTTGAACAGGCTACCCTCTAGTGGTCACTGTGCATTGTAAAAGTAGTACAGTCTACTGACAGTGAAAAAGACATCAGTCTGAAATTTTTGGATAGCTCCTCTTTGTAACAGTATCATAACGTTATTTAATTAGGAGTTAAACACACACAAATGCAAAAAAAAAAAAAAAGAAAAAACAAAGCAATAAGAATATCACTGCTGAAATTAAGCTGACCTCTGAAAATCCAAGTAAATGTGGTAGGCACCGTCCTTTATACAACTTATGTAATGGGCAAAAAAGGGAGATCTTTAACACTTTAGTAAAAGAACATTTACAATAATGCTAAATTTCCTGTCACTAAGTATTTTGGTGGTAGATAATCAAAAAATAGAGAAGGAAGTAAAGGTAAATTCAACAAACGATGACCTAATTATTAACACAGTCATAGAAGAATTGTGACAACCATTCTTGAAATGCTGCTCTATCTCAAGTAAAATAAAGCAGCTGTTTGTGTGCCACACTATACAAATTGTTTACTACACAAGCTTAGGCTTCATTCGCTTAAATTTTTCACTTTTAAAAAAAAATAAATTGCATCCAATTTTGCTCTGCTGAACAACCAGTATTTGATAGATAAAGTATTTCACACCACGAAAGCGATAAGATTAATTATTTGAGGTTGACAATACATGGAGTTATTTTACATGGCCCATTTACAGAAGCAAAGCAGTGTGAGACAAGCCTAATTATTAAGTAGTTTATAATTCTTTAAGTTAAATGACATCCTACACACAATGCTCTGCAGCTTTTTCAATACTCTAAATGCAACGATAGAAGAACTACAGGAAATCTACAAAAGAATATATCCAGAATTATTAGTCAACCCATCTTATGTGACCCTCAATAAATTTGACTTCAGGAGTGAATATATCCATTATGCCTAGGTATCAAAGAATATTTAAAACCTGTGAAAATACAGCTATTTTAAATAAGAGAGCAGAAGTCAAAATCAGTAAAAAAAAAACAGTTTAGCATTGGTGCAGTTAACTGACCTTTAGATGGTGAGAATGGTTGAGAAGCAAGGGGATCGGAGCAAAGTTCCAATGGAAATTGTAGCTGCTCTTCATTGTCTGTAGATGCTTCAACAAAGAAAACAGACCTAATTGATAATTAACCCCCAAAATGCATTTGTCAGTAATAAAAACCACTAAAGATTCAATTTAGTCAGGTCTGACTGGAACAGATTTTTTTCAGCATATCCATATAGTGATGCAGTTCTGTATGAACTGTCGAATGTCTGACAATAAATCCAGCCACAAAACTGAACAGAATTTGAGTTCTATTGAACAGGATTTGATTTAGTATTTTCAGGAAAAAGCATTAAGTCAATTCATGCATTTTAGATTTGATTCTGCAGTTGGATCCCAGTTAGCTATATGTTATGGTAAAAAGTAACATTTGATTTATTTCACTTAAAACAAACAATTTACTGTTACCATTGAAAAACTAAGGTATAACTAATATTTTAGAAGCATATGGCTCTGTTCTAATACCCAATACCATTCTTCAGAATGGAGTATTTTCAACGTTCTGTCTAAATTCCCATAGCCAGATTGCATACATAAATTTCTAGTGCAAGATGGTGCTTCACTAGCAAGATGACATATGCAGATTACAGTAGTCTCTTCCTTCCATAATGCTATATGCTTCACTCATCTCCAAAAATATTACTGACCTACTTAAGCGGTTTTTTGGACTTTTTTTTTCCAAGTATCATGAATAATTTATTTTCTGCCTTCTTGAAGTAAGGACAAAATTTGCCACTTATAAGAACAAGTATTCTGTAATGACTTATACCACGTTTCAAAATCCATGGAAAAATCATAATCTCTTACACTAATTCCTTAGAGAAATATATTCAAAGAAAGATGCTACAAGGAATAAGGAAATACCAATTATTTTTTTTATGTTATCATAAGTTTGTTGATTACGTAAAGCAAATACCTAATACACCACAAGTAAGTCATCCTGCTGGAGGTCACATATACAAACTCTAAATAACTCTGTATTATGGCTTTATGATTTCATAGAACCTCCCCTTAAAAACATGTATATGTAACTGAAATGAAAATGTAGACTCACTACATATTATCTCTTATCTTTACATGCCTCACAACTTTTACCTCTTTGCTGTGATTTTTCTGTAGGGGCTTTATTGGCTTGTAACACTTGGTTTTTGTCAAATGTAATTGCAACAGCTGTGACTGCAATCTGCAAATCAGAAATATATGGCATATTAGGTAACTTAACCTCTCGTGCAATCTGCAAAAATACTTTTGCAAACAAGCCAGCTTTTTCCATAGACAAGAAATAGGGAGAAAGAAAATCATCTAAGCAGACATATTAAAACCCCTCCCAGCAGAGCATTAAAGGTAATACTAAGGTCTGTTCTTAGAACATACACCTGACAGTGTTTGTCCCATGTTCATGATTTTCTTCATCAGTTCTCTTCCTCTTTCTTGGTGAACTGACATTAAAAAAAACCCAAACATAAAACCCCATTATCATTG
>JAOXJM010000001.1:72033213-72044536 GCA_026413425.1 Tringa solitaria | reverse complement strand
GACCGAACTACCAAAACACAGGAATGTGTATTCTAGGATCAACACATTCTCATAATGTAAAGTAAATTGCAGTCCTTAATCATCACATCTTTTTCTTGCTAACTTTAGCATCATTTATAATGTATTATATAGTACACTACAGTGTTCTTACATTTCTCCCACATGGAGATCTCCTCCTATCCCCCCCAAGTACATATACTACAGTTAATAAATAAGGTAGAAGGAAGACTTCTCCAAAACTTTTTTAAAAGAGCTGGAGTATAATGTAGTCCTTAATCAGATGATCTTTGCTTATAACATATCAAGCTTCTTTAGAAGGCAACTGGACAGAAGAAGTATGTTGAGCTTTTATTATTGCCACCTCTCTGCTATATCACAGCCTTTAGAAGCAAAATGGACGCTGGGCTTATGTTTTTTTTCTGTTATTTTTCATTACTTGTCCAAAGGGCCTCTTGCAGTATGAGTGTCTTTGGGTTGGGTTTTTTTTTGGGGTGCCCTACACAACCCTCTGATTTTTGCAAAGGCATTTGACCCTTTTTGCATTTATCAAAGTATTTTCTGATTGGCTTATCCATTTCAATACAGTACCTTAAAGAGCATCTATCGTAACCTTTGTTTTGAGGATACAGTTCCAATCCTGTCACTCTACACAGCTGATGATACAATAACAAAAACCTGTTAAGACCAGCGACAAAAAATACTTGATGAAAACTGTCCCCATTTCTTTTCCATGCAAGAGTTAACTAGCATCCAATTTACTTCTAGGGCCTTCCCAATTTACTTACTTTGAGCCTAGCAGGCCCGCAATGCGCTGAAGAGCAAAAATGTACTCAAATAGCAGAATCACACAGAATCACAGAATGACAAGGGTTTGGAAGGGCACCTCTGGATATCATCTAGTCTAACTCCCCTGCCAGAGCAGGTTGTTCTAGAGCAGGTTGCACAGGATGGCATCCAGGCGGGTTTTGAAGCACCAGCCAATCTCAATTTATTACACCAACCTCTCCCAACCTGTTATTTTTTCACTCTCCTTTCTTACCTATGTTTTCAAATGAACTGCAGTTACGGTACTTTATCATTCTCCTATCTACAACCTTTCTTCCAGATCTTTTTCTACGAAGATAGTGATTTGTGAAGAGTAACAAAGTCTTGAACATACCTTGGGCTGCAATACAGGCTCTAATTTAATTAAATTGCCTTTTTTTTTCTTAGTCTAGGACAGGTATTTGTAATACCTGCATCTACAAAAAGATAATAGAAACTCCAGCCTTCTTTAGTACTTGTCTCCTTTCTTTCAAAACCATACAATGTCAAAATTACATCTTTGAATTTTAGTAAATAAAGAGGTAAATGAAATCTATGTTCTTTATTTACAGGTGTTGTACTTGTTTCTAGTTGTAGCTGTAGAAAGAACTGGAATGTATTCTCTGAACCTGCAAATTCTTGAACTCTGTGAAGCATCAGCTGAATTTTAGAAAAGCAAGTCTTCTTTTATGTGTTCTCTTGATACTTGTGGTTTTTTGAATGCTTTAAGTACTACCAGTTCTGGAAACTAGTAATTCAGAATATCCAACTGTATCAGTAAGAGTTTTGAAACTGGAATATACAAGCTTTTTCTTTGCTAAATATAAAGTGTGATTAACACAGAACCTCAATGTTTATAAAAATATATCTATTTTGGATCAGTCATGACTGCTGCTTGAAGTAGGCAGAAGGCCATTTCTTAACAGCTCTTAGTTATTATTCTAGATATTGCTACATGTCCATGAATGGCAGGGCAATCTTTTTCCAGATATTGTCCCTAAGCATCATATAGCTACGCTTTAAGCAAACAGAATAAGAGACAAAGCAAAATCTGATACCTAACATTTTTTACTGATACAAAATGGAAAAATTTATATACAATTTAAGAACGGTCTTTGGGGACGAATAAGAAAACTTTTGTCCATTTTTTTAATATATATTTGAGGGGAAGTATGAATGAGTAATGAAAATATTTATCACCTCCAAGACAAAAGCATCCTTTTTCCCATGTGAAAGGTCTAGCTCTGTAACTTCATCAGAGCTTTCTGATTGAGATCTTAGTAACCTGGAACGTTGTCTTGGCTCTGGAATGGGAGACCCAATGATTTCTTCAGGTAGCTCCTAAAAAGGATATAAAAATTAACAGTTATTCTATGTAGCTTAGAAATAATTTCATTTATCAACAATTTGTTAACAGTTCTAAGAATCAAAACATTATAAAATAATTTTACTGAGAAATAGATCTAGATAAACACAAAATTATTTGGATATGTGGCTTAAGAGATCTGAAAATTCCAACAGGTGCAGAAAATATAGTGAAATCAATCTGTATCACTATTAAAACACAATTTATGCTCTGAATAATTCAGTCAATAAGAATTCACGGATATATACAATTTGCTTGACTCAGAATGATTTATTTTTAAGAGTATAAAAGCTTTACTTACTGGAGGATTAATCTCATAAAGTTCCTTGTTTTTTGCTATTGTATCATTGATTTTTTTTTGCATGTGAGATATATGCTGCTCGTAGGTGCCATCATTTGGAGTCTTCCCAGCAATCTGAATTCCACCAGGTGTTGGCAAAGCTGCTAGATACACACCTGTTGCAGACTTTTAAAAAGTCATTAAGAAAAATGACAATTACATAAGCATTTACTTCTAATATTTTCATATAAAGTTTTCCAAATTGCTATGCTATAATGGACAGCATTGTGACACACACATTACAGCATGATCTCTTCGCATATTAAATGGATCTCCCTCTGCTGTTCACTTATGAAAAAAACACTCTTCTTTTAATAAATTCTCTCTCTCACAGGTCTTTTCCACAGTGGAGCTCTTAACTTACCTAAAAGTTCCAAACAATGTATCAATTAAAATCTCTGTCCTAGTCTATTTTGCACAGGCAATCGATGGCTTCAAGGATTTAAAACTTGGCCAAATCATTTACAGCATCACCAAAGTTGTGACAATCCTATTTCTACTTGCAGAAAACAGATCACCAGTTCAGACAAAAGAGCATGCAAGCTGGTCAGTGTTACCCAAGCATCCTCTTACACTGATGTAGGAATAAGGCACATACTTCACTGTTCTAACCCCACATGACAGATTGAGGTTAGAAAATATTGTTAATGAGTATTTCTTCTCTAAGACACCTGCAAGCTCTCATTTATTTCTTCAGTGCCAACAAAGAAGAGGCGACACACCGTTCTCTTGCTGGCAACTAAACAAAAGATTTATTGAGAAACTTAACTGACCTTATTTGTCATAGAACTGTAATGCAACTTGGGGAACAGGGATCTCTTTGACAGGACCTTTAAAGAGCACAATCATTTTTCTATAACTTATGCCATTAAACCATATAAAGTTTCTTTTCCTCTCACTCCCCTTCTAATAATCTTGTCCTCTAACAGTTCCAAGATTTTTGAATCTGCTTCTTCTGCTGTTGAAAGACAGTCTGTCCTGATTTGTCAGCAATTTGACACCTCATCCATTCCTTTTCTCACTTCATTCTTACAATGACATTTTAATATCTCTAGTTACTCTGAATTTCACGACACCTGTATGTTTTTCTGTCCTGAAAAAATACTGTAAGAAAGCAAAAGAATCCAAGATTAAAACTGTACTTACTGCCAACCCCATTAGCATATTTTCACCCACAGTGATCTGAATTCTTAGCCCAAACAGAGCATTCATTCCTCTCAGCTTAAGTTTATTCATCAGTTGGGTGTGCACTTCATATTCCATAAATGGCAAGAGATTACTGATAGATGTCGCATTTGCTTCAGCTTGAGCTTTCTTCTTTAGACGGCACAATCTGAGAAAACAAAACAGTGCACGACATCAGCAGATAAACAGTTCTAATGGACTGTTGAAGACTGAACATGATCACAGAGTATTTTTTTCTTCTTCTCCCCCCTCCCCCCCCCCATTGTATAACCCAATACAGTTTTTTTTATTGTATTTTAAAATCCTGTAAAATATTAAATTCCTGTCAGGAAGATAAAGGCAAACTGAGACATTAAGTCTCAGTAAGATAGATTTGACTTCCATTTTTAATAGGAAACTGCCTATTTATATTAACAATAAAAATAGGTAACATAAAAAGTAACCTTATAAAACAGAACAATATCTAACCTTCAGCAACGTTCAAAAAATATTCCCTATCAGAGTAGAACTCAAAAATTACGAATACTGTATTTTTGTAAATCACTGAATGAAGTCATGTCTCCTTTCTTAAAACGTGCTTAAGGACTGCTATCAGACAGAAACAACATAAATCACACGGGGGTTTTGTCGTAATAGTCTGACAGCACCAAATAACTGTGCAATGTAAAGAAGTATTGTCTACAAATTCCAGATAACCATCTATTACATGTTTGGCTAAACACATTACTGCTCCTACCATATAGCAGCCATTGTTAAAAATTTGCCCCGCTTACTTCTGTCAAAGCAAATACTGAAGACAAACACAATTTCTTTGCTATTGCAAGTTGGCTGGTATTTGTTCAACACCTCCTCACAAAAAGATTATTTCAAGGGACAGTTACTGCAGCCCTTTTCAAGTGAGCCTCAGAACTGATGAGGTGTATTCTTCTAGATTGCTGCAACTGTAAAATAAAATGTCACCTCTTTACAAGAACTCCTTGAGACTGCCTTCTCTGAAAATTCATATTTTCAGCTTTTCTTCTAGTAAGGCCCCAAGTGCAAACACCCATTTCCGTTGCTACAAACCTCTTAAGCAGTTCAGGTACAAACATAAGAAATTACATATACTGTTAGAACAGTTAATCAAGGCACACTTTGGAATAAAGAAAAAAAAAAGAGTGCCCTCACAGCTCAAACATTAACAAGACTAAAAATACTTATCTTAAAAGAATAAAAGAAAGAGCATAGAAACCCCAGCTCTGACTATATTATGTTAGTCAAATTCCACGCTTCGGATTAGTCCCATCAGCTGAAATTCAAACCTCACACCAGTGTGATGACTGCCTACTTCCACTCACAAATTTTCACTAAAAAAAGAAGACATGACAACTTTATGGTTCAGACTGATGAACAGGTAACACTTTCTTCTAAGGACCACATTTATTACATGATCAGGAAAACATTCACCCAATTGTAACAAGTTGACCTCAAAATCTTTCTAACTATTGGTTCAGGTCTTTTCCATTTTTCTTTTTTTTTTAGGGGATGGGAACGTTTGAGGAATCATTCTAGATAAAATGGGACATCTGCATGTGCTCCAGAGACAGATCAAGGACCACTGTGTGACACAAAGTCACTTTCCACCACGGTGCTGAACACAGAGCTTAATAATATTTAAAGGAGGGGCACAGAACACATCTCCAGAGTAGCTACAGTAATTCTCCTCTAGCAGTGGTCAGAGAATGATAATCATAAGATTATAAAAAAACCTCAGGTGAGAAGGGACTTCAGGAGGTCTCCAGTCCAAGCTCCTGTACAGACAAAGCAGGGTCAACTCTGAGCTTGGACCATGATGCTTAGAGCTTTATCCAGTCAGATCTTGAAATGTCCCCCAAAGATGGAGACCGCACAACCTTCTAAGGCAATCTGCTCCTGATTTCCCTTATATCCACTCCGAATCTCTCTTGCTACAACTTAGGCCCATTATCTCTCACTCTCCCACCGCGTAGCACTGTGAAGATTCTAGCTACATATGCTCCATAATCTCCTTGTAAGTACTGGCAGGCTGCTGTTACATCCCCCCCGAGTCCTTTTCTCCACACTGAAAGTGTCCAGCTTCTCTTCACACTCCCTTGGTGGCCCTCCACTGAACTTGCTCTAGTTTTCTGATGTCTCCCTTACTCTCAGAGAAGGATAAAACTGGACAGGTATTGTATTGGCTCCTCCCACTCGCTGGGTGTAACTGGTAAACTTGAAGAGAATGCAGTGCTTCATCCCCTCCACATCATTAAGACGTTCAACAGGACAGGTCTCACTGCAGAGTCTATTATACTTGTCATGGCCATCCACGTAGGTTACGAATCATAAACCACTCCCCTCTCAGCCCAACCATCCAACCAGTTATTTATCCATGTAGTTGGCCATCCACACAGACTGTACATAGCTAACAAACCCTTCCTTCTTTCTTGCTGTAAACTGCCTTATCCCCTTTTCCAAATTCAAAGACCATAGCATAAACTGGACATAGTCAACAATTCCACAGAAATGTTCAGTTGTGGACATTAGCACAGAATTAACACGACTGACTTAAACAGTTGAGTTTCCAGTGCAACAGATGTACCTAACCATGTTGGCATTCCCAAGCAGCAAGTTAAAGCATGACACAGGCAGATAAAACACAGCAATTCCCAAAGGATTAAAAAAAAAAAAGAAGAAAAAAAAACACAAATCAAAAAAAACCATTTACAAAATATCCATCAAAACGGGTAAGTTGCCAGATGCCCATCAACAGACATGACATGTAACACAATGTTTGTACCCCTAATATATTGTTGTTAACTCCTAGCAATTCAACATAAAAAGTAAAGGTTTGATGATTGGATTTTAGCAACAGGAATTCTTTCAAAAATCTCCAAAACTTCATTAAGAAAAGATTTTGATACGTACCTGGCTTGAATAAGACATCCCTTCCCAATAACTATTGCCTCTACGGGAAGATCAATTGTGGTGAAAAGGACATCGGGAACTTTTTGCTTCCTGCAGTTGTAACAGTAAGTGAGGTGAGCAGGGAATGGCATGTTCAATTCATCATATGGTATATGGCAAAATCCACAACCTGGTGGTGAAGCTTCTTCAATCCTAAAAATACATTATGGAGAACACACTTAAAACATCTGCAACTTATCAAAAACGATCAATACACACACATACATTTGAACACCTACAGATAGCTACTTAAATCATACACTGCAACTATACTCTGCTCCATTATACCAATGTGACAAGTACACATTTTATGAATTAGAATAAAATTAGGCTGCACAATACTAGCTAAAATGCTAGAAGTAAAACTTACATTAAAACTCGTTATGCAGGGATCAAGAAAAAGTACATTTATATGAATAATGATTTATATAAACCTAAACCATCACTGAGCTGGCTTCAGGCACTATGATGTCTAAATGTAGTCCATGCTACAATGGTTGTACAGAGAATTTGCTGTTCCAAATACAATTAAAAGTCTTTTTCACATAGATTGTGTCCAAAAACCTACGCAAACTTAATGAGCAGCCATAAACAACAAACCAACCATCCTATTGGAAGCAGCACAATACATATTAACATTGTAAGAAGAATAGCAAGATTATTTCCTAAGATAAGGTATTAGGTAAAACCTGTTATTCACTTTAGAACACTTAGTCCAACTCCCCCAAAAGAAATACCCAGAAATGACCCCTATAGAAATACAAACAAGGAAAGCATAGGCTATCTGCATCACTTCAAATTTATTCTGTTTCACATAAACAAATCTTCTCAGTTAATTCTGAAGAGATGCTTAAGCAAAACTGACAGATTTGGAACATCAGTTATCATAGATTTTGGCAAATATATTTGCCAAAAATACATGTGCTTTGTCTATTGAATTGTTTCACCCTCCTTTGTCATTTCTAATCTATGACAAGACTCTTAGTAGCACCAAAAATCATATTTTGATAAAAATGCAATTTTCTTCATACTATGAACATGACATTTCTTTCTCTCCATCATATAGTGAGTACAGAAAACGGGTAATTTTGTTCTGGCTACAGTTTTCAAAAGTCTATCTACACAGGAAGATAATGGCCTCCTGCTAGGAAAGTAAAAGAATAATAAATAATACTATGTTGGCAGGGTTATTATGGAAGAAGTAATGCAAGTGCTAAGGTGCAACAAATCATCTTCCTTATGACTACAATAATCCCTTGAAATATTTGATGACTACCCCAATAAACTCATAATTAGATTAACTAATGCATATTGGTCATTTATTAATTTTTCCCCAAAAATAACTGTTTGTCACTACTCATTCTTCAGATTTTACTTGCAAGAGCAGAAACAAAGGGCAAGTTCATGTTTTTCCTTCATTTTCACGACTCTGTTCATAAACATCAAGGAAAACATACATCTTTTGTAAAAATCTGGCATCACCTTCATTTTACAACCAAGCTATTTTACCTCCTGTCCAGCTCTTAAATAGTATATAGAGAGCATATATACACATATCATAGCTACAGCAGTTTTTGGCTTACATAATTTATCATACATCTCTCATTTTTTATAGTGTGATATAAAGTTAAGGAAGATACCTGAAGAGCAGCAAAGAAAAAAAACTGAGTTATAATCTGTGGTTAGTAGTCAAATGTGTTACCTTATTCAGACTGTTAGAAATAAAAACAGAATATCTAATTTGGTGCAGAGTTCCATTACTCCTGTTGTTGTTGTTGTTAGTGAAAAGCAGTAAAGTGGTTGGTCCCGCATCCTGCACTGTAACACTGTAACCTACCCTAATAGGGAAGAACTATCTTGGCTCTGAGGAAAAAAATCAACCTCTCCCTTCTCTGACCCTATGGAAAAGAAGCCAGGCTGCCAAGACAACCTTTGTTCCAAACAGCCTTCCATGGCGCCATCCTGAAGAAACCTAGGGTTCAGTACAGCTGCTGTGCCAGACGCGGACAAAATACAGACCTCTTCACTATAAGAGAAAAGAATTACAACAAAGTGAATTCCTACTGCTTAGTGTTACTTTTATTTAAAACTATTAGATTAAAAAGCTGGTACAAAAGTCTCAATGAATTCAATACAACTACTAATTTTGTGCGTTTGTGCAATTTTTTCTATTAAATCTCACAAGCAATCCTCTTCTGGTGTTTAAACCATTGCATAAGTAAGAGATGCAGGAGTATTGAACAGAAAGACTAAAGAGCTTTGCCCCATGTCATAAATAATACGCTATAACATCACAAAGGCTAACCAGGTTTAAGCGTGGTTTTCAACGCAAAGAAATCCAGCCAACCAAGAAAAGCAAAGAAACATTAAAAAACAAGTTATAATTGTTTACCAACGTAAAGCGGAAGTTGAGAGCCTCATCATCTTATAAACATTCACTTTCAAAATGAAGTTACAATACAACACTGATAAGGGTGCTTCTTGGAGGATAAAAAGTGGCAAAACAGTAAAATTTGGCTATGAACAACTACAATAACGGTACATACAGCATGTAAAGTAACTGACTATATTCATCACTTAGCAGAATTAAAGCTCTCAGAGTTAAAGATCACAGAGCTTTTAATATTTCCGAAATTACCAAACAAATCTCTAACATTCAGTACTTAAAATACTATATTGGAAAAAACGTGGAGGAAAGCTTTTCTGCATTTTCCAGAGTGATAAACGTGCCTTTTTTATTTGTTGTTTCTCTTTCCAGAATAATTTTTCTTATATAACATGTCTGGCAGACCAGTACTTAGAGAGAGAGCCTTGCTCTTTAAGCACAGAATAAAGCTGAGCTGGCAAGTAAGCCTGGGAATACTAATAAACTATTTTATCATTGATCAATTACTAGCACAGCAAATTCCTTAAGAAAAACGCAAGCGTGAAATAACCCAATAACTGACTGCCTATTTATACTCTGTAAATTCTTTTCCCTATAGTTAAGTCAATATATTTGGTGGTGGGTTTTTTTTTTGTCACCTGTAGTGAAGCAAATAATGGGAAGGAGCAACAGATGTGAAATAATCAATGCTGGGGCTTTCAGACTGATTATTTCTGGTTATCTCACTACTTTAGCAACAGATGGTGTGCACTCATGGAAGCACTGTGTAACTCTGAATTTCCTCCTTCAACTTCTAATTGCAAAGTAAAATGAAGCTTCTTTTTCCAACTTCCCTCTTTAAAAAAGTGTTTTTTCTTTAAAATATTTAAGCAAAATCAACTTGACAGAAAATAAGTTCAGATGTCTGAGTTTGCTTCAGTTACTTTCCTAAAGCAATCCAAAACAGAGTACTTCTCTGTTTGGTATCAATCAGACACACTAAGCCCCAGGAGGAGCTCTTCATAGATCATTTTCTGGAGCTAATGAAAGACACAAACTTTCCTTGGCCAGAAAGAGAGAAGAATGAGTAATTAGATGAATCCCAAATATTTCTCTCAATCTCCAAGCCTCTCACAAGGTTTGGTATTAAGCCACCAAAATACACAAGAACGAAATTCTCTTAGTCAAAGGGAATACAGTAAAACACAGGAGTTTTGGCCTGAAGAGAATGCAGGTCTGGGGAATTTAACCTCAGAAAGATTACTGCAGAGGCTGCAGTTTAGTATGCTAAATACTACTGTAGGACTGAAAGGTAAAAATAATGACACACATTTTCCAGAAAGAAATACAGAACTTTTACACCTAAACCATTCTGTATCTATGAGGCAGCATATTCTTCTTTAACTTACAATTAATACACTCCTAATAAAGAATTTAGTGACTTAAGTTTGAAGTTTACTATTTAAGTACTGGTCTGCCAGTTGTTACCCAATATCGAAACTAAAATACATATATTTTAGGAAATCTTAACTATTTAGGTTGACTAGATTTAGAAAAATTCATAGATAAAGTAATATTATTACTACAAAAGCAAATACATGGGTTTAAATTTATTTTTAAAATTAAAAATTGTAACATTCATTAGAAAAAACTTAAAACCCAATAAAAACCCAAACCAAAACATACTAAAAAATAAACATACTAAAAAATAAAAGCACAGTACTAAAATCTTAGAAAGTTACTTTAACAAACTCTCTGAAAGAGGTATACTAGACAGTACTAACAACTGTGTTGAAATAGTTAATCATTTTTAATCCAATGAAGATGAAATAAATTTTCTGTGGCATTTTGAAAATCAAATCATCATCGTCATTTACCAAATGCTAGTTGATTCACTGTAGCCCACTACAGCATGACAACCCAATGCCTTGGCATGGGATTTTATTTCTTGTCTGATTTCTGCCCACCATGCATCTCGTGTCTCTGGTTCATCTGAAAGACAAAGTATAAATGAGTTCACTATTCTGCACTACGTCAACATAAAGCTTCATGCAATTAATCTGAAAAGTCGAATCTTTCATATTCGAGTGTTTTGTTGTATCTGGACACTTTTTATTTTCCTAGCTATCACACTTCAAGCAAACACTAACGGGGCTTTTTCATTAACTTTCTTGTTTATCACCCACGTGAACAGGTTCTTACAGATTACTGCATTCTTGTTGTTGTCCATATGACAGAGAATGATACCAAAACAATGTGGATACTGTTCCAGTCTCTACCTACTTGAAGACCATACTGT
>JAOXJM010000001.1:72002574-72016417 GCA_026413425.1 Tringa solitaria | reverse complement strand
TGGACTCTCTCCAGCAGTTCCCTGTCTCTCTTGAACTGGGGAGCCCAGAATTGGATGCAGGATTCCAGTTGTGGCCTCACCAGTGCAGACTAGAGGGGGAGAATGACCTCCCTCAACCTACTGGCCACACTTCTCCCTATGCAGCCCAGGATCCCATTGGCCCTCTTGGCCACAAGGGTACATTGCTGGCTCATGGATGATTTGCTATCCACCAGGACTCCTGGATCCTTCTCCTCAGTAGTGCTTTCCAGAAGATTCACCCTATATTGGTACCTGGGGTTCTTCCTCCCCAAGATCATTTTACCTATACCGATTCGCTATGCCATTTCGCAGTCACTGACTGCACAGGAGATGACAGAACCATCACTGGTTTAATCCTTGCAACTACAGACAAGATTTTGTAGTTGGCATTTGGGGAAAGTTTGATAAGGTCACAATAAAATTTAAAAAATATTAAAAATATTAAAAATATTTGTTTAATACAATGTTTAAAAACGTTTCTGTATACGCATACATGTATTGCTAGTATTCTTCTAACTACATTTCATCCAAAGACACAAAAAATAATGAAAAAGAACATGGAACAAGGCGACACACACATATCATTTGGTGTTAGCGCCAGCTGAAGCAGTTCTCAGATTCCCTTCCAGCCATTCACTCATTCCCATCATTGTACCACCCCCTCACTTAATGCTCAGGTACATTTAGAGCTTTTTGGATTGAATCAGAGGAGGGAACCACTCCACATTAAAATACTGTTGATTTCCTGGTTAAATTATTTTTATTCTAAGCACAGTTACTGCACCATGTCATAAGGTGGTCAAACAATCTTACAAATTTTCTTCAAGTGAACTGAAGGGATGGGGTAGATAGCAACAAGAGGTTGCTGGAAAGAAAAGTTGCTTAAGCCAGCTTTTCAGCCAAAAGAATCAGAGAGAGAACTGCACTCCAACACAGCAGTTATCTAGCAGTGCTCTTCAGAGATGAAGATCAACATATCTCCATTTTGAAGAGGCAGCATTAAAGATCTCTCAAGCACTCGCAGAATGCAAACGCGGAGGAATAAAACAGCATTTGTCCAACTTGAGGTCAACAAAATACCATTGAGAGCAGCATTTGGTCATTTCTACAAAGACATAGGCTAATTTTTGATGAGTAAAGTAAGCTCACGTTTTCCAAATGGAAATATAGCATACACATTTATAGATAAAAATATACACAAAGAAAGCTGTGCTATAGGTACACTTTCTATCAACAGGCATGCTGTGAATTGCTAAAAATATATTAATGCACAACATAACATGTATGTGAGCTTTCCACAGCTGGTGTATTTCCCAGAAGAAATTGAGTAAAACTACCCTTCCAACAAAATCTGCTCTGGTTTGCAATTAGGGTTATTTAAGTAACATACTAAACATACATTTGATTAAAAAAACCAAAAAACCAAAACAAACAAAAAAAAAATGCTGCGGAGACATCCTGGTTTTAATATGCCTTAGCATTACTATATACCCAAGCAAACTGAACTAAGACTCAAAAGAACTTCCTGTATAAATCTGGAAATATATACATATTGAATTTGTTTTCCCAAATAAGCACTACTCTAAATAATCCAGAGAAGTAACTAGAACTCACTATTTATATGTGTAATACTAAAACAGACAAAATAACTAGAATTAACAACATTTACGAACTACTCAACCTTAAAATAACCATAAGAGGTAACCACAGCAAAACCACATTCAATATGATATTTTCAGAAAGACAGTACGAACATTTTTTTTAAAATCAATTAACAGTCCACGTGCTTTGCTACATCTTCATCAAAAACAAACTCAACATGTTTTACAGGAATTTTTTTCCACTAGACAATGTACAGGCCTTACCAAAACAATGTGCAAATAATTAAAGCTCTAAAAATACATTCAGTGTACATTCTTAATTTACATTTTTAATTGTTTTTAAAAGCTTCCTAAGGAAATAACAAATCAGCCATGAAATGTCTGAAACACTAACAAAGGCAAACAGAGAAAAGGCTCTTTTTAAAGCATTTTTTTCAAACTGAAACAATAAAAGCAAAAAGACATGGATTCGTATTTAAAGAGAAATTAAAATTTTAACTGAAATATATCAACATGCAAAATACTAACTAATGAAAAATATGCCAATCTGATAAAAGCTTTTAAAAATCACAGAACAAATATTAAAAAAAACCTGCATAAACAAGATCAGAAAGAAATCTGCAAAACCTCACAAAAAAGAAAAACAAAAAAATGTTTCAAATTGTTTAGAAATCCTCAGTACAAGAAAAAAGGGCTACAAAGAGAGTCACACAATGTTTTGGAACGTACCCGCCTTCTACAGAACCTATGAGGCGATCCTCCCTTAGCAACGGATAACACAAAAAAATGAGAAGAGAATGATCCGCTTACTTAAAATAACAGCTATTCACTTATATTTCACAGATGTAGCCGATTTTTTTTTCAACAAACTTATATGGTTCTATATAAGTAGTTCAGGTAGACAGAGAAAGAGTAATTAAACTAGTATTTATTTCTGAATAGGACAACATTCCCATTTTTTCCTTCAAGACACCTCGCTGACACCATTTGGACAAAAGGAGTCTATGAACTATAAAAAAAAAGCGTTAAGGACTCATTCCAAAATTTAAACGAAGAATTATAACCACTATTTTTATTCTACAATCTATCCAGCGTAACAACAAACAGATAGCATTTTCAGTCCTAGAGAGCTGCTCCAAAAAGCTGTAAATCTGCAACACCCCTTTATGGTTTGGGAAGTGGGTTAGGTTTGTTTAATTCACCATTTTCTGAAGGTTCCATGAACACCATTTCACGCAGGAGAACAAAGGCTAAGGTATTAATCAATTCTATTTTTCAAACCTGAAAGTTTTGCAATCACGAATGGGATTTTCACCTTGTTTAAAGGTATTCCAATGTTTCTGAATCTGGCTTCTGTAAAAACTTTAAATACATGATGGTAAAATATTAAACTTACACAGAGATTTAGAGAGACTAAATAGCAGCAATTTTTGCTAAAATGGTTTCTTAAAACACCAACTGTAATCACTTGAGTGCTGTGCACATTACAGTTATTTGCTCCACTTTTGTTAATGCCTTAGTAATACATTAAAATTTAAATAGTCTGTGTATAAAAGGGCTAGTAAACATTCAATATTTGCAATAAATTTTCAGACCTAAAAATTACACATATTTTTAAACAGAAAGTAACAGGAAACATTTAACTTACTACAAGCTAAATTCACTTTAGTTGATCAGAAATATATGTACAAAATGCCTTACCCTTTGTTCGAGAGCTGACTGAGTCTGTTGTCGTAGAAGAGTTTTAAATGGCCCCCCTTCTTTTCCAGCACTCCCACTGCCCATTCCTGAAGAGTATCAGTACAAATAACATTCAAAGAAATATATATTATAATTTGTAATCAAGCTTTAATTTAAAAATACGTAAGATAGTAATTGAAAACCGTCAAATTATCCCCATAATTTTCAGAAAAAAATACTGAGTATCACAGTTTAATTTGGGGTGGGGGTGTTTTGGGGTTTGGTTTTCACACAATTAGTAGTGGTTTATAGCATTATGACACAGTGCTCCTAACCTAGGATCTTTTTCTCTGTTTCAACCTGAATTAAAAAAAACCTTCAAAATACAAAGACTTAAAGATCTGGGCTTGCAATTCTTTCCTATAACTTTTTTTTTCTTGCTACTATTGGGAGTTTTGCCTATGATTTCAACATAGATCTGCCTTCTCTGCTTTTCGCAGAAAGTTTCTATCTAATCAGATGTTCAGCCCTTATCAAAAAGGGCTGCAATGTCACCATTCATTCCACACTATTGAATATTGCCTCTCTGCCACAGTAGTCTATAGTCAAGTTGCTCTCTCTTCTATCATTAAAAAAAAAAAAAAAAGTAAAAATAATCTGGCTGAAAGTTTCAGAGTAACTAAATCACCCTTCCTAGCCGCTGGGAGGAGACTGTACATGTTATTACAGCAATAGCTATGCAACGATTGAGACCAAAAAGAAAATTGTAAAGGCAATGCATATTCCTTGATTTGCAATATAAGCTCCAAAAAATATTAGTGATTCTTTTTATGTTCTTTAATATCTATGCTATGATATATTAACTCATCTGATTAATTCAAATAAGCTAAGGACTACAGCTCAGCATTTAAAGCTGCCACACTTGTTTGATTACTATATTTGCACACACATAACCTGCAGACTATCTTTAAGTGAAAATAAGAAATAAACTCCAATTATGCATAATATGGGTAATTTTCTCTTTCATTCTTTCAAATATTTTACTCCCGCCCTTACCCTCCAATACGGGAGCTTTTCAGAAGAGATAGTAAGTTTATCAGGTACACAGATACCTTTGCTATTGAATTATCCATTATCAAGGACAGATACTCTGAGTGTGTTGAGATGCAGGTTATATGTATGATGGTAAGCTATTTGCTCTATGGTTAGAAATCACAGCAGTAAAAAATAAACACATACCAAGGTTGTGTTTTTCCTAAAGTAAACACAATGCTAGTGAATCAGATTTCCTTGGCAATATTTCATGCCTAAAAAACACACTATCATTGGTATTTCTTGTATTGAAAACCATCAGTGCTAACTCGACAAAGCAAAAATAAACACGTAAGCTGTATAGGAAAGCACAGGATAAAAAACAAAAAAAGTGTCAGGAGCAGGATGAAATACAAACAGCACAGTGCAAACAGTTACAAACGAAGCAAGTATTTTCTTTTACACAATTTATAATTATTTTAACATAACAGTTCCTTGCTAGTTTCCTTTTTCTTCTGATCAAACATCTAATAAACATGAATGAGATTGCACATATACATCAAAGTGCAGTTATTTGTTTTAACCAAAGACTGGGAGATCTAGCACTAATACTGGACTTACTACTGTGTGTTAATTCATTCCTAACATTTTCAAAAATTACTAGGCTATCGTTACCATATAATTATATATAAAAATACTATCATTTTTAACAAATATTTTTAGCTGTTCTTGGATAAGGAAACAAAAGTATTAGTATCTGTATAGTCCCATTAAACAAGATTAAATTGCTTTTACTGTTTGGCATTGATTCTAAAAATCATTGTCAGGGACTATACAATATTAAATACAAACAAACACAGCATAAATACTGGACATGAAACAAACTCAAAAAATACAAATTAATCAAAATAGTTTCTACAGAAAAAAAGCAGTAATATCAACCATTTAAATATATGAAAATAATGCATGTCAGTGAAATGGAAAAGGAGGCAGAAAAAATAAAAAGTTTGCACAGGTTTTGTTTAAAAGATTAATTTAAAGAACAGAGTTGCTAGCCATCTGATAGCCATTGTTTCAATAAATTATGAATGAAATAATGAGCAAGTGCTTGTTCCATGCAAAATATAGGAACAATAAAGTGAAGGCTACGATGGGGATTAAAAAAAAAAACCAACAGTAAATTATTTTAGTCCAATTACCAAAGGAAATTTTGCGAGGGAAAAGGAGAAAGTTCTGTAGCATAAACTACATATGTTTCATATTCTTTAAGGAGTTCTGAAGCTGTTTCAAGCTTCTGGGCAGAGGTGAGAGATGGTATGAATAGTCATGTAGCCAGCAGTTTTCAGAGGCTATTGAACAAAAACATAGGGTTATAGAAGGCTGTGTGTTAAATGCCCCCATATCAACCAACAACAACATTTTCTTAAAAGTTTGTTTAAAAGGCCATAATAGATTGATCCTACCAGAAGCAGCCAGAAGCAGCTCTTCAGTGAAAGAAACACTTTTCCTCAGAACAACTGGGCTGACATGGCTAGAGTGTAGAGGGTTAAGGCTAGACCCCGAGAGGAGGAGACGGGACTTTTTAAGATGTGGGGAATCACAAGAGAGTGTAGGGGAGCTGGGAAACAGGAAAATCCTAGGTCCCTGTGGGGAAGGTGCTGTGGAGGAAAGTAATAGAGACAAAGAGATGTAGATTCAGAAGATGACTAAAGAAACAGACGGAAGAAATCAAAATGAAGCATTTTTTTCTCCAAATGAACCAGCACTTACGGCTAAATCATTTATCAACGTACAAAGAAATGGAATGACAATACAGCTCCACAATGTCAATGAGATGCATGTTCTCAAGAATCATGACTTGATTAACTTTATTTTTAAATTATTTTTTTAAAAGCCATGGTAAGCTAACATTTATTTTAAATTTTATACAAAATTTGATAACAAATACTATGGAGTAAATGTTAAATAACACAGTCTTCTCACACAGTTAATCTGATTATTTTCAAGTATAAAAAGTTATTTTCCAGAGAAGTCATGGATTTGTTTTATGATTTTTAGAGTCATAAAGCTTGTAGAATTCTAAGTACCCACAAAGAAAAGGAGTTCCCACCTTCTCAATTTCCTCCAAACATATACTAGGTCACATAAAAATGTATTACCTGATTAAAAAATGTTGTGGTTTTTGTTGGCCTGATATTCTGAGAGTTTGCAGTGGCATAAAACATATCTCTATTCACAGAAGCCTAACTTCAAACCAAAACAAGCTTTCTCGGCACAGAATAATTTCCCCTCATATTTAGATCAGATAGAGACCAGAATGAGTAAAACAATCACAATTGTATTTTATAAAAGATATTAAGGTAATATTCTCCTGTTTTGGAGCTACTGAAAACTGAAACTTGGATCTGCTTAAGCATCTGATCTCCTCTATTTAGTTATTCATATTGTGAAATTGTGGTATCTGTACTCTTTTTTCTGGGTTAGTCTCCATCTCGAACACATGAACACACTAGCGACCTGACTGCAAAGTAGAGAGGAATATAATGTACTCCAGAAACAGCAGAAAATACTCCATTTTTCACATCAGCAAATCTGAGTAATGACTATCTCAAGTCTGATAATGTGTTACAAGATGTTTGCATATTTTTTGTTATTCCTTTTTAAACATCGCCAACGTTCACGCTGAAATATTCAACCTTAATAACAGCCTTAGGAAATGAAAGCAGAGGTCTAAATATACACAGGGAATTGTTAAAAACAACATACTAAACGTAGTATGTTATGGAAGCATCTTCTGCACGTCATCAAATTTTTGGTAAAAGGTAAAACAAACAACTCAAGGGATATTGTCCTTTTAAGCTATTAAAGATTCAAAATCTAGTCTGTAACACCAAGATAGAGAATTTTTAAATGCAACCAGCAAATCCTCTTAAGACAAGTTTCAGTTAAAAGCACAGTTAAAAGCTGCTAAGACGACAGTGGTAGTAAGCAAAAGTATGCCCACTGTAGCTTTAATACTAAAATGTTGGCTAAAAAAATATTTATAAACTTGAAAAATGCATAAAAATAAGAGGTACCAATTACACAATCTGTTTCAGTTCTGACTGAACTGACTGAAGATGAGAGGGCCCATCCACCTACATAACATTGCCAGGAATGATATAAGGTTGCTGCTTTAAAAACTTGCCAAATTCACAGTGAGTTGCCACCTTCACAAATTCAGGACATTTACATCTATAAAGATGACCATCTATGTTACATTTTAATATTTTATACAACATGAATCTTACCACAGAAAATCTGATCAACAGAAACAGGTTTTCAAATACTCAGTAAACCACACATGAACTTGTGGTTCCCCTACATATTAAGCATCCAGTTATATTTGTAGGTCCTTTAAACAAGTGACCACCATAGGTTATCCACAAAACTGTCATCATTTACATAAAAGACAACTTTCTACTTGGGAACACTTTGAAGCAGCTATCTAGGGAATAAACTGGGTAAAATAATTAATATAACTGTATTTGAATGCCAAACACTTGCCAAAGACTTGACTGTCCAAACACTTAACTGTTTGGAAAATTTTTTCCATGGGGTGCTCTCAAGTAAAGCTGAGTCAACTACTTTAACATGCTTAAAAGTCATCCAGATTAGATGGAGACAAGAAAGTTCTGAGCTCCAAATACCACAATTTAAAACACCATTGAAAAAGCAACCAAACTTTTATAAACAATTCTGCAAAATATTTTGCCCTACAGTAGCAAAACTCAGGCCATAGATCAAATACGGGAGAATAAACAAAAAATAATTCTTTGAGTTGTGCTGACAGTATTACTGACATGATTCTAACCACAGACTGAAAAATATGGAAGGAGGAAACCACATGTTGAAGAAATTATGGTAGACCAACGGAGAAAGAAAAACGCTTTTTAAAGATGGCTGGAGTAGAATTTAAGTTACTTTCGAAATGTATGTAAAGCCATTTCCATATACCAAAGAGAATAAAGAGACAGCAGCTGCTACATTTGCAAAAAGGAGTTAAAAATCACAGAGAAATGTATACAATAACTATAGCACAGGGCATTAGGCTTAAAGATTAGTTTAGTAACACTGTCCTTAACGTTTTGTGGTGAGAAATGTACTCCCATGATTTGTAATATGAAATGGAGGAAAAAAGAAAAAGGCAATTACTTAGGACTCCCTTAATGCTCTGAAATGTTTTATTTTTACTTGAATACAGTTGTGTTAGAAATGTCATTTTAATGTTATCCAGAATAATGGAAATATAGGCAGGATTTAAATTTTCACCCTTCCAAGCTTGAGGTGCGCTATCTGAAGTCTCCAATTTCCACATCATTTTGATAACTTAAATGCCAAAAAGCAAAAAGGGGTTGAATGAAAATATAAAAAGAGAAACACAACTTAAACAAAAAGTGGGTGGAAGCGCCTTACCAGTTTTGGGTGTCAAACTCAAATCTGTGTCAGAAGAAGAGGACTGTCGACTGTAGGACTTGGAAGGTGAAAAGGAATAGGTTTGGTTTTTCAGAGGGGTGGAGGGTCCTGATGAATGAGTATTGGGATTGGGATCTTCATTGAAGGGAATCCTGCCAGAAGAAGGTGGAAACATATTCAGTAATCCTGTGCCAAAGGACCTGGCTGACAGCAGCATGATCCAAACACCAGGATGGGACTGGGGCAGGGCCATCAGCTATTCCTTAGGTGCGAGACTGGGGATGAGGCCAGAGGCAAAGAAATGCTGTTTTACCCACTCAGCATTCTATAAATAGATGCTGATAATCTACAATGAAACAATTAAGCCAAATGAGAGGCATGAGATGTGACAAAAAAAATTATATATATGCAAAAGAAAAAATTGAAAACCGTTTATGGCTTAAAAAACTGGTCAAATACACAATGCTTTGAGTTAGTTTAGTAAAGAAAAAATGATTTCAAATTATATTTGTGTTTATACATATTCATACACTTATGTATATACACACATATGCATTTTAAGGAAAAAAAAAATAAAATGTTTCCTTATCCTATAGCATCAGCAGCATGCCACAGCTAAAAACAGAGCAAAGAGGAGAATCTTTATGGGAACAACTATATTGACAAACAGTTCACTTATGCACAGATTGACTTACCTGCTCTCTAAAACCATCTCTTCCACAAATGGCACATACTCTTCCTATAACCATTTTAAAACCTAAATATCATATCAGAATGACACTTGAAAGCAATTATGAACTCCAATCAAAATGTGAATTCCTCCAACGAATCTGAAATAGTCAATGTTCCCCAAACACATCAAATTGCTTTTACTTGATTTCTTAGGAAGTAAGCATGTTAAAAAGAAATGAAGAGTGTGGCTTTGTGGAAGAGACTCCGATGCATTTTTAAAAATCATTGCCTTTGTTTCAGCAGCTGCACACAGAGTAGTTCTTCACTGACAACAGAAGGTGTCTCCATGAGAAAATGAGGGAGAAAAGATGGGTGGTACCTGCCTACACTGCCTGCCTGCCTGCACTTTGCGACCACTGTGCCTGTGGCCTGCCTCTCCCCAGCTCTTGAGTCTGAGCAGTCTCGTACCAGTGTAGATGAGAGTGGGAACAGACACAGAGAAGTTCTGAGTAAGTCGTGAGCCAGTAGCAGTGTGAATTGGGCTGTTGTGAGTCGAGCGGCATCCATGGCTTGGCGGATGAACCAGCGGAGACCTGAGAGAATTTGCAGCCAAGGTGGAAGAAAAGAAAACAATACATACAAACAGGTTGCAAAGTTATGTTATAAATGATTTCAGGGAAGTTTAGCTAGAGGAGATCTCTTACTTTAAGCAGACTCTAAGAATTTAAATTCCTAGCATGCAAGAGTCCAGATGAAATAAAAAGATAGAAAGGAACCGCTTATGCACTAGCTTGTGAATGCGTATTGGCAACAAGACATCAAGTTAGTGAAGTCAAGAATAAGAAGTATTAGTTGATTTAATAGCTTTGTCCCTCAGTCCAAAAAACAGGAATGTTTCTCAATCATTATGACAATAGCCACCACTAAGCTGAAAATGGATTATATAGGGGGTGGAATTTCCACATTTTGCTCCATAGTGAAAGCTACCAATTTATTTATGAATGCTTTTAAGTTGGTAGTTACCAAGTCCTTTTTTGGTTTTTTTTTTAATCACCACTGTTATTTTATGCTGCATTGTATCCAGAAGTTCTTTTGATGGCAAATTTTTAAAATTAAGACAAGTTAAACAAGCTATGATTTGAAACAGAAACCAGTACCTTTGAGAAGTCAGAGCATACTGATGCCTGCACAACAAAAATGCCTAATTACTACACTAATGACAGAACAGTTCAAGTTAAATGAAAATGACCAATTCAATTAATATCTCTGGAAACATAGCATAAGTAGTATAATTTCTGGTGCTGTTTTTTTCCTTCCAGGAATTGGATCGCTCTATCAAACACAAAATAATTAATCCAAGCAACAAAGTAGTAACAATCTGAAGAAGACTGCAAGTATTTTTCCCGTAATTTGTATGCACATAAAAAAAATTGCATTCAGACTGTGTTTGGTGCTGCAATAGATATAACAGAGATCAAGAAATTCTACCCCTCGTCATGAAGAGTTTTCTTTGCAAGTACACTGTTTAACTGTTTTGCAATAGCCCTACTTGTTTTGCAACAGTAAAAAGCAAAGCACACACAAAAAAAGACGAGACTACTTCAGGATCATTCTCTAAATCAGTGACAGAACTTGTCTGAATTTGAATTTATCTTTTATGTTCAGCATAAATGCTCAAACCTGATTGTACTGAACTTGGAAAATCCTGAACAGAAGGTATATCATAAGAAGCCCTCACAAAAGTGTTTATTGTACAAACAGAGTCAAGGCAGAACTAATTATTAGTTAGGAAACTGGTGGTTCACAACACAAGGATACATAATACCATTGCTATATAAATTCAAAAAAGTCATATCAAGTAAGGAACACCACTCCAGCTTCTAAAGAAATAACATAAGTAATCCAACCTAAAACATTTCAAAATTGTGGAATATAAACTGAGTTGCAGACAAATAAAACTACAAGAGAAAAACAAATTCAGGGGTGAAAAGAAATCACACCAGTTATGTAAAACTGAATGAGTATGAGAAGAAGAGAGATGAAACTTGTTTACCTACAAACTATTAATTCATACTTACTCCTTCATTTCTTTGGATGGGGAGTTACATGCAGGTAAAAATGATGACGTGTTACTTAATTTATCCAAGGTGCAGGCTGTTCCTATGGCTCGCACTACTAGTCCAGACTCCCCCTCCAAATCAAAGCACTGCAAATAACCAACAACAGCGTTTCCTCTCATTTCAAGCACCTTCAAGCCAATCTTCCTTTGCAATTCACCTACAAAACAAAAGGTAAAGAGCTCATAATTGCAGCAAACTTTCCCTATTCTTTTTTGTGATCTTTAATCTCTGCTTTTGAAATTGCCAACCAAGTCAGTAAAACAGGCAATAGATAAAATCTTACACAACTATGCCAAGCAGTTGGTCACAGTCTCTGCCTCCGATAACATAGCTCATGATTTGCACAGCTTTTTTCCTTTTTTTCTCCAAATCTATTCTGATTGCCAAAACAACACATCATTTCAGAAATGTTTTTTTCTGTATTTTCATTAGTTTTTCCCTTCTTTACTTATTAAGAGAGAGAACGAGATGGCCAAGCTATGTGCTGGAACACACATAGGTTTCTAAATACTCCTCCGTACAGTTCAGAACAATACTTTAAAATCCCTGTGGACAGGCATCTATAATTTTTTTATTTACAAACTTATTTAAGCATTTTTCAACCTAAGTCATGCATATATGACTTACATCTCTCTTTTGATGAAAATGAAAGTTTTCCAAAACCCTCTGCTAACAAACTCAAAAAGGCTCACTGTCACAGAGAAGAGCCTAACAGTCCCAATGTCAATGGTGTTAAGAAATCAAGTGGAATGAAATTATCACTACTGCTTTCTAGAAGCTCGGTTTTAAAATTACCAGAACAGGTTCCTATTGGATATTTCTTAACAGAG
This sequence comes from Tringa solitaria, assembly GCA_026413425.1. Taxonomy (NCBI): domain Eukaryota; kingdom Metazoa; phylum Chordata; class Aves; order Charadriiformes; family Scolopacidae; genus Tringa; species Tringa solitaria. The sequence continues at coordinate 72,004,006 of JAOXJM010000001.1, read as the reverse complement.
GCTGAAATAACACCTGTAACGGTCTTGAAAAATCTCTAAGATTGAGGTAGAGTACGAAAGTTTCTAGCCAAGTAAACATTGCTACGGATTCCACTCAAGCCAATGTTCATAGAATCACAGAGTGGTTAGAGTTGGAAGGGACCTTAAGGATCGTCAAGTTCCAACCCCCCTGCCCTCGACAGGGACACCTCCCACCAGAGCAGATTGCTCAAAGCCCCATCCAGCCTGCCCTTGAACCCCTCCAGGGATGGTGCATCACCAGCTTCCCTGGGCAAGCTGGTCCAGTGCCTCACCACCCTCACAGCAAAGAATTTCTTCCTAATATCTAATCTAAAACTACCTTCTTCTAGTTTGAAGCCATTACCTCTCCTCCTATCATTACACTCCCTGATAAAGAGTCTCTCTCCATCTCTCCTGTAGGCCCCCTTCAGGTACTGGAAGGCTGCTATGAGGTCTCCTCAGAGCCTTCTCTTCTCCAGGCTGAGCAATTCCAAATCTCTCAGCCTGTCTTCGTAGAAGTGCTCCATCCCTCTGAGCATCTTCGTGGCCCTCCACTGGACCCGTTCCAACAGGTCCATGTCCTTCTTGTGCTGAGGACTCCAGAGCTGGACACAGTGCTCCAGGTGGGGTCTCACAAGCGCAAAGTAGAGGGGCAGAATCACCTCTCTCGACCTGCTGGCCACACTTCTCTTGATGCAGCCCAGGATATGGTTGGCTTTCTGAGCTGCCAGCTCATGTTGAGCTTCTCATCAACCAACATCCCCAAGTCCTTCTGCTCAGGGCTGCTCTCAATCCATTCTCCATCCAACCTGTATTTGTGCTTGGCATTGCTGCGACCCAGGTGCAAGACCTTGCCACTTGGCCTGGTTGAAATTCATGAGGCTGGCATAGGCCCACCTCTCAAGCCTGTCTAGGTCCCTCTGGATGGCATCCCTTCCCTCCAGCATGTCAACCTCTCCATGCAGCTTGGTGTTGTCAGCAAACTTGCTGACGGTGCACTCAATCTCACATCCTCATAAACATATTTCTTCAGGATTCTTTATGTGTGGCCACCAGTATCAATGATTGCAACGTGAAGCATTGTATTACAAGAAATGAAAAGTATTGCTATGAGGTCTTTTGGGTTTTTTTCCTCTTAAGCACTGCCATGAATAAAAATATTAATAAAATTTAGAATACTTCTGCATGTGCTACTTTATCAACTTTCACTATTTATGCAAGGCAAACATTAATCCTGTAAACTGACATACCCAGAGAGCTATATTAACAACTTCATAAAAAGTGAATTCATATCAGTTATGACAATAATGCTTTTTCACATTTTTCCTCAAAATGTGCAGGCTTTCCTAATGAAGATTCTGAGTAAAATCTCCATGACCTGGAGCATCTCCCTTACGAGGAGAGGCTGAGGGACTTGGGTCTTTTTAGTCTA
>JAOXJM010000001.1:71937488-71952052 GCA_026413425.1 Tringa solitaria | reverse complement strand
CCTAGTATAGCTTTGGATTTGTAAATCAAACTGTCTTTTCTTAGGAGCTTAACAAATTAAGAAAATATTTCTGAAGGGTTCTAGCATCAGTCACTCTAAGATTGTGATGAAAGGAAGGGAAAACTAGGAGCAATGTTTTACATTTATGTTAATCTAAATAAAATTTCTGTGATGTAATCTAAAGCTTGAGCCAAAGACAATGCTTCTTGGGGATTCTATGGTAGGAGATAAAGCTTTTAAGCTAAAACTGTAATTTGGAAGTGTTTGTACGATATCATCAAACTTCATATCACTCATAAAGCAAATTCCAGCTTAAAAACATTCTTCATAGAGCTGCTTTGAAATCACTGATGCCAACTACATTTCTTGCTGCAGTGGAATTAAAGAATGATCTAGCAAAGGTGTTTAAATTGTTTCCACAACATAACATTAAGAAAACTGAGAAAATTTGAGTAATTCATTGAAAGTCTAAAAGAAAATGTCTACTCCAGCATATTTATTGTGACTAGAACTAAAAATGAATCCTATTTTCCTCCCTATATTATAAATAAACTATAATATAAATAAACTATACATATAGTACTCCTTATAATGTAATATAAACTATACATATAGTACTTTGTATTCTACCTGAAGGAAGTAACGTAATGTGAGCAAAACCGGAGTTAAATACATGCTATCACACTTTTAATCTTTACTCCTTTAAAAAATGTGCAGGGTTGTGTTCCTGATTTTTGGACTATTGCCATTTTTATAGCACAGACAATCATTAGGTTATTGGTTTTGGGGAGGACAGAGGGAAATAATTGTCATAATTTGACTGCTGTAGTGGTGCCAGAGGAAAGAATGCTCAAGTTTGGGAGAAGGTGTATTAAATTATTTGAAATAACAAGTTATTTCATCACAAATGCTTGGTATGGAACATACAGTACTAAATATTAACACTCACACTTCTTACATGTGACAAGATTTTTAAGTGACATTCCAAGTCCTCAAGTTCTTCAAGAAGAGATGGCCTGGATGAAGGAAAGACTGTCAAATTTAGGATCACCAGTGGTACTCTGTCACAATGACCTGTTGTGTAAGAATATTATTTACAACAAGAAACGAGGTAGGTATTGAACTAAACAGTAAGTAGTGGCATTGTTTATCCTGTGATTACATTTGCTACACTAGTAGTGTCATTTTACTGACTTTAACGAGCGCGCTCAATTTGAGCTTTTAAGACTCAATGTAGTGATAATAATATCTCTGCAAATATGAAGTTGGTTAATTAGCTACTTCTCATCTATATGTTACTGTACAAAAGAAGAATGTTGGTGTTCCTTGCTTTACTTTAATGGATTTGTTAATAACTAGGCTTCAAAGCGTGTAATTGTTTGTTAATTCTATTCTAGTCATATAAAGCTTTTTTGGAGGGGAAAAAAAATTTATAAGCATAGAAAATAACCCAAAGACATTATCTCCTATAATGTGGGTATTGTTCTGGTTTGTGTTTGTGGGAAGACACCTTCATAACAAAGTATCTTAGCAATACTTTATACTGCATTCTGTGACTCAATTTATTTCCTGCATGAGGTACATAGGCATCTTAAAGATTTTGCTTATAAATATATACTTTATTTAAATGGTTGCAGGCAGTACACATCTGAGCAAAGGTGAATTACATTTTTGGTTCTATTATAATAAACCTAACTCATAATTCGTGTTATGAAAGAATGCCTTAACCAAAATCGATAAAACTTCAGTGTAAACCCACAGTTTCTTTTATTTCTGGATTTTAGTGGTTTGAGGTTCGGTTACTAAATCAATCAATTAAGCAGGATATTAAACAAAAAAGCCAAACTTGCAGCACTGAAATGGCCACGGTGCAGTAAAAATGCACAACTTTCCTCCCATTTCAAATATCTGAGCTCAGCTGAGTGCAACAAATCCATCAGATCAAGATTTTATTTTGAAGTGAGGATGACATGTTCTTTCTAGTAGCTTCGTATTTGTGACAATTTGATTATAAGACTTTTGGCATCTAAGCCAGAAATGTGTGAAGAAAACGACTGAAACAGAAGTATTATCAGTTGTTGTTGGTCTTTGACCCTTTAAGCTTTTATGTGCCTAAATTTCTAAATAAAAACTAACAAAAGCATGTTGGGACTTGGTTCTAGTATGAAAACCAGCTGTGTATGCATAACCAATTTCTGCATCAAATATGCACTGAATGCGTGTGCATTGAGAAAATAAAGTCTTTTGGTGGCTTGTATGCAAGTTTCCCTCTAATGCTATTTTGAAGGGAATTACTAGTACTTCTAGTTCTATAGGTACAAGCATGTATACATACAATACTATTAACAGCAGTTTTATATTCTAAGAATTCAGTTTGAAACTTCAGTGGTTTTATTTCATTTCAATGGTAGGTTATACAGCTCTGCTTAAAAAAAAAAAAGTGTGTGGGGGGGAAGAACATGGAAGGTATGCAAAAAAAAAATCAACTTGTGATCTTGTGCACATTGGAGCTGTGATGCTGTAGTGCCAAAGATAAATGTATTCTTATTGTGTGGGTTTTATCAGTGTTGAAACTACCTTGAGTTTCAGCATTCCCTGATGGACCCATTGAAGTGAAAGTAATTCTTACAGTCTCTTTTCAGAGTAGAACCATGCTGCGGAAAAAAAAAATATAAAAAAAAATCAGAGGAATTCCTTTAAAAGGCTATCACAATCAATAGGCTTGAAGTTGTTACTTTTAAAACAAATGCTATATGCTTTTCTTTTTGTAAACAGAATGGAGGAAAAAAACAATGCCAGCAGTGCATCACTTATGAGCAATCCTACAGTAACGAGTGTGTGAGTGCTTAGCGTTTGGGGACAGGGTGGGGAGGAGGGAGGCACATAAAGCACTTTGGTTTCAACCTAGCCATAAATATCTTGTGGGGGGGAGGGGAAGGCTTAGAAATAATAAATATTTTTATTAAACTTCTATTTGAATGTTGCACATGTACTGTGCTGTAAAACTTTTGCAATCTGGGTACAACAGGTACCACTTTCATAGTAACCAAACCTCAATGCCATCTGTAGAATACTTGTCTGTTTGAAAGCTGTTTCTTACTGTGTACTTCTTACAGAGCAACACAAATCTGTCTGTTAGTACAGCCTTAAGGTGAGGAACATGATTTTAGAAGTGGAAGCTCAGCTTTTAACTGTAAATAAATCTGTATTGCTGGAATTCTGTTTAGCAGAGCAAAAACTTTTATTTGTATACAAATAATTTTCCAAGAGCACAAAATAGAATCTTTAAAGATGTACTTCATTAGGAATGACATCAAACTATATGAAGGTAGTTAACAACAGCTTTGACACTGTGATCTTACTCTTTCATCTAGAAAGGCTCCTGTGTATCAAAAAGACCCTGGTTACCCTAAGCTGGAACTAAAGAGAGAGAATTGGTCTTTTAGATTAACCACTTTTTTTTTTTCTCTCCAGTAAAGTTTGAGCAAAGCTGGTAGTGTTTTCAGAAGCTGATGCAAACAAACCAACTCATTTATTGTTTTTAGTGACACTGTATTTAGTTTTTTTTGGGAATTCTTAATTTGCAGATTTACTAGGCATGGGGTGGGTGCATCTTTGTGGTTTTTTAACCTACAGACTATCAACAAGTACTAGGACTCCTGTCCAGTGCAGTTAGAATGAGTGTAGCTTGTCCCAGCGCTTTGCTTTAGACTTGTTCTCTGCATTGAATCCATGTTAAATTTTCAGACTTGAAAGAAAATTCATAGCTGGTGCCACATACTGCTTTTAAGAAAAATCAGTCTCATGTCCTTAAAATTTATTTGCAAGACTGGAATAGCATGTTGAGTGTTAGCTTTATTTAATGGAGTGTCATTCATCTAATTTGAATTTGTTCATGCTGTGGCTGAGAGAACTCTGCCTCTTGCTGTGTTGTTAATGTCTGCTTGTAGTCACTCAGGATGTGAAAATTTGCAAGTGTTACTTTACATAACTTTACAATTATCAGTGTGAACTACTCTTTAAAGGATATAACTCAAAGCTTCATGTTGCTCTTAATTACAATTTGGGCATCAAGATAGTCAAAATATGCTTGATGCTTGGTACTGCTTATTTATAGACTGTGTTCTGATGCTCTTAAGGTTTGGTGTTTGGGTTTGTTTTTTTTCAACATGACCTGGGAGTTTCTAAAAATACCTTGTGTTTTAAGAGTATTCAAATGCTTGCTATTTGGTAAGACCAAGTACTAGTATTCTTTTGTCTGTATTTGTATGTGCTCTTTTTGAATGTATTAAAATCACTTTCCCAGAAGTTACGTGTGTAGGTAGATGGCTAGTTTTGTTCTGTGTATTCCCTCTGCCTACCCAATGTTTTCTATGATCTTTGGTAGGAGTCTGTGGGTGCTCAGTGCTTCTGAAGACTGAGGTATGTTTAAGGCTTCTGGTTTTGAACTAAAAACCTGTTTGGTTTTGTGGTTTTTTTTTTTTTTTTTTTGTTGCAAAGATATATTGGGTATTTATAGCTAAAATTATTCTTGGGGCATATGACCCATTTGTGAATTTTCAAGTACGTTCATAGCACAGATCATTGTCCTTACTGAAGCTGTCTTCTAGGGCTTGAATGGCTCACCTGATGAGCAGGATGGGACGGAACTCAGGATACCTCATTCTGCTGTGGTAACTACAGCTAGGACTTGCACATTGAAAGTGCTTACCTTATTGAAACATTAAAAGTGAAAAGCAGCTAGAAATAGAAGTGTCATCACCCTCCTACCTTTCAGTTCCCTGAGGAGATCAAACAGATGTCCTCTTGACTACTACTTGATCTATTTTAAAATTTAATTTCTGGTATATGGAACACATATGCCATTTTGTCTTTTACGTAGTTTTCATAAATTACATTGCATGCTGTCTACACTAGTAGACCCCTTGATGAAAGGAGCATGTTTCAGCTTCAAATGTTCCATACTCTTGATGTCTCTACTCCTGTTGATAACAGTAGCTTCTCCAGAGAGATGATAGAGCTTAGTTTTAAATCATGTCTTGCGTCAATAAAATACAAATGCGCTTAAACTAGTGTCTCTTGTTGGTCTGCCTCCAGTCCAGTGTTGGTCTGCTTCCACTGAAATCAGTGGGATGTGCAAATTTTCTGTACTTACTAAAAACCTCAAAATTAAAAGCTAGCTGCTTTGACTACTAGTGTAAGCCATATCCTTTAGAAGCGGCTTTCCTGTATGAACTGCAGTGGATCTTAAAAGTAACTTCTAATACTATGGTTATTTAAACAATTAATGCAAAGTTTCTTTTGCTTCTAAAGCAAGGTACCTGAGACATGTATGCATTTATGAAGTGGCAAACTTACATTTTTGCTTTCTTTCAGTTTCACAGAAAGAAAAGTGCATCTTTATTTTGAGCCTTTCATGCAAAAATTAAACTTACAGTTGAGTTCCACAGTGGCATAAGTCTGAAAGAGATCAGTAAAAATGCAAGATCTTTTTTCACTTTAAACTTTTGTCTTGCTGAATGTGAGTTTGCCAATTTTCTTCATCTGCTATAGATTAGGTATGCTATTGTTGCTGCCTTGTGGCAGCATGTACCATGCTACTTGTGTCTGGAGGTTTATCACATCGCTTGTTCACATGCATTTCAGCGTAGGGGAGAGTGCCTGCTAACAGCCTCATTCTTATCTTGTTAGATTCAATTTCTTATTGTACATAGGATTATTTATATCTGGAAGTAACTTTTAAATGTTGGCTGTACTTAAAAAGGCTTAATTGCACATAGGTATATTCAAGATGAAATTAGCACATGAAAGAAAGTTGAAGTATTATGTTGATATTTTGCAAAGTAGACATTTAACTGCCATGCTTATATTTTACGTGGGAGAGGAAGGAAAACTTCTGAATACAAGCAATATCATGGAATCTTTGGGGTGGTGAGTGAAGGGGCAAGTTCAGGAGGTCAGTTGTGTAACAGAGTATTAACCAGGGTTGGGCTGTGCATTTTGACTGCCTTGTAACTTAAAGGTGTTTCTTTTAAAAAGTAGAACTACAAAACCAGTGGGTAATGCAGGCATATACAAGTATATGAATCTGCCAGTCAAGCAGTGACAGAAGCTAATCTGTAACAATAATACAAGATCTTGGTTGCAGTTGCTGTAAAATTTCTTGTCCCTTCAGAGTTCTAGAGAATCTCAATTTTCCATTGCCAACAAGATTTTCCTGGGAGGAGCTTGCCACTCTGCAGGCCATTTTCATGTTGGTTTGTCAGAACCTAAAAGGTTTAACCTCATAACCTTGGTAAGCAGTCCTCTCTTTCTGTGAAAGTAAAGGTTAACTCTGACTTGGAGGATTGTGACAAAGTGATTTGTTGTTTGTGTTGTGGGGTTTAACTTATAAGTGCTTAGACAAGAAGATTTATCCATCTGGAAAACACTAATGTGTTAGTATTTCAAATATGGTAAACACGAACTGCATATATACAAAGAACGCTTCTCACAAAGTTGTTCTCTGATAACTTGGTTAGGGCATTTATCTGGGAAAGCTGCTGTATTTGGTATGTGCAATATCTATTCATAAGTCTTGAGGTAGTATCTTAAAATACTTAGTCTAGGAAGTACATAACATACTTAATATGATTCTTAATTTACTTTTGTTTTCATGTGGAGTTCTGAAGTTAACTTGAGTGTCTGTAAGATATTTTAAGCCATACTAAGAAGATTGTTCATTGTAGTAGAAGGAATACATTTTTATTGAGTATATGTGCAGCTAGCCATCAAAAAGAATGGACATAAACAGGCAACATAGCAGTAGGAAATGTAGGGTTTTAGATTTTAATGTTCTAGTGCAAACAGCTCTTAAGTTAACCCATTGCTTCCTTTTCTGATATTTAGTAATTTTGCAGATTTCCCTTAAAATACAAGTGCTCTAGTTTTACCTAATCCATCTTGTTAATGTCTTGACTAATGTAGTGTAGACATTCTTGAGCAGGTTTGATGCTGTATTGCCTGGAGTGAAGCATTTTCCCCAGCTTCACTATAGGTAAATGTAATTTGGAAACGTTTGGGGCTGTTTGCTGCTTTATCAGGCCTTGTTTACATAACACTATGTTATGTTATAACACTTATGTTCCATAGTTTTGAGGATTTGAGGATTGTCTGATGGTTTCTTGAGATTAGTTTAAACCAGTTTAAAAAAGCAATGATTAAGAATAGTCTTGCTTTGTAAGTGCAGCTGGAGGAAGCAGGAAATATCAGTGTGTTAAAGGAAATACCAGCATATTGCAGTGTGTTATTTCGTTGTGGTTGCACACTTGTGTGAGAATTAAACAGGGCTGTACTTTCTTGAGTTGGGGAAAAATTGATCTGCTGTTTCTCTGTTAAGTTTAAATAAAGGGTCCTCTACCGCATTTCTTATTTTGAAGGTAAGAGATGCCCTCATGTGGTAGAAGTTAAAATTGAAATTCTACTATGCAGAATTTAAAAATGGAGAACTGTAAGCTCTAAGTAATTATTTAAGAGCTTCCTTGAAATGAATATTCAAGGAAATCTCATAAAAATCACAGCCTTACCCTGGAATGTCTGAGTGCATACAGTGGGGCACAAGTAAGATGGGTATGTGGTTTTGCTTTTTTTTTTTTCCCCTAAACTTCAAAGGATACCAAAGGCTTAGGGCTGTGACTTCATTTGATACGGACTCTGATGTAGCTGCTATTGTCTCACACAGGTGATGTGCAGTTCATAGACTACGAGTACTCTGGATACAACTACCTGGCTTATGACATTGGAAATCACTTCAATGAATTTGCAGGTAAAAATTGCATTTCTGACGTAAAGCTAAACTGGTTTTGTAAAAGCTCATTCTAGTATATTCTCTTTCTCTGTCTGTATGCCTAGATACATGGATATAGCTGTTCATCTGATGGAATAAAAATGTGTTAATATTTCATCTTGCAGGCCAGTTATGCCCTTCCTTTGCAGTTCTGCTAACCCGGAACTGGGAACAGTGTGTCCTAAGTTTTGGCAGAGTTAAACAAATGCAGAACTTGCAGCTTTCGCAGTATCCTTCTGTGAAATGACACAGCAGAGACTCAGCTCACTGTAATGAAATACTGCAGATGGATATTTTACAGCATAGGTGTATATTGAGAATATGCTGTGTGGTTCCATGGTACCAAGTGACAGGCTTATATGGCTCTTTGGTGGCTTTGTATGTGTGCACTTAAGTACTTGCCCTTGAGTCATGTCCTAAAATGAGAAGTAAAGGCTCAGACTCATAGGAAAAAGGTGTTGGTAGATTAATTTACTAGTTCAAATTTTTTTCAGTGAACGCTCATTTCATTTGCTCCACAAGAGAAATAACCTTGTGTATATGCTGTCTTTTTTCAGGAGATGGGGCAACAGGAAAAGCCTATATAATGATTAATATAGATGGAAAGTGCAGCTTGGTGAAATTAGGAGCCTTAATCTACCAGCTGTTTCATGACATGAGTGTTAAGTCTAGATAACTTAAAAATAAAATATCAGAGTGAATACATGGTAATTTAAGTATTTTGAAAGCAAGTGTTGTGGTTTTAACCCCAGCTGGCAAGAAAGACAATGAAGCCAATTGTTCACTTCACCCTGTTGCCAGTAGAATGGGGAGAAGAATCAGAAAAAAATAAGAAAAACTTGTAAGCTGAGGTAAAGACAGTTTAAGTAAAAGCTGTGCACACAAGCAAAGCAAGGAGTTCATTTGCTACTGCCCATTGAGAGGCAGGTGGTCAGTAATTTCTAGGAAAGCAGGGCTCCATCATGTGTAACAGTTAATTGGGTAGACAAAACGCCGTAACTGTGAATGTTATCCCCCTTCCTTCTTCCCCCAGCTTTGTGCTGAGCGTGACATCCCATGGTATGGGAATAGCCCTTTGGTCAGTGGGGGTCAGCTGTCCCAGCTGTATCCCCTCCCAGCTTCTTCTGCACTTCCAGCCTGCTCGCTGGCCAGGTGGTGTGAGCAGCAGAAAAGGCCTTGGCTGCTTAGCAACAACTATATACATTAGTGTATTATCATTCTCATCCTAAATCCAAAACATAGAACTACACCAGCTGCTAGTAAGAAAGTTAACAGGTGAAACCAGGACAGCAAGTTAAATTCTTTAAAAAACGTATTTGAGAGATTTTTTTTTTCATCTTGGATGTCTTCTGAGAGTCTGACTACATCTTTTAAGGAGCAAGTACAGTTAGAAGACTATACACACAAATAGTTCGGGGATTTTTTTTTTGCCTATGGAGAGCAGCTGTGCTTCACCTCTGCTATTTATTCTCTACCCATCCAGTAAAAATCTGTTGTGTTTTTTTTTAAGCTAAGTTTGAGTGTCTGTGACACAGGAAAGAGTTTAGTTGGTAGGGCATTGCACCATTCATAAAGTAAGACTTAAAGAGAATTCCCAAATCCTCTGTGAATGATAGCTAGTGGAAGTGAACTGTCACCCAGGTTTGGGACCCCTGGCAGACTCCCTATGGTCTATGAGTAAGCACCTCCAGTATAGGAAGAAAAATAGGACAAAAAAGATTGATTATGGAGGTAAGATTTCTAATTCTGCCAATACGCTGTGGAGGAGAGAGGTAAACTTCTAGTATATTTTTGATCTTAGAAATATGAGCTTAGTTGGTGACAATGTATAATACATCAGAATTCAGCTTTGGATATTGTTGGATAGAAGTCTCTTTTCCTTTTAAATGTGCAATATTTGATATGTGAGGGAGGGCTTTTGTTTCATAATGCAAATGTTTTTTATTGAGGCTTCTCTCTAAGCCAAACTTGTTGAATTTCAAAATGCAAGTAGAATATGTATGTGGCTGAAAACGTATACAGGGTAAATCTTCCTACTATGTTGAACGCTCTGATTTGTGTGTGAGAAATTCTTGCCAACATGTAACTGATAAAATCAGGTCAAAGTAAAACCACTGATGTTTGTCCACATTAATGTGTACATGTGTGTAGAGGGTGGGTGGGGGGGAAGTAGTCCAGTAATGTGATTCTAATGGTCTTTTTAGACACTGTAAGGTTCTAATAGGTATTTTTTTTCTTTTTCTAGGAGTAAATGAGGTAGACTACAGCCTTTATCCTAACAGAAAATTACAGGAACAATGGCTGAGATCTTACCTTGAGGCCTACAAAGAGTATAAAGGATTTGGCACAGAAGTCAGTGAAAAAGAAGTTGAAGTTCTATATGTCCAAGTCAATCAGTTTGCACTGGTAAATAACTGTTGATTGGAATATAATAAATGCTATAGAGAAGCCTGCTACTCTATGAACAAATGTCATTGCCAGTGTCTTTACTTTGAGTGCTTTGGTATGTGAAGAAAAGCACTCACAGTGCATAAAGCACTCAAACTTCAAAGCCTGTTCTATGGAAACTTTCTCTTATGTGGTGTCTTAAAAATTCTCTGTAGAATATTTCCTGTGAAAGAGACACTAAACATTCAGAAAATGAGATGAGCTTTTAGTGAGTATTTCTTTTGGCTGTTTATTGGTCTGTGAGGTTCTTGAGTTTGCTAGAGCTTATGGTGGGTCTGTGTTGAAGTTTTTCTGGTAATGGTAAGGAGACAGAAGAACAAGGTAGTGCTTATAAAGACCTATAAATCTTTTGAGTTAAAAGCCTTTATAAAGTAAGATAGTAAAATTTTGTTAAGAGTAAAACTTGGATACTTTAGGGGTTTATTGATACTTTTTTTTAAAAAAAAAAAAGTTAATTAGGTCACTCCAGTCTTTCAGTATTACCATAACTCTATCCTTGCCTGCAGCATATTTGGCAAGGAGGGAGGTGCTTTCAGATTTGGCTTCATTCACCTCAGTGGTTCAAATTGTAAGAAAGCGCACGTGAAGTAGCACATGTAGTCTGCTGTGGTTCCCTGAAGTTCTGCCTTTCTGTAGAGTGTGAGGGCTGGCTGTGTAAGTCTGCTCTCTGCTGTTGCATTTTGTGCATTATAAACTGTCTCCTGTCTGTCAGTCAGTCTGTCTTTCCCAGACTTTCAGTGTAAAAATTTCACTCCCTTGTTCTTTCCCTTTGAAAGGGTGGAGCATGTTAAATTTTGATCTGCCTTCAGAAAATTCTACCTGGCTTTGGTGCCTTGTCCTTCAGGGAAGAAAAAACACATCAAGTGGAATTCATGGAGGTAGAATAAGAAGCCAAATTGATGTCGCATTGAGTCCTTGAATGCCTCAATTATGTATACTGTAAGAAGTAGTTTGGAGATAAATGCCTCCCCCCCCCCCGGCTTTATCTCTGTGTGATTTCTGAAGATACTTTACAGGTTCACATTATTTTTGTTACACTTTGCCACTGTCCCTGAATGTTTTTTTTTTGCATAGAGGATGTTACAGCAAAAGTGCCTTTTACCTAACAGCTAGATAACTTTATTTTGCTTTTTCCAGAAGAATGATGTGCCAAACTATTCGTAGGAGGACTAAGGCTAAGAAGTTGGTTTGGCCTTATTTCAGTCCTCTTTCTGACTAATCCAAGCACACCTTTGTTACTCCAACACTTTTGGTTTTCTGGCAAAAAACCTAATGGTTGCAGTGAGGAAATGCAGTTCATGTTCTAGGAAGATGATTGTTAAACAAGCCCTTAAAAAATGCCAGCTTGGTTGCGGTTATTCTTTTAAAATATGTATTATCAGCTGTTAAATTCAGCTGTCCCAGTCATTTAGGAAAGTTAGATCTGCAATTAAGTAGGCTGGTGGTCTGTTTTAAAATATATGGCATTGTTTTGTCAGTTTTAAACGATGGCCATCCTGATGTCTAAGAGGATAGAGTTCCATTTAGAGAACGGCTTGAGACCTGCCTATAGACCACACATGATGCACAAATACCGCTGGACGCTTTTGTGTCAGTTCATGTGGGAAGCTTTGTTAAGAGCAAATGTGAACTCAGGTTAATGGATGCTGGTGCAAAATGCCAAACTGCTCACTGTCAGGCAAAGATACCTAAACTAGAGGTACAAGAAAGATTCACATGTACATATAGTAGTTGTCATTTTAACGTGTTTTCAGGAGGGTGTGCATGCGTCTGTCTTCTACACTGCTGGTAAAGTGTTACGTACAAGCTTCAGGAAGCCATTTAGGTAATTACTGTAAGCAGTTATTTACCGAACAGAAGGCTTAAGTGTATCACTTGTAACCTGGGTGGTCCAGAAATGTCTTCCACGGGGAGACTATCAAGCTCATGTACTTGTTCATTTAAAGTATGCTAACAGTTATATGGTAATGTAATCCATAGTTTCAATCTGAAACTGAACATAGGCCTCCAGGCTACTTATCTAGACTCATAATGGAAGTAAGAAACAAACAGATCAGAAATTTGTGTAAATGCTGATGAGGTAGAGGTTCTTTTACATAGCTACAGATCATATCTATTTGTCCAAGGCAGTAGCAAAAGTGTGTTGTAGTGATAATCACCTAAGGGTTGTGATATCAAAGATTAGAAAGGAATTTCCTATTTGCACTGGAGTTGAATACATATAGAATATTTTATTAGTAACACTGGAAATAGTCATATTTCTGTGCATTTTTTTAGCATGGTATATATCGCTGGACAACAGTCTACTTAATAGATCTCCTATTTCATAAATGTAACATTATTTTTCTTAAAAGCAACACATGTAGAGTTAGGAGGCCAATGGAGTTACTCCTCTGCCAGTAATTAATTCTATAAAACTTCTTTATCAATCTCTTTGGTAAAGAGGTATCAAATAACTTCACAAAAAGATTGAGTTTTGAGAGTTCTCATGTAGGTAACTTTTTGTCTCAATGTGACAATATGTTTACATGTTGCGCTTTATATAATGTTAATCTTCTGCTAATAATTTTTTTTCTTTCAGGCTTCCCACTTCTTTTGGGGATTGTGGGCTCTAATTCAAGCCAAATATTCCACCATTGACTTTGATTTTCTAGGGTAAGTTGCTACATATAACCGTAGGATGCTTAAGGATGGAAAGGACCAGCGGGGCCATCTAGTCCCACACTCGGCTACTATCAGAAACTTCGAGGTCTGAGCAACAGACCTGATCTATGTGATCATACTAAACCTCTTGATTTTCAAGAGAAAACAAGACAGTAAAAGCTATCTGTCTGCTTTTTGTTGCTGAAAGCTCTCTAAATGAGTGCATGCCTCTGGATTAAAACACCTACTATAACAAGGCAAGATCTTGGAAATTGTTGATCTTGGAAATTCCTAACTTTTTTTTAAAGAGTGTTAGTAATGCCAAGGAACGTTAAGTTCTATTTCCTGAGATGTTGGCCAATAGTGTTGTGTTTCAGGTAGATGTGTGTCTTTGGCATTTTTTTAAACGGTCTTTCACCACAACAAGCAGAGGAATTCACCTCTCAATTGAGGACTGGGCAAGGTGATAAAATTAATCATTTTTCTTGGCAAAAGATCCCACTTTAGACCTTTTTCTTTTGCACTGACTAAGCCAGTTTACTAGGCTTACTTGAGTCATCTTGTAAATGAAACAAAGGTGAGTTGCTTAATGTGACTATTCTCAAGTAGAAGTACTTGCTAGTAACCGCTAGATGGCACAAAAAGCCAAGTTAAAGCACAGGTGGTAGAACCCAAAAACTGGCAGTTTGAATAAAATGTCGTTCCTGCAATGATCAAGATCAGATTTCTCTGGAATTGTAGTTGTCAGTTATTGGACGGTCTGTTAGGAGCTTTTGAACACAAAAATACCGCTTTTGATAATCCCAGAACAGTATCTGTTTTGCAAACTGTAGCAAGCTGGGCGCAGGGGTAACGATGAGGAAGTACCATGATATGGTGGTTTTGTTCTTAATTTCTTCCTCTGACAGCTGCTAATGGTCAAGATTGGGAACAGGGTACTGGGGTAGGTAAACTTTTTGACTAATTCTACCTACCATGGCTGTCTTTATGTAAGGAGTGACCTCCTCTTAACTTCAAATTTCTCTTTCCCTTTGAATAGGTATGCAATTGTACGGTTTAACCAGTATTTCAAAATGAAGCTGGAGGTCATGACGTTAACTCTTCCTGAGTAATGAAGAGGAAGAAACTTGCCAAGTGGATAGACAACCCCTGAATCTTTTCTGAGAACAGATACTGGAAAAAAGCTAAACATTTGTTGAAGTTCTGTAATGCTCACTTGGTGGTTCTTGCTTTATAAATAATGCCTCTAAACAGTCCTTCAATGTTAAATTTAATATGAAGAACATACATACTGCTGTTGATATAAAACGGATTAGAAACTTGCTAAATCTATAAAAAGTTGTAGAAATGGCAATTTAATCCTTCTTTGTAATTTAACATATGTTGTATGTGAATTATTTATTATAAGTTTAACATGATTCCATTGCTGCTTTCATCAGTTCTTGTAAAAGTTGGGTGCAGACAGTGAAGTTGTTCCAAAGGATTTGTTTAACAACTTATTTTATTGAAGTTGCATTAACTTATATTAAAGAAAACGTGATCAGAGAATATTTTAGATGTATACAAGCAAAATATGAGTGGTAATAGACTCGTGAGATCACCTGTGTGCTGTAACTAGGGAAAAAGGTTATGATGATCTTTATTTACC
>JAOXJM010000001.1:71864027-71894183 GCA_026413425.1 Tringa solitaria | reverse complement strand
GGAACTGGATGATCTTTAAGGTCCCTTCCAACTCTAACCGTTCTATGATTCTATGGTCTCCTACCCATCAGCCTCCAGGTATTAGCACTCAGGTCTGCCGCAGCTTTGCCATCTGAGATAGAGGTTGGTTAGCCTGGATTTTCTTTCTCTCTCTCTCTCCATCCCTGCCTCCCCCTCTTCAACTTCCCCTTGCTTTGCAGTGCTGTATTGTGGGATCAGCCAGGTGAAAGGTAAATAGTTGAGAGGGATGGTAATTGTTCTTCATTGCATCAGAAATCCAAGTCTAAGGTAGTACAGAGGAAGTAACAGAAAGGATACAGTTGGGATGGCAATATCTGGATGTGGGGGCTCCAGAAGGGAAATGCAGCAGGGAAAGGCTTTACAAGAACATGTCAGTGGCTTTCAGGCCAGCAGCCCATCAAGGCCTCACCACATCTATCTGCAGTTTCACAGGATACTCAGCTGTGCAGGCAAAGAACTGTGAACAAATCCCAGTGACTTGCAGAGGTGGGGCAGGATGGAAACACAGATAGCTGTCAGCTCGAGAAAGTTACAAAAAGATAGAAACTCTGCATGTGCATGGTTGCACACCAAAGAAGAAACCTGGAGGCACTAAGAGGGCTTGGTGACCCTTGTCCTCCCTGGCATCCCAATGGATTCTGGACCTAATAGCTGGACACAAACACTGCTGTGCCCAACAGCTGGATGAACTTCTTGGCACTGCCCACACTCTGGTATTTCTGAGTGTGAGAGAGTGTAAACAGTTTCATTTCAGTTTTTATAATAAAAAAAAAAAAATAAATCTTCCCCTCCTGTGTTGCTGGTGCAGTGTTGCAGCAGTGTTTCCTACAAGGTGAGGACCATCAGGATTACAGTGCTCTGGGACTCCAGCCTAGTCCAGTTAAGTGTTCAGGTAGAAACTTCCTTTTGCAGCAGTGAATAATCCCAATTAATTAAGGAGATTCTTAAGTGCTTTCCTGAAATGTGTCCTGCAGGATCAAATACACTTTGTTCCTGGAGTTCTGATTTTTTTTTTTTTCATTTTATTCTATCTTTTGCTTTAAGAACAACACTCGAAAAACAGCTGCTGTGAAGACGTAAAGATCCTCTATAATTCACATGTTCTAAACTCAGCAATCCTAGGATACTTATGTTCTTTTACAAAGCAGGGGGAGGAAAGGACATGCAAAAAGACATCAGAGGAAGAGCGAAAGTTTTATCCTTTTGTAGCTCAGGAAAAATATGCCAGATTTATGTGGATAATCAAATATCTTCTCCACACTTTTTTTTTTTTAAGACATCAGAATGTGACTGCCTGTTTCAGTAACATCTAAACACTTTATAACTTGAAAAGCTATTGTCATGTTTTCGTATGTATCATGGGGAAGCTCAGGAGAGTCAGCCGTGGATAGTATATGTACATTTTATATGAGATGTTGTACTGTTTAATCATGAAGTCAGTTGTTCTTGCTTGTGCTCTTCAGTGAACGATATTTTAAGTGTAACTGACAAAAGGGACAAGTCATGCATAATTTTTGCAAAAAATCCGATCTTTTTGTTGAGTAGAATTGGAGACCTTCATACGTAGGGTTGTTGTTTTGTTTTTTTTTAACTTTTCATACAGAAAGTGAAGCAGGTCTGTCTTTGAGCAAATACCCTTTTGGGGAATGGTGGTGTCTTCTGACTATAAACAGGAGTTTTATATGGGACATCTCTCTCTCCTAGTCTGACCTGCTAACTATTTGCAGTTCTGCTACATGGAGGAGCCCACATATAAATTGCATACCTACCATGCTTCCTAGTCTCCTATAAGCCTGCTGCAGTGGCTCTGGAAGGACTGGGCAGTACTGGCTCAGAAGAAAGGAGGTGAACAGGGTGTGTCGGGAGGTGGAAGAGAGAGTGTGGGTGACTACGGGTGGTGCAAACCCTGTCTTTGTCTACAAGCAACTTTATCTTATCTATCTACACTTAACGTTGGCAATGAAATACAGGCAGAGAAGCTGAAAGAACAGTACAATTGAATTAGTCCTTCTTTATCTTCCTGAAACAGAGAGCTGCAAAACATAATATAGTGCTAATCTTGACCCTGGTGAAGTCAATAGGAGTTTTGCTTCTTTAGAACCAGATTTTGTCCTTTCTGTGTACTCGTCTGAAAATATTTTATTTGAGACTATATATCCACAGTTACAAGTGGTACCTCATACACTGCTAAACACTTTAAATTTTCTCACTTGCTTTGTAGTCATTAAAGTACTGCCTAGCATTTGGAAATTTGAACTTCTCTTCTGAAAACACTCTTCCTCATTTATCACAACTTGGATAGACTACATTTTTATCTGCTTGACAGTTATGATCAAGAGCAGTAGTGGGCATTTAAATGAGTTTGGGTTTTTGACCTGCATCATTCATCAGCTAAACTATCTCCTAGTTGTCCAGTGTGCTGGTCCCACTGAGAATGCACCACAGATCTAGGGACAACAGAGAAAGACATCTTTCTGTATCTGAAACTGTTCCATCACTTCTGATTTTGATTATTCCATCCTTGATCTGATGGAAAGATTTTGCCCTTGGGTAAATAATATCTGCTGCTAATTTATGATTCTCATTCTCAGCATAAAGATTGCTTTTTTTTTTTGTTTCTGATTGCAGTTGTTCAGCTGCTTTTGTTACAATTATTTTTCTCTGTTTACAGGGTTGAATTCTTGTCTTGTAACTAATATCTCTCAAGCCCATATGGTAATGTAGATGTGCTAGCTATTGGTTTTTTCCCCTTATTTTACTTTGCAAGATAAGGCCATCCCCCTCATGTCTTTGCAAACTATGCTTGAAGCACATTCTGTGCTCAAGTGTGATTATTTTTTAAAAATGTTTTACATTTATGAGAAACAACACAATGTAGAGGACAAACACAGGTTCTGAACATGTGAATACCCACATTTTCCCCAGATTTGCAGCTGACGGACTAGTGCATCCTAGGCAGTTTTAGTGTTTCTATCGTGATTTCACATTTTGTTGAAAAGGCTTCAGACTTATGAACTACCCAGGGTTCTATAAACACTGATTTACATACATATTTATACAAACATTTCAATGTGTAGAGACAGAGTGTGCACCAGTCATGGAGTTTTACATTCTGATGTGCTTTCCTTAAATTGAAAATCATTGTGTATTGTTACTAAACTTCACTGTTAGAGGACTGAAACATTTTTGTTATGCTGTTTTAAATAATTTTAAGCATAGATTATTTGACTTGGAGATCTGTTTTTCTTTTTTATTTATTCGACACTTCCTTACATAATCAGAACTGAAACCTTTTCCTGTACATATAGACCCAACCTATGGGGTGGCTAATATGTGTTTTAGCAGTTAGCTTTTTGGTTTTGCGTGTTGCTGCACCATCAGACCTCAGCTGAAGGGTTCCAATACAAAAACCAAAGGCTTTTTTAAGGTTGGCTAGCTAATATTTCTCTGCGTAGAGCATCCTGGGAGCAGGCATTTCAGCCCTGTTCTTCTATATTTTCAAATAACTCAGGATGCATCTCAGAACATTTTTGTGCCAGTTTTTTGCAATAAGGGCTCTAAACTATAAGGATAAAAAACTAACTGCTGACATCTCATTTACTATTCCCTGCTTTATTTGCTAAAGTTAGTTCACTTCTGCCTTCACCTTGAACACTGCTTTTACTTGGGCTTACACAACCAAGCCTTTTCTTCCATGTGGTTGGCAGAATAACTAAAAGGCTACTGTGAATTAAGGCAGTTGTTTTCAGGAAGGTATTTATAGTATTCCCTTGTTGTCTTTGCTGATGATAGAGCCTTTGGGGCTGGAAGTTCTCCCTGTCCTTAGTGTGACTAGCTGCAAGAGAACAAGCATCATATGCTGTATTTAGATTAACAACGTTCTTGGTGTGTTAGCGATGTCATTATTCCTTCTGTAATATGTTTGTAATGTAAAATTGTGTTAGGAAATCAGAAGGACTGAAGAGCTGCTGCACAGAAGCAATGAGCAAAGCCCTGTGGGTGAGGCTTTGCAAACCCGGACTTTGTCCCCTTTCAGCTTTCTTTAGGTGGTAATAGAGAGCAAAGCTTATGCTTTCTGACTATCTGGAAACCCAGGAAAAAAGCCATTACCGAGGCATAGAACTAGAGCGGACTAAAAAAATTATTTTAACTGAAAGTAATTATAGTCAGTACTTAGCTTCTCTTTCTTGGCCTGAGCGTAAAGGCATGGTCCTGTACATAAAATTTGCTTGTCTTACAGGCAAAAAACACTTGTTCCATGTCTGTCTTAATAATGGACAATATTAAGCTCCCTGGCTTGCAAAAACATTATGCAAAACATTTCCTGTTTTCTGACTAGCTCTAGTTCTGAGCTTGGAGAAAGCTTTTGGCAATTCTCATCTGAGGAATTCAAACAGCTTCCCAGCATGCTTTTATGACCTGCTTAATACACAGGAACTTGGAAGCAGAAGGGGATCTAAACCAGGTTTTAGGGAACGTGGCTTTACATCATTTTTTTTTCTGCTTAGTTTGCCTGAATTTCAACAATTGTTGTGCTTTCCAGAGTTTGACAATGCTTATGTTTTGTATTGACTGCTGTTGGTGGTAGCATGCTCTTAATTTCAAATATCTGTTTTGAGGTATGTCNNNNCCAGATTTCAAAAAAATAACAGACATCTTATCACCCCCCCCCCAATCATTTTGAAAATAAGACACCTAACCACGGAATGAGTCAAAGCTATGATATGTGTATATATGTACCCTTAAAGAGTTCATTATCTTGTCCTCTGTCACTATAAAGCTATTTTTTGTGATACAGTAATTCTAGCCCTATATGAACCAGAAGTACAGAAAATCTCAGTCTCATAAGAAATGAAGGTTTGCAGTATTTCTGTGTTGATTTCTAGAAAGGAGCAGATGTTGGGAACATGCTCTGTTAAGCTTTTAGATGCATATTTAGGAAAGTAGGAACCTTCATGCTTGGGTCTGACCAGCAGTCCACTCATTACAGGGTGCTGCCGTGGCAAGAGCAAGAAGTGGATATTTCAGGGACAATTCCAGAAATTCCCAAAGGGACAATTTGTTGCATAGTCCTGCCCCTAACAGACTACATCCCTTCTTCCTTGCTTGTGAGTGATGGATGGCATAAACCACAGGACTTTACTTACTCATACTGGTTTTAACATCTGTGCCTCGGTAACGCTTGTGGCAACGCACTCTGCAAAATAATGAAGTATTTTCTCTTGCTCTACTGTCTGGGTGCTTTGCCACACTGAACCAAACTAAACATGTGGTTCAGCCCCATGTAAGACTTACAGCTGTGACTCACTGAGATGCTTCTAGCTGTGGTGAACCAGAGGTGAGTTGTGAGGCTACCCATGTCGTTCAGAAGGCCAGAGAAAATAAGCTATTAAAAGCTTTCTAGGATAAGTATGAATCCCAGGCCGAAATTAAGATTTGGAAACAATGCAGATCATTTCGAGTTGAAAATGAAGAAGGCAAAGGTAGCACGAGCCACAGTGAGGGATGCAGTACAGATTTCTGCAGCTGTACTCTAGCTGATTGCAGGTTATTTCTTTGTGTCATTTTCTAACTTTATTACACAGCTGACCTACTGAGCCTGAGCAACCAGTTAGAGTTGATGTATAGGTCCTGAAAGTAGTTTAAAAAAACCCAGCCAACAGAGCCTACACAGTAGTTTTATTGTAATGGGCCAGGAGAGAGGAGCGTGGGGGTGTGTGCAGGGGAAAACTGACGCTGAAGGTATAGTCTGCTGTTGCAGTGTAGTCTTTCTTCCAGCTCCCTCCTGTGTCAGTTCTGCCACTGCTGAGACCCTGATGTTAATTTGCATATCAGTCAGAGGGTATAAATAGTTCAAAAGACATCTGGTGTATTCCGCTTTACCCGTTGCTCCTGAATTTGGCCCCTTGAATCCCTCTGAAGAGCTTTGATTTGTACGGATGGCTGCTGCAGAGACCCCATCTCTCTTCCTGAGGAAACCACCCCCTGCGTGGCACACCGGGTGACGGAGCTCTGTGCCGACCAGTGCCTAAAATGGGGACAGGTGGGGAATGTCTTTCACCAAATCTGCTGAATCTATTGCTAAAATGTGCTGTGACAGCCCTTCTCAGGCATATGTGCGCACTGGTTAATCCTGTGAGTCGCTTTGCTCTTTGTGGCAGGTTATCACCATCCTGTCCCATTTTAATCTTTATTAGTATCTCTGTTTATGATTTTAATGGTGTATTTTTAGGGCTAAGACTCATAAAACTGCAAAGACCCACACCAGCCTGCGCTTTCACTTGGGAAGGCTGGTGTAGGCAGAGAACTGTATCACAAGCTGTTTGAACCCCATTGGCCCTGCCAGGCTAGTGGTAGGGGTCCTTGGGAAGGCACGGGGGATGTCCTGAAGGCTTGGGCATCAGTCTAATTGCAGTTGTTAGAAGTTAGTGCTTAAGTGACAGGTATGATGAATTATGAAGAATCAATGAAGTGAGCAGAGAGATTTCCCCAAAGTTCTTAGAATAGGTAAGGGCTAAAGCCTTGGCATAATTGCACAAATCAGTCGTGATAACGTTGCAAAGGAGGTGGGTTACTGTCCTTGGGGATGATTTTCAGCAGCATGTGAGTAGTTGTAAACAAATCTCTGTTTCAGACTCTCCTGAGTCTCAAAGACTCCATTTTAAGAGTAATATAACCACAAGTGATACATTAGAAATTATAATCCATGTCAGAAATTATAATCCATGCCTCTGCCTGCCCAGTAAGGGACCTCTGGGACCAGTAAAATTTTTCAAATGTTGCATAAGAAAAATCATAAATCAGCCACTTTGGCGTAAGAGAACTGCGTTGCAAGTTATGAGATTCTTTAAAATAACAAGTGTGGAGTTTTCCTTATTTGCCCTTTGAACCTGAAATCTTGCTATTTATTAGCAGTTGTCTTAGTGGATTTAGCATCTTCCCATTGTGACTTTCTGATAGTGGGGTGGGAGGGAGGAGTCTTTTGGTGGCTTTTGTTTTTTTCTAGTAACCTCCCTCGCCCCTCCTAAAAATCTTGCAGTGTTGCATGCTAAAAGAACCAGGGCTTTAAGATGAACATCTCTGTGTAAGATTTGTTATAAAATTGCAGTAACAGGCAAAATTTCAAAGTCCTTTGAGATAAAAACTTTAAAAGCTCTTATTTTTGTGCAGATTCCTCCAAAGAGCCTTCTCTACTGGTATATATAGTTTTTGACAGTGTGTTTTTGTTATTAAAATGCTGCTATTTTTCCAAGATCATTGCAGTCTGCTGTAGAAATGTTAGATTGGGAGTTAAAGGAAAGTTTGGAGGCTGGCGGTGAAGTGACCGTCAGGCACCAATTCCTGGCCACTTGCAAACCCCACTCTTTCTACCTTTTAGTTTTTCATGCAACACCCTATCTATGGGTGGGATTTACCTGATTTATTTTCAGCTTTCTAACATGCAGTCTAAGATAGTCATCTGGATTCCCTCTGGATTTAATGGGAAGAGATAAGCACCTCCAGACAGTGTTTTATCTCAGAAAGGTGAGATAAATCAGCTTTTGGAGATGCATATCCCTTCTCATTGGCAACAGAGGAATCCTAGAGAGGTAGTTCTGACTAGATGCCTATCTTTAGATGGCTGAAGTTGGGCAGGATGCTTATCCCAGGTGTTTTTAGGTTATGGACTGACAGCAGGGGACCCAGTAACTTGGTGTGCCATTGACCCTGAGTGAAGCTTCAAGTAATTCTGCAAAGGCTGGCTGGGCCGTGAGGCAGACTGGGAGTCTAGCTATGAACAGCAGAAGAAGGGGAAGATGATCCCACTACATGAAGAAAGGAAAGATGATCCCATTACTGTGGCACTGGTTTAGGGAAATGTGTGTTCAGCGCCACTACACGGTTCTGGACTGACCTGGGGCTCATCTCTCTGACCCTCACGTCATTGCCCAGGGAGATAACAATGTTTTCCCTCTCTGGCAAGAGTGTTTAAGAGTTAAGACTCTGAGGTGCTAAGAGCCCACAAAATTGGGAACAGCTTAAGTAGCTGGAGAGGCAGAAGTAGGAGTGCTGTGAGTGGGCAGGAGCTGCATGTCGCTAGCCCAGACTTCCGGATGCTTTTGACAGCAGGGATCACATCCTTATAGAAATGAGAACCTCCCCAACCCATTTATAGCGTACCCCTATGACAGCTAGAGATTGCTAACAGGGAAATTAAGAAAAGATGACTTTGAAAATGCCCGTGATGGGAGGCAGCCACTGTTGACAGCAGGTTGCACGTGGCACTTTGCATCAGATCTCCGCAGGCATCTGGGCACATACCCCCCTTGGCTACCAGCCCTCAATGCCTCTGCTGATCCAGTGCCCAGTTGTCACTGTGCGTGCCATGGATGAGCATGTTAGCCTGAGAATTGCTGCAGAAGTGATTATTTTGCTCAGTGGAGAAATAAACACAGAGTTTTCTTCTTAAGAATATAATAAGATCAGAATACAGAGAAAAATAAGTGTGTGAGTATGTAAAGATACTACTGCATATGCATCTGCTACCATTCACTTTTATGCTTGGAAGATTATCAGCTCTATATCCCATGACATTATACAGTAGAAAGAAAACTTTCACACGTTATCTTTTCATGTATTCTTTTTATCATCAGGACCTCTGTAAGCCAGATACAGTTTCTTTACAACTTCTATGTGTTATTCTGTAGTCACAGGAAATAGAGGGAGGGGGAAAAAAAAAAAAGAAAATCAGGAATGTATCAAAGACTGCTCCTTCATTTTTATTAACATTAAAGCAAGAGTGCAAAATATGAAGAAAAAAAAACCAAAACAGAAATCTACCATCCTGCAGTAACCAATAATGCCTTTTACTTCTCTGTACATATTTTAAGCGAATACTGAAAGGAGAGTTTCAAGAGGTTTGGTTTTTGAGGGAGTGCTTGCAAAAGGTTAAAGAATACTTAAAAATGAGAGCGTCTAAAAAGACTGGAACTCAGACCATTTAAAGGTGGATTTCTAAAATCAATATCATGTAAGAGAAACACCCATTTTCACTCTAAATGACTTTGGATTATAAAGATACCGAAATTTTCCATCAGGAAATTAGTAAATTCAATATTAAATAGAATGTAAGAGGAATAAATATCTACCATGACTGGCGAGAGTATATAAATAGGCCGATTTTCTTGATTACATTAGTAATAGCATACTAGCTAAGATCACAACTCTTTCTTTGTCATTAAAGGACCTCAGTAAGTGATGTTGGTGTCTGCACGACGTAACACACCTCTTCTTTGCACGTTTTCTGTCCTGCCAGTGAGCTTTTATGGGAACGGCCGTCGGACCAGTAGCAATGTGTGAAAAGAGCCACTAGATGTCACTACTAACCTGGCAAAACTGCTGCTGCCAAGCTTCTCGACAACATGCTATTAATTTATAATAAAAGGTATCTGACAGCTTTATTCTGATGAATTATGGGAATCCAAAGCATAATTCCAAGTCTTTGGTTTATAAATTGTCATTGATTTTAATGTTCTTTGTAAAGTTGTGGCACGCAACAAATTTTCCTGCCAAAAGCTGTTAAATAAATAGTCATCTTTTGCTCCGAATAGTACATTGAACTTGTTAGAGTGATGAGCAGAACGAATTGATGGTTATCCATAAACCATTTATGACAGAATGCACAGCAGCAATTCAAACAATTATTGAATGCATTTATTATAGTTTTTTTTTAAAGGCTCAACTGAACCGAGAGGAACAGGCACAGGTAATAGACAGTAGCAATTCCACACCTTTCTTTGCCTGATACTTTGTCTTGAGTGACACATGGCTGGGGCTGCTGCAGGATTTCTGAGCAGCACATCTGCCTCCTCCCTGGAATTGTCTTATTTCCCAGCGTAGGAGATCTGGCACTATAAAAGTGTATTTCATACTCTCTGGAGACATATAGTTATTGTAAAAATGAGCTTATTTTTCTTTCTAAACATTAACTACAAAATCTTGAATTTCTTGACAAGCTTACAGAATGGGTATATTTGCAATTAATTTTAAACTCAAATTTGTAAATTTTGGAATAGCATTATCTGTAGAGCCAAAGCTGTGGAAAATGTACTTTTTCTTATGTAACGTCCATCAACGACCATACAAAATTACCTTTAAGGAAAAAAAATCCACAACAAATCACCAGCAAACACATTTCCAAACCTTTGCCCTTTATCTAGATCTGAAGTGAGATCAAATTCCTCTTAGCAATTTAAACAGCTAGCAAAGTGTGTAAGCAGTCTGGACACAGGACTGAAAGTCTGTTTAAAAAACAAAAATCAGGTTGCTTATGTGATACTGCTAACCAAAAATAGAAAGTGGAGGTGCTAGAAATCCTGCAAGTAAGCCTGGTAAAGTTTGCAACACCATTTTATAGAGACAGGAACGGATCCCCAGATTATATAAATCAATATAGCTCAGACTTTGGGGAGAAAAAAAATGGCTTACAGCAGCTGAACACAGGGAGCTAAGTATGTTTTATGAGTTAACTGAAGCTGCACGTACACATACTGCTATGCTTGATTAACGGAATTATAACCTTAAACTTTGAGATTTACACGTCCCTGTTTTTTAAAATCGTGGCAAGGTTTCAGTTCATATGTGGAAAACCAGATGAAGCAAAGTTCTTGCCTGATATTTTTGCTTTTTGCAAAAGCATAGCTGAACAAGGAATTTTCTGGGTTCTACTTATTCATGGAACTGCCATTTACGGATACAGAACATCAGCCTTACATTTTGAATGTATTTTGTCCGAGAGGCTGCCACGATGTGAGTAATGTGTACCTATTTTTTTTTAAAGAAAGTATAACGAAAAGGTGGGAATACAAATAAAGAAACAATTAGAAAGTTTTTGTAAAGCTAACTCCTACCGACAGCTTCTCTGGAAGCATTGTGGTCTGACATATAAACACTGTGTTTACCAACATTTCAAAATGCAGCCTATAATCCGTGTACACTTGTTATTTTAATAATGCTTTTTATTGCAAGCTACAGACAAACAGACAAGTGTTTGAATACCGGCTACACAATATAGCTCATAGGTAGGGCAGATGCTGACACACTTCAAAAGCTTTTAGGTGTATAGATTTAAAATACATTTGGGTTTCAGTTCTGCCAAACTACAGCAATGAGGGAGAAAGATTTGTCAGCATACATTTATGCAAATTTCTGGTGTATGGTAGGTTTTGGTAAATATGTATTAAAACTGAAGTTTTTTTTCATGCACTGCTACTGAATGTTGCTTGCCTTTTCCTGGTGTGAATCCTAGTTCTAGCCCACGGTGGGTATCTCTGGGCACTGGAAGGTGCTGGGAAAACGGAGATGCTTCATTGTTTTGGGAAATGGGGGGGGAGGGGGGGAGCAGGAAGTTTGCACTAACACCAAATGCTTTGCCAGTAATTCCTTCGCACTCGGGATTGCAACAGAGGGTAGGTTTGTGCAAACCCTTTCTAAAATCGCTGCAAGAAAATATGGCTGATTCTCCCAATTTAACATCTGAAAACTAAATAAACAGAACCTTCAAATCCTTAGACATCTAACCAATGTTAACAAAACAAACAGAACCCACAAAGCAGACAGGTTGAGTGAGACATGATTTCTAGAATCCGAGTCTCTGAGGAGTACTTGGAAGTATTAGATCTCACTTCACTGTGCAGCTTTTAAAGGAAACGGCTAGGGCAAGATTGGCTGGCGGTGTAAATCATCCTTGTTTTTTACAAACTAGTGGAGCTAGGACGATTTACTCCAGCTGAAGATCAGGCTCCCCTGAATATAGTCAGATTTGTCTCTAAGTCTTTCAAGTTCAGAGGAAAAAAAAGAAAGATTAAAATCTTTCTATACATGTTTTTTCATTGCATGTGGAAAAAAGGAAGGAAAAAAAAATTATGAAAGGACCCTCTAACCCCCCCCCAAAAAACCTGAAAAAGTGTCCCACGCAATTTTTATGGGACCTCTGAGGACCTTGAATTTTTAAGTAATCTTTTTTGATGATTTTAGACAGACCATTAAGCTGAGGATAAAAGTCCCTCTGTTCAATATCTGGATACATTAAGCATTAGGCTTAAAATTTACAGCTTTCATTTTGACAAGGAAAATGGCACGTTTGGTCTCGAGTGCTACCTTGAACTGTTTTTCAACATTAAGACAGGTTGTCAGTCCGAGGGGAGGAGGTCTGGGCGCCAGTGGCAGCTGCTGCTGCTCTTGCTGTGTGTACACGCAGGGATAGAAAGATGCGGCATTGCTGCCCGTCAAGAGCTGCAACTCGAGAATGCCTTGTTTTTTGGTTTTTTGTTTTGTTTGTTTGTTTGTTTGTTTTTTTAAGAAAAAAAAATTGCTGATCCAGGGGAAGGCAGAAAGCAAATAGGGTGTCATTTCTGGCTGCAAAATAAGCGCTTCATCCAAATATTTGAAAGAATCAGAGACAGAGTAGGAAGGAAAATCAAGAATCATATTTCCGAGAAAGCTTTAGGGATTAGAATAATGAGGAGTTTGACTTCCAGCTTCCCTGGTGCTGTTATTCCAAAACTTCTTTCTCTTCCCAACATCCATGAGGAGGTTTTACCAAGCAGAAACCACTTTCAATTTTGTCCTCTGTCTGAAAAAGAGAGAAAAGCAGACATGTTTATTGGAGGCATCTTCAGCTTGCTAATCGGGAAGATTCAGCAAGGTCTGGTTAGGAATCTAAGATGCTTATGCTATTTTAATTCAATGCACAACTATATACAGCTGGTTTTAATACTATTTAGTACAGGGAGAAAAGCAGCCCAGGCCATTCAGTAGTGGAGGGTCACAGTTGCTTCTGTAGGCATTTCTTCTTTTAAGGTTTATCAAGGTTAGCATTGATTTATGGCTTGAAGGATTACTAAGACCATGAATAATCTCACTAATTTCACTGAAGGGACAGGCAATGGAGACCACTTCATGTGATGGTAATCCTGTACTTGTCTTTGGAAGGGTGGAGGACTGTCTCAGTTAAGGAGTGTGCCTATCTCTCTTGCAGGTGGCAAGCCAGGTTTGCTGGACGTCACAGTCCACAGTGCTGACTTTCTGTTTTAGTGAGGCAAGTTTTGAAGCAAGTTTCCAAAAAGTTTAGTTAATTGATGATAGTGGGCAAAGAGACTACTCCAAGAAGAGACTGGCCTTTTGCTGTTTGGCTGAAGTCAGTGGGTTTGAGGGAACAGAAGTTAATCTGTTGATTGGCCTTCATCCAAATGAAAGTACAACTGGAAAGTAAAATAACTGTAGAAAAATGCCTCTGGGGTTTTCCCATGTGAGCAGAGCTAGAAACAACTGCCAGCATGTATGTCCTGGTAATGGTCACAAACGTTAGGGCAAAAAAACCCTTTGATAACCACAGTCAGAGTATCTCAGAAAGATCTGAAGTACCTACAAAACTCATCCTATCTAGCTGCAGGAGACAACACATGA
The DNA here is from genome assembly GCA_026413425.1 of Tringa solitaria. Taxonomy (NCBI): domain Eukaryota; kingdom Metazoa; phylum Chordata; class Aves; order Charadriiformes; family Scolopacidae; genus Tringa; species Tringa solitaria. Next base: position 71,880,716 of record JAOXJM010000001.1, on the reverse strand, counting down.
TCAGGCTGTGCAAAGGCAAGAAGCATATGACTGGTTTGCTGGCATTACCCTGGTTTTATTGTCCCCGTTTTTATTAACTTCAAGTGTCTTGTGATATATCTGATACTTGAAAAGAAGGAAAGCAAACAAAAGGAGTTGTTGTTTGTTTATTTGTTTTTAATTTTTTTTCTTGCAAGCAGTGAAATATTAACTCTGTGCAAGTACACTAGGCTGTTGTCTGTGATTCTTCACACAGTCAAGAGAGAGCTGACCTACCACCACAAATACCACTCACATGTTTTTTAGAGACATTAAATAGGAAAATATCATCTCTCAAGTCACAAGAGAGCTGAGAAAGCGAGCCGTAACAGGGTCAATTAAACAGGCTTAATTACGATGGAACTTGTGAGCACTTGCCACCCTTTGGGTTCAGGCTTGCAGCCTGAATCAGGATTGCAGATTGGGTCAGACTTATAAATACTTGCATGCAAAAACTGCAATCTGATGATCAATAATTGAAAGTAAAGAACACCCTCACTGTGTTTTCTTATTTCTAAAACAGGCTAGAAAATATCTAAATGTTTTCAAGTCAGCTGGGCTTGAACTTCTTCCTGTGATGGATGAAGTAATCTCAGAGCTGTTACTGGCTAGTCTTTGAGAGCTGGATGAGACACAAAGTCCTTGGAAAGGTGCATGTTGTGTCAGTGTTTGCATGGGAGCAGGAATGGAGCTAGGGCATTTTGGTCCTGTTGTCTTTCCTTTAACTCCCAGAGAAACTCTGGAACAAGTAACTGATGAAATGCTGTGTAAGCACAGAGAAGTTAGCAAGATGAATAACAACCAAATGGATTTGTCAAGATCATATCATGTCAAACCAACCTAATTTCCTTTTGTGAGAGGGTATCAAATCCTGTGCATAAAGGAAAAGCACCAGATGTCATATTTTCACTTTCGTTAGGCTTTTGACAGTGTCTCTTGTGACATTTTGATAAGTAAGCCAGGGAAACCTAATATTGGTGAAATTACTGTAGATTGGGCACAAAATCAATTAGAAAACTGAATGTGGAGAATTATCAGGAGTTTGATGTCAAAATAAAAGGGTGGATTGAAGGTGTTCTGCAGGAGCCTGTCCTGGATTCAGGACCATTCAATACTTCAGTTGCCATTTGGGTGACAAAACAGAGAGCACTTTTATTAAATTCTCAGATGACATGGTGCTAGGAGAGTCTGAGAGTACATTAGAGAACTGGATTAGAATAAAATATAACTCTCATCAAAGTGTGTTAATAGTTTGAAAGAAATTAAATACAATTTGATAGAGAGAGCTACAAGTGTTGCGCTCGGGCTTATATATCTGGCTGCAGAAGTACAGGATTGTGGAAAAATACCTTTGACAGAAGTTCTGTAGTACAGGATCCAAGATACATGGTAGAGCATAAGCCAAACAAGTCAACACTATTATGTTGTGAAAAAGGCAAATGCCCTACTGGGATGTATAAACAGGAGTATAGCCTATGTGACCCATGAAATTTTCCTGCTTAATTTAGCATCAGTAAGACCTCAGCTTTAACGCTGTATCTGCTTTTGGGTAGTACAGTTCAAGAAAGATGTGGACTCACTAGAGAATATCCAGAGGAGAACAGTGATAGTGATCACAAGTCCAGAAAATGTAACCTACAAAGGAAGAGCAAATGAATTTTCTTCTAAGATAAAGAAGCAAGGACTGGGGTATGTGACAACTGTATGCAACTACATAAAAGCAGAGGGAGTGTGTGAGAGAGGTTGTGGGAACTCCATCATTTAGTCTCTTACAGAAAATTTAGACAAACATCAGGAATGATACAGGAAGAGCAGATCCTGCCTTGGGACAGGAAAAGGAGCAAGATGGCCCTGCAAGGTCCCTTCCAGCTCTGTTCATCCATAATTCTTTGAATGTGAGCATGACATGCTCAGGAAATTCAGAATCAGGGTTAAATAATAAAGGAATTACAGATACGGAGAAAGCAGAAGCAAAACTGTGATGACCAAAAGTGCTTGGGGAATGGCAGGGAAGGAAAGGACAGTTTATTGGCTGCCATCATGGCTCTAACTTGGAGCTTTCCAAGGTCAGCCAGGATTTTGCCCTGTGTCAGTTATTTCTGGAACTTGGGAGACAAGTCCAGAAACTTGGGAGACAAAGTTATATTACAGCTTTTTTTTTTTTTTTAAGAATTACATAGGTCTCATATATAATGCTACCACTGCTGAATTCCTTTTCTGTTAATGCTATTTGAAATGTAAGTAGCCTTTTCTCTCCTGGGTGCATCCATTCTTCAGATACATACAGGTTCATGCTCCTCTTTTTGCGAAGTAGAAGATACTTGTCTGACCTCAAATATATTAGTGTTAAATGTAGGATGAAGCATGACTCATTTTGCTTTTTCTTAATGTTCTCTCACAAATAATTGTTATCACTATTTTTTTTTTAACATTCAGGTTTCAGCTATCTAAAAGCTGTGTTGTACCAGTCTTTCATTTGTCTTTTCCTTAGTCTGTAAATCTTTACAGATCGTGTAGAAGGTAGTTTCTAATCACTATCTCACCCCAAAGAGAAAGATGAATGTGGAACACCTGACATAGCTAACAAGAAAAGATACAGGAATGAGGCAAGCCTATGTGCTTTCTCTCAGAATTACTTTGGTACTTAGTTTCAGAACAGAATAAAGTGGTATTCTCTACCTAGGGCTCTTTGTCAGGAACCCTCCCCTGCTGCTTGCTAGAACTCTGCCAGCCTTTTGTTTAAACAGATTGAAAAAGGAGTTAGACATGCGGGCACCAGGTCTGTTAACATATGTAGAAGGAAATGGTCTGGGAAGTTCCTTCTAACATTGTTAATATAGTAGCTAGGTTTACTGGGGGAGTGCAAGGAGTGTGGGTGGCAGAAGTGGCCTGGCTGGCATGCTTTTCCTACACAGCATCTACTCTTGCTGCTGTCACAGATAGAATTCTGGGCTGCATAGACAACAGGGGGTCCCAGCAAGGCATTTCTTAGGCTTTCATGTTTCAATGTTCTTGAAGACTCAAAGGAGCCCCTCCTTCCTCTCCCACATTTCCCCAGCACACAGACTACAGAATGAGTAGGGCAGTCACTGAGCATGGCTTAAGTGATCTGAATCTCAGAATCCATATTAACTGCAAATAATGAAAATAAGAAGGTGGGTTCCCTACAGCCCAGTGGCAGAGCTGTGCGGCTATTAAATAATTCTATACATAAAATTTCAATAGCCATGGGACTACTAAATAAAAATATATATGTACATATACAAGTGTTTGAACTTACTAGGTCCTAAAACCCCCTGAATCTGTTTATCCCTAATGTCATAGGTGGCTTGATTTGGTGATTATGCTCTGAGGACAGTCACAAGCATGGGACTGCCACATGAAATAGGCATGGTCCCTGGCAAAGAATGGGGACTACAGCATTAGGGGAAAACCTCCCAGAGATAGGATTTCAGTCGTGTCTAATTTGGGGGCATTTTAGTTTTTAGAAAACCTTTGGATTGGCCTGTTTGAGGATGACCCAGTTGGACATCCTAGTTCACATAGGTAAAGCAGTACGTGTCATTATGTAACGCTGATAAATCAGGGGAGAAGTGACAGGTAAGATACACATACACAGGGGACTAATGATAATATTTTCTTTCTAGAAAAAACTTTTAGGTCTCACAGGATTGTAGTCAAAAGCACAGTTTGGAAGTTTTAGTTTGACACATTTAAATATTGCAGAGTGGAAAAGAATGTTGAGCAGTGTTGATATTATTTGCTCTGCAATAATGGTCATGGGTCTGAGCTACACTCCAATTATGAGCAAGAACAGAAAAAAGAGGATCCCTAAACCAAAGAGGGTAGTATTTAAAAAAAACCCACAAGACCTCCTAAATTCTGTTTTCAAAAGTGATTCAGGCACTTAGGAAACCACACTCCATTGAATTTCAACTCAGTTTTGAAAGCAGGATGGAGATGGATTATCATCTTTGAATGTATTGCAAAGAGTGGGAATAAGCTCCTGCAGTCCCTTTAAAGGCAAGTGTTTGTTGTCTGGAAGTTTTTATTTGCCATCCAATTCCAATCTGACACTCACAGCAGAATAAAATCAGAGAGAGTGTTAGACAGCAGATGAGCATAACTGAGGGCTCTAAATCCCCAAAATCAGTGATGTAAAACAAAAAGTATGAGTAGTCACTACCGTCCATCTACCTGTGCTTTACTGTTTGACAGTTTTGTTCTGCTGTAAAACAAGTGGTCCTTGCAGGTAAAAAGCAATGGGAGAGGCTGGAAGAGATTTCTAGATACCCAAGGGTGTTTCATAGGGATGGGGGAGCCTGGAGCGAAAACTAAGCAAAACCTGGCAGAAGTAGTAAACTAAACAGAGTGCGATGTAGGTAGGATATGCAAATGCTGAGAGCTGACAGATTAGGATTTCCTTTAACTGTCGGTCTCCAAAACAATATCTTTTCCACCCTGTAAAGGGCAAGAAAATAGGAGTGGAAATGACTAAGTGAGAATGGACGTAGAGGCAGTGTCAGAAAGGCAGAGCCAGATTTTTCCAGGGATTGGAACAGGAAGAAACTGGGAAGACAACATTTTACCTACAGCTAATTGTATTGAGATGGAACAAGAATTCCAGAAGTTTAAAAAGGAGGAGGAGAGAACTTGGAAAAAGATGGGATGTTTATGGGAAAGTCAAGAGGAGAGGAACTCAGGGCTGAAAAATTAGTATTGGAAACATGTACGTTAAAATGATTGACATATAACTTGGTAAAACAGTCAATCCTTGTCTCTCCCTTCACTGGGATTTAAATATGTCATTACACGTGTTTCTCAGTGCCCTTCCTGTATTCTATCATTGTTGTCTCTTCATTTGATGAACTGAACTGCCACGAGTTTTCTAAAATTTGACCAACACCAGATTACTGAAGCCAGAAAATAAATATCTGTCTCACTTACAAATATGCCAGCTTGTCAGACTGTTATTACAGCAACCAGCACAAAACCCTGCTGCTTTTTAGGAGATGTGTTTTGCTACAGATCTGCAGCAACTCTGGACATGACAGCAGAAGCAACAACACGTACCCCTGTAACTTGTGTTTGGGTGAAGCTGCCAGCCTGAGCAGAGCATTTGTCTGCTTTTCTCTATGGTTTTCCTTTTTTTCTGATTTCATTGAATACAATATATTTGTGCTTTGGACAGAGCGCTGGGGTCAGTTGGAGAAGTTTTAGTGGGCTGACCAATAGTGCTAAATAGCAAAGGAAAATTAACTTCAAAGCAAAATGCATTTTAATAAAAAAATGAAGAGGAAGGAAATTAAGAGTTTACTAAGGTCACAGAATAAGAGAAAGGGAAAAGTAGCTAGAGTAAACAATACTTTGTTTCTGGTGTTTTTCAGTAAGTAAATCCAAAGTGTGGGAAAACGAAGTTTCTAAAAGCTGTGCTCTTAATTAGTGGGAAATCATTATTACACAGACTGAGCAGTTTAGAGCTGTATTAAATGATACAGGTCTCCATCTGAGTGATTGGCTTAACTCCAGGTGATTATGTGAGAAACACATGACCTTACATATTGTAACTCTGAGGGAATAGAAAAAATGCTATTTATTTAACATATGTATGAACTGAAGGAATGAGGTGATATTGCCTATGGTCGGACAGTGACTCAGACAAGAGTCCTGAATGGAAGTGAATGAATAACAGTGACTGCTCTATGGTCCTCTTCCAGTCACTAGGGCAGTTCTGCCTCTCACAAGTGCTGTGTAGTATCTTCAAACAAATCCTAGTTTTGAATATTAAAAGAAATTTGCAGGATTTAAACATTCATAACCCAAAGAAATTAAAAGACTCCGGTAGCTTTGAAATTCCAACTCTCACTCCATGCAGTTGCATGATTCTTTTAAAATGCTAAAGGGGAGTTTGTGAATCTGGGTATCACAGTATTGGTACCGCTTGTTTGTCTCCATTTCTGCCTGCTAAAGGAGGATCAGGGCTATTAGATATCTTTTGTGGAGACCTTTCATTAGCCCAGTACTTTTTATATTGCGTTAGTACTTTCACTGGTGCTTTTTTTTTTTTTTCTGATACTGAATCTTTAATATTACCCATCTCATTGCTTGAGTGACATGGGAAATATCTCTTCTGATGGAAATGATAGCAGGAAAGATAATAGTTTGTACTACAAGGGACATATATAATGATTCAGAGAGTGTCTCCAGGATCAGGTTAGTGCATTATTGGTGGGTGCAATGCAGACTAGTGTACCTGAGTTAATACTGTTTACAGTGTCTCATGTTGATGTATTCAGAAGCTGGAGGTGCCAGCTTTTCCATAGATGAAAGGTGGGTCCGTATATATATATATATATATGTATGTTTCTACTTAGATCAGTAAGAATATCAGTGCACTGCTTTTTGTTCTAGTTTTTGAACAGCAATAATAGACAAACCTGAAATAAAACAGAGCCTTTGCTTGCTGGGCTAGTGGCACCGCACCTGGAAGCAGGATTTGCCTGAAGAAAGTCAGTGAAGGAAGGAATTAGCTCCTGTAGGAGCCATAAAAGAGAGATGAGTGAAGAGATGAGTCTCCTGCAAACCCAGAAAAGGCTACTAGGTAGCCTTCTTTTTAAGGAATTAATCATTGACAAGCTGGTACACATGCTGTGTGAGGCAAAAGATTGTTGGTGAGAGAACCTGCTGCCATAAATGGGTTACTGGTAGAAAGCTCCAGTGGAAAAATTTTGTGGAGCAGGAGGAAGAAAGAACTGTGGGCACTCTGAAGGAGCACACAAAGGATGCACTGTGGTAAGGAGCAGCAAGCCTACCTGCACAAGTTCAAGGTGTGTGCTTCTCACTTTCTGTACATTCAACTGACTTCTATGAACCATTTACTACTCATTCTTGCATCTACACTGATTGCTCCAAAATCTTTTTTATGAGAGACAGTTTTCCAGGCTCTCTGTTCTAACTTTGCATCCCTACCTGCAGTAAATGTTGCTAACTTGGGCCTTCTGCTAAGGAGCAGAAAATACAAGCAGGTAACTAACAAGTTTTTCAGGTGGGTTACAGGTCAGCCTCGGTATCATATTGCCCATGTTTCATCTCACAATTCGGCATATTTTTCTCTTCCATTTTTCTCTTGCATGTAAAATATTTAAGGGACTTTTTCTCTTCAAGCAGGTTGAACACCGTAATATGGTTTCTGTTCATGGACCAGTGAGCACTCCAGCTTGTCAGTATTCAAATTACCATCAAACTGTTTAGTACCTGTCTAATTAAAACAGAACTCACTTGCTGATCTCTTCATGCTAAAGCAAATTAAATCCTAATAGGAAAAGTGATATATCACTTAGATCAAAAGAAAATGAATAACTATAACACAACCACCTCTTTTCTACTTTTTTTTTTTTCTTTTTTCTAGAAGTGGGGGAGGGGAATGGCAGTCAGTTGCTGTTTTCAGATAAAAACATATGTATTATTGTGATCTTCTTAACAATTCCTGGTACTAGCAAAATTCCTGCATTTTACTGTAGAGAGATGGAAATTTCCATAGCTGAAAGGAAGCACAGTTCCAGGGTTGGAGCATGGGGAGGGGAAAAGGAGGTGGTAAATAGAGGAAGAGAGCATACTGGAGAAGAGGAACATACCCTTAGAATGTTTTGAGCCAAATAGGGAGCTTTTGCAATTGTTTTGTCAACTAAAGGAGGACTGATGCTCCATGGAAGTCACCGATCCTTTTGTTTGGCTCCGTTAAATTGTTCAAGTATCCTAGGGGAAGGGGCTATCCTAGTCTGATACTTTTGGGTTATTGATAAAAATAGAATAGAGAATATCTCCTTGTTTTCAAGTCTATTTGCATAGTTCTTCCTAGAGCAGAATGGTCTGTTCTTCCATCAACAAAGGGACCACTTGTCTCGGGGTATTGACTTGTTCTATGAGGCCTTCAATTCTTTTCCCTTCTTTTTCATTTTTTTTTTTTCCCTTTCCCTGACCCTTCCTCTCACTGAGTTGTAGCACACTTGCCTCTGGCTAGGAATATTAATGAGCATTTCTTTTCAAGAGCTTATGCAGATTCCACTCTTTGAATCAGCTGGCAAGAGGTGCTGTCCAAGTAACTTACCCAGAGTAGTGCCCAGGGGCAGAGTGTATGAGTGCATGGTATGCCTCATTCCCCGGACTGAGAATAAAAGGTCAAAGAGTCGACTTTCAATGTGGGGTGCCTTGTATGGCATGGGTGGCTCAGACAGAGCCCTTCATACAACAAAGGTTATTTAAATAACTATAAATTAGGAATGGCTCCTAAAAATGTAAATTTGCATCAGGATGAGGAACTAAGTGGCCCAGGTGGTTCATTATTAACTATGTGAACCTTTTTCTTTTGCTAGTTCAGATCTGCTCCAAGTCAGAAAAGACACAGAACGTTAAAACTGAGTACTGTTCATCAGCAGGCATGAAATTAATTTAGTGGGCTAATGGGAGTACATTTTCCAGTAGAAGATCCTTGACCACATTGCATGCTTCTATAGTAGATAGACAAACTCAGTCAATCAAAATTGAAAAATCCTGAGCCAACTAGATCTCAGAAATGAAGCACTCCAGCCTCCTGGAGAAGATGAGACATATGAGATGAGCAGCGTCAGGGTGACAGTGTAGAGGAATGCACACTGCTTTGTATTTGAATACAAGTTGCTCTCTGTTCTCTAATGGCATCCATCAAGCCATTGCTTACCGTCCTCCTCTGAATCCTCCTGTAATCTTGACCTCGTTGTGGTAGTGGTTGAGAGCACCGGTCTTTATGTTAGAGACCTTTTCTCAGGTGGTGGGTTCTGCCGACTGCTCCCAACAGTGGCACCGGGCTGGCATTGTTCAGCTCCCAGTTGACACAAAAAGTCTGAAAGAATAGATACGTGACAACATTCTAGGAAATATTTTTTTAAATTGGGCCAAATCTGAATTTAAGTTAACGGGCAGTTTAAATTTTCTCTAGTAATCCTTCTCACTGGGGTTGTTATCATAGGGAAAAGAGGTTAACATAACTTGGCTGTAAAAAAATGGTTAATATTTTACCTGTAGGAGTCCAAAACAACCATATGCTAAGTTGAACCATCATGATTTACTTTACCTAAAAAATAGAGACAAGATTATTGTTAAAATTGGCATTCTTGAAGGATTTGCATGGTTCCATCTTGTGTCTTGGACAGGATTACAAGAAAAAGGTTCACTCTCTTTGCAATAGTTTTGGATTTTACATTTTTCCATTTTCAGTAGGACCAAAAGTTAATAGAGAGATATTTTGATACAGACAAACCTGCAGAAAAAAAATTAAAACTGAACTGTAACTACTGGAATTTTTTCTTTCATTCATGTCCTCCCATCTGCCAGTATGGGTGAATCCATATATAAACTTTATTCTGTTCCTGGGCCTGAGATGTAAAGCTTCTCCAGGTTGTATAAGGTTTTCAGAAAGCCAATACATACATTCCTCCTTTGCACTATTACAAGGAGGGAAATGATGGTCTAAGGACTGGAACACTTGGCAGGCTCTGGAAAACTGAGCTTTAGTTCCCTGTTCTGTGAAATGTTTCTGTATAACTTTGGGCAAATTGCTTGATCTCTTTATGATGATGCATCTCCTGCAGTATTAAGGTAATAGCATAAACAGGCATTTTCTGAGAGTATATATAAACCTTTTGCCAGGAATTGATTGACATAGCAAGACTCACGCATAAATTAAGGAGATTTTTACTAATGTGTTATCTCAAGCCCTATGCTGAAACCAGCAGAAATCAAACTTCTGGTGCTCAATGAGTTAATTTTTCCAACTCACAAACATGAGTCATTGCTTATAAAATGGTATTATTTGGAAGAGAGAAGAGACAATTCCATAAAGCTTTTGTAGCCCAATGCTGGAAGCTATTGCCATCCTTTCGGGTGACCACTCCCCGCGCACATTCAAACACGATTACTTGACCTAAAGCTCCTTGTGCTGTTACTGTTAGCAGATTTTCTTCACTTTGTGGCATAAGTCTCCTTTTTGGCAGAAAAGCCTCTCTGGTCCTTTCCGCTATTTCTCCATCACTCTGTGAGCTGGCAGCACAGGGCTCCTCTTATTTTGGGAACCTTTGCTCTGGAGTTCCTTCCTGGGATTTGTGGTTGCACAGGGGCTTGGCTGCCTCCCCCGCCTACTGGCAGTAATAAAGGCTTTGCGGTTGGATGCTAGGAACATGTGGACACCCAATTTTGCTAGGAGGACTGTCTGGATGGATGACTTTTTTGTTTCTTTTCCTTGTAGAGTGATCTTTGGCAAGTTACTTAGCTTCTCTTTTGCTTCTGCATTTCTAAAATGGGGGAAAAGTTTCCTTTTCACAGTGCTGTGCTAGGATTTTCATGATGTTCTGCCATCCCCGTATTATAGAAATTAAAACTATTATTACCTTTAACATTTTAATAAAATTAACCAACTAGCCTGGATAGACCCTGCTTTTAAATTACTAAATATTTCAAAATGGTCAGTAGCAATCTCATGTGTGGAGGATAAGTTTTTAAATGCCTTTACTGTTGGTTTAATGTTTTATTCTGACTTTTAAAGGAGCAGAGCTAAGCTAACATAAACAGCTGATTACACTAAGGAAAAAGAGTTCTTGAATTATAGCTATAGTAGATGGTACAGCAAAAATTGTAAGCAAAGTCACTGAAAAACCATGATGGGGGTTCAGCGTAACATGCAAACTTTAGATACCTACTGGAGAGGTGGAGATTAAACGTACTGGTAGTTAGACTATGGGAAAGATATCCTTGGTGTAATTAGACCTTTCCTTAGCTGTTTTTGTTCTTGTTGTACTTGAAACCCTTAACCTTCCTTCCCCATCTTCAATACATAGTTCTCTAAGAAAAAATGGTTTCTTTATTCCTACACCCAGATTCTTCAGTCTATGATTCAGTTACTTTCTGTGGAGTACCAAGAGCACGTCAACTGAAAGGCACTTTTGTAGGTGATAAGGATTTTAGCTGTCAGTGTAACATACCAGAACGGAAATACTCTAAAAATATTTCTTTGCATGATGTAAATTTGCTGTAACTGATCATGACACTCAGGTCTCTGAAGTTATTGTTCCTTTCTTCCACTTTGCTGAAAAGCAGTAACAGGAAAACTGATCACTGTGATGCCTGGTAACATTTAGGGATTGCATTTTATTTCGATTCACTCTCTAATGCCAATTAATGTCAGTTGAATCATACAAGTTAGAGATGGAGAACACCTATTAAATAATGGCAGGGCATGACTGTTCCCCCAATGAATTCTCAAGTACTTTGTCTCATCTAGTTTTAAATTACTCAAGCAATTGAGGTATCTCTGGGGAGGCTATTCCACAACCTAACGTACCTTGCCATTAAGAAATATTTCCTCCTATTCAGACTAAACTTTTCCTCTGTTTATTTTTATCACATTGCTGCTAGTTCACCCCTTGCTGTTGCTAAAGTATTCCCATTCCTCTCGTGTATTTACTCCTTGCAGACTCCAGTCCATAAACAAACATTCCCATCCTTGTTTGTTATATGTTCATATTTCCACCTACATATCTTTCTTTTCATGTCATCTCCTAATGCACACTTTTCTCTTTTGGAACCTCTTTCTGACGTCAGGTACTCCAAACTGAAATGGTTATTGTAGGAGCAGTCTCATCAGTGCCCTGCATAGACAAGGTATCTTGGTTTTTGGTGAGATGCCATTTTGACTGACACTGGCATTTCTTGCTCTCTCATCACTGCTAAATAATGACTCTGTTCCATTCACCGTTGGTCATATATTTAAGGACTCTTCTGCATTTTTGTTAGAAATGTGAGGAAGAATTGGCATTTTAGAGTTTTATGGAGGAAGTAGGATTGGCGACTCAAACTGTAACAGCTGAGGTGAGCAACCTGATAGACATCTCCACAGCTCCTTCCACTGAGAAAACTCAAGCCATTTAAAACATAAATCAGTTGTGGAAGATTTCAAACGTTCTTATGAAAGAACTAAGCATTTGATACTCATTTATTGTTGAAAAAATAATTATGTAGGGATCTCTGCCAGTGTTTGCAAAGAGACTACAAGTATTAGGTGGCTGATTGCATGCTGAACTTGAATCAGTTGTCTCAGTTTGGACACCTGAAAGTATTTTGAAGCTCATTTGCCTAATACCATCTAAAGATGAGGAATGGAGTTCAGTGCCAGATTAATCCTAACCTGTCTACATTGTGCAACAGAGTGAGATAATAAGCCTACTACCATGACTGAAAGGCAATCTCTCTTTGCAACCCAGTGTGGCTACGCTAGCACAACAGAGTAGCTGAACCATGCACAGGCCTCCATGCTGGCCATCTCCTTCTTCAGGGTGCTGTGTTATGCAGGAACTGGCCTTTCACATCTGAAGGCTTTATTGAGCTCTCCTGCCCCACCTTGTCCCCAGATAGTAACACACACCTTTAATTCTATACAATTAATTATGTAAAATGCAAGCAACTTGCAGATTCAGAGCTGGAATCCTGAACCAGTCATCATGGAGATTAAAAGAGGTTGTGGTTGGCCCCTGAGGTGACAGTTAAAGCTGAACAGCAGGTTAGGGCTGATTTTTATTAATCTTCTCTTTTATGTTTTTGTTAATGAAGAATAAATGTTTGTGAGCCATATTTCTTGTTCCTCAGATCCCAGAGAAGATTAGTACATAGCTGACTTTAAAAAAAAAAAAAAAAATCCAGGAGTAATAGAAATTGTTTTTTGCATCTTTTCTAATGGTAACAGGGAGGTTTTTTTCTGTCCCACTTTTTGTCTGTCTGTCTTTGTCCATCCTTCTGTCTATCCGAATGAGCAAGAATCTTCTGGTGCTGTATAACGAATTTTATACTGTTCCTTAAAATACTAAGACTGGGTAAGTGCCTACGTATTGTGTAGTAGTCTTTCTGCCTTTTAAGTATACAAAATCCCTCTAAAGTTAAGGGAAAAATTACTGTGTATGTTAAGAAAAATGGAACTCTGTAGTCTAACTTTTACTCCTGGTAACGGCAGGCAGTTAGACCATTTCTAAGGAAGGCCCCAAATATCCTCGTGAGCCTTAAGGCCGGACTGGTGGTATAAAGCTCAACACCTGTATTGGTGGTGGTGCTGCGTTGCTACCATGGGGGCTCAAAATTTCCACTGCAGATCCTCTCCCTGGATTGAGAACATGGCAGGGGGCTGTGGAGAGCTGCTGCTCAACTCTTCAGTGGGAGATAGCTCCACAAGAGGGATGTGGAAGAGCTGGGCTGGAGGAACTTGTGCCTTTTCTGAGCAGCTGGAGAAGGAAAGTCTGCTTTGACACTGGGGAAAGGGTATGAAATTGTGTGTTTTACCTGTGCATGGAATAAAGAGCACTTTTTTGCTTTTAGTCCTCTAATGGGACCTTGGAAATGGTTTGGAAAAGTATGCATTTAGTATGAGATGACTACTAGGGGTCAATGCTTACAGTTTACTTGGTATGATTCTTCATTAACTTAAATCTCTATCTGAATACAGGTGCTTTCCCACCAATCTTAAGAAACTCCTATCACATCTTTGTGCTTTGCTCGTTGCTTTGTCTAATTTAGGAAGAGTGTTTCACAACTCTTGACAACAGTAACTTCTGTTAAATGCAAAATGAATCAAGAACTGGAGAAGGCTCAAATAAAGTGAACGACCTCTGGATAAATAACTCCACTTCTAGTTTATGTCCTAATCCTAAAGCATTTTCTGGCCCCTATAGACTTGCATATCACTGGTTGCTACATTTCAAAATTAAAGGGTCTTAAATTATGTTCGTTGGTCTGTTTTTTGATTCAAGTAGGTATGACTGTGTGCAGTGTTGTTAACTTCAATAATGTAGTGTAAATGGAGAAAGAATCCACTTTGTTGCCTTCTCTTGGTTTGTACTTGACGCACTTCATGTGCTGTGTGGAGGCTAGATCTAAATTCTGCATCAAGGCCCTCTTGTTCCTTAGGCACCCTGGGGAATCCTATGATAAAATGGGAATTCTGTGGCAGCTACAAATAAATTCAGGTTCAGTTCCTTTTTACTGAATTAAATATGTACATGAATAATACAATTGGTACAGTAATCCTTGTAGTTTACATTATCAAATGCAATTTTTTTATGTGTTCCCTACATTTCCAACATGCCACAAAACTTTGTTATGATAATGTATGTCTGCACTATAAAAGTTTTCAGCAGAAAAACCTCAAGGCTCTGTGTAGGATACACTTAAATTCACTACATCCAGTTTGTGAGGTAATTTGGGTTTTGGACACCTGGTACATGTCCTCTCACCCTCTTTCATTTGCTTTAGGCCAAAAGCCGCTTGTCTGGGCCTGCGTGAACTGAAAAACCCCAAATGTTCCATCTGCAATGTTCAATACTGCGGCTCGAATCAAAAGTTTTCTAATTGCTCCTGAAGGTGAAAATGGTTAATGCTGACATTTAGATAGCCATAGTTCACTTCTGGACCTAGCATTGTCTGCGTTTTGCAATTTTTTCAGATGCTGTTGATGCAGTGCTATGCAGTGTAACACTGTATTATGTGTGATACCATACAGATCTCAAGTTGAGGTAGATCTTGATCCCACGACTGACCCATGCATAAACTCATTTCCTATAGAAAGTTTGTATGGAAGGAAGAAGCAATAAGAAACACAGTGACCTGTGCAGCAGCAGAGTTGACTATGCAGAACTAAAGGTTTCAGAGGCTTTCAATGTGCAGCAGAGTGACACATGCTGTCTTGAATGGTTGTTCCTCCCCATCCACCTCCTTTCTTTTTAAAAATAAGTGATGTCTTTCACAATTACTTCATTAGGAATAATTATAGAACATATTTTGCAATGTAAAGGAGTATGCTTAAAAGTCATCAAAGTATCTCTGTGTATTTCCTAGTGGAACAGAGAATTAATATCTAGTGAGCCTAGTGGCCACATAATTAATGAAATCTTTCCAGAACTTTGTAATGGGATCTATCATTTTCTTTCTGGTTAATAAGAAAATGACTGAACTCACAAAAAATTCAGCTGGAGACATCTGGAGCTGAAAGCACAATTTTGAGTCTTCCTTTAAGGTAAGCATGAGTTTCAACAAAACACAAATGCAGGACATGTCAGTCCCAGCAATATAGTCAGTGTTTTGCCTTGATTTTTTTTATAACATTAGACCAATGTCATTCTGGTACTAATTCCTATGCCAGGGCTAATTATCCATTTAGGTTTCATTGTTCTATGTTTTCTAGGATCTTGAAAGCTAGAGATGAAGTCAGGTCAGGTCCAATCCTTCTCAAAGAAAATAATAGTTTTTTATGGTGGATGTGTTCTTCATGTAAAGAAATCAGCCTCTTTTTTTTATATTGCTATTTTAAGTTTATCTTTAATCATTAGATTTAAATTTAGAGGATCAATACAGCTGGAGCATTAAACTTGATATGCTCAAACTCTGTAGGAAGGGATTATTGTTTGCTGTATATATCATGGGTGTCTGTATCAGGCCACATGTATCACAGCCAGGATGCCTTGGGTCCTACCCTGGTGTTGCTGTAAACCAATGGCTCTGTACATATATCTAGTTAGTTTAAGCAGCAGAAGTCTTTATTACCAGGGGCAAATTCATCCTTCATCTCAGTGCGTGGAACTTCCTATGATTTCAGCAGAAGCGCCCCTTGCATACATGTGGGTGCATTTTTTCCGTGGGGAGGAAGTTCTGACAGAGAGCTTAAAAAGTGTGTTTTTTAACAGAGTCTTGTATAACATTTTACACTCGTTTCTTAACATAAAAGATGGTACTAGACAATGGCACTGGCAGGACTTGCTTACACAGATGCTATTAGTAGTTTAGATAAACAGTAACACCTAGGATGCCAGATGTTGTGATTCATCCCTAGTGCTTGCCAAACTGTAATTCATATTACGTTAGGGGCTACTGGTTATTTATTTTTCAGCCCAATAGAAGTTTAATTGACTATTCCTCCACCTCTTTTTCCTCCTCTCCCCCCACTCTTTCGTCCTCTCATTTACTTTTCTTCCACCTGCATTAATACTTATTTTGGCCTGAAGCGTGAAGAAATACTATCGGTCATCCAGGGATCAGGTACCCTAGGCCAGAGTATCCTAGTTTTACTTAATGGTTAGTGATGGCATCCAAACAATTTCCCAGTTTCCTATTGAGAGCTGGGTGAGGGGAAAAGCTGAAAACCTTTGCCAAGAAGCACTCTGTGGTGGATACTAAAATAAGTCAGGTAGCAGATGTCCAATCCAAACTTTGGTGGGTAATTAGCTGATTCAATATCCAAAAGAAGCAGGTAATTGTTGTGATTTGTGAATCCTCTGCCAGGGCAGATACTTTACAGCTTGCAGATATTTCTCTAATGAGGGAGGATATCGTGAGCTCTGAGCAGTAAAACACTGTTTTCTTAGTATTCAAAAAGAATGGCTGTTTTTTTCTTTAGGGATGTTCTTGGCATAGACCGTTCTTGTTCTTTTCTTTGTTATTTCTTGGAAGTCTTCTGAAAACTATTGATGCAATATGCAAATTCAATGCAGGAAATGTAATGTTATATAAGTGTAATTGGCCTTTTATTCAAAGGCGTTTTTATTCCTCCCTGCATATTTTAGTCCTATCTTAAAAAAAAAAAAAAAAAAAAAAAGAAAAAAATGA
>JAOXJM010000001.1:71848078-71863927 GCA_026413425.1 Tringa solitaria | reverse complement strand
AGAAAAAAATGAGAGGGAGAAAAGGAAGAAGTTTAATCACAATCCTATATTTATTCCAAAAAAAAAAAAAAGGCAGAGGAAGATGCTATAAAGATCAGGACCATAAAAAGAAATTGAGGAATTGGAGAAAAACTCATTAAAAAAAAAAAAGATATCATTGGAAATGCACAGAATGGGACTGTTTCAAGAAGGAAAAAAAAGTGTGCCTGGCTGTTGCCATTCTAGGAGAACTAGACACAGAAAGAAGAGAATGGAAAATAAGAGCGAAGCTCTAAAGCCATCTCTCCTCCCTTCTTCTCAGTGTCATTTCATAAGTAGTGGGGGGAGAGGGGGACGTGAGGGGAAGGGGGCCAGGAATCCTAGCAACCAAAATACTACAGATGCAAACACCTCAGAAATGTGCAACTGCTAGCAAAAGTTGAAGAGGGTAGGTTCACTACTTTGATTCCTGTGCTAAATAGAGCAGTGTATGAGCACAACAGTATTGTTAGTCTCATTTCCTCCACTTCCTAAAGTGAAAAGTTATTGTTTTCACATTTGTAGTATTTTGATATACAGAGGTGCCTGTGTAATGTTGGGGAATTAAAAAAAACCAAACTATTAACAAGGGGGTATTGCTTGAATGTAGTTAGTTTGGAGAAACAGCTGCAGCAGGGCATGAGAGAGGGAAACAGCATTTTGTACCAGTCATTAGCATTTGGGTTCTCTTTTATACTGTCTCAGGATTTCCTTTTCCTTTCTAAGCTCTATGTACTTTCTTCCACTTCCTTTTTTTTTTTTTTTCTGTGAACCTCTCTGTATTGTTTTCTTTGAAAACAAGAGTCTGGACAGAAGTCACAGTAACTCCACTGAAGTCAATAGACTTTCTCTGGTGCAAGAGATCAAATTGCTCTTCATTGTCCTTGTTCAATTTGCCCCATTTTTTTGCTGTCCACCCCAAACATGATATTCCCCTCTGAATTACTTCTTCCTTCTCTTTTTTTCGTTCTTTCTGTCTTTTTTCTCTCAGCATTTTCCAGTGAGTATCTATGCTCATTACTGCCAAGACAACTGGCAGGCAGCTGTTGGTTCCTTCCATGCACCAACAGGAGGAACATCTAATGGCAGAACCAAAAACCAGCCAAACAACAAGACCACAAATGAAATTATGACCATCATAAGCACCAGTGAAAATGAGAATGCCAGTTATCCAAAGTAGTGGACTTGGAAGGAAAATCCTGAGCCATAGCTCACCACTGTGTTGCAACATGACACATCTGGCCCCTAAAATTTCTTTACCAGGGCCAGTATTTTAGTGATGGATCAATAGCATGTCGTTGTTTGCAACTGCATAGAAGAAAAAGCGGAGCCATACTTACAGCGAAAATGGATGCTGTAATTGTTGCTTACTTTGAACAGGGCCCCAACTGTACTCATATAAATGAAGCAAGAAGAGCAGATTTACATGCAAATCATTCCAGTTCAGTGTGAATGTTGATTTACTGAGGCTAATAAGAGTTCAGCAGATTGTGACAAAGAATAACGGAAGAAATTTCTCCTGGAACGACAAAATTGAAATCTGCTGTAAGCCTTTTAAGGTCATGTAAGCAATTTTTGTCATCTTGATAAACCACTCACATAATCTTCCAATCTGAATCCTAAAATTCCTCCTAGAACCCAACCCTGCATTTCACTCATAACAATGCTTTTGTATTCTCTAATTGCATAGAAGTACAAAAAGCACAGCCCTTCAGTCATTACACAAATTAATCCACATATTTAATGCAAGTCCCTTATCTAATGCCAGGTAAAAAAGACCTAAGTTATTAGGAGTATGGTGTAGTAGTATTAGGTTATCTTCCAAAGGATCACTGATCCAAAGAGAAGGAAGCATAGTCTTAGCTGAAATGGTCTGCTTCCCTCCAGCCTAATGCAAACAAATTTCCCAAACTTTTACCAAAAGCTAGTTTTAGGAAAGTTGCATTCAAGAATAAAGTGACGGTATTGTTAGAAGCTGTCTTTTCTTCCTGCTTTCCTGCCCCCTGTGCAGAAAGGTCTTCCATATGTCACTCAAGGAAGGTTAAAAAATTACTGCATTTTTCCTAAAACAACAGTAAAGTGATAATATTACAGAAAAGAAACACTGTGGACAACATTAAAGTCTAACAGGACTAAGGAAAAGGGAGCAGACTGAAAATAGATTAAACCCAGGTGTGTATTTAGGCTCAGCCATACTTTTGTCTTGTGATGTGCCCTTTTTCTATTCTCAGTGACTGGGAAAGAGAAGTTGTAAATTAACTGCAGCACAATTGACATTTTGAAGGCATGATGACTCCCAAATTGGTTCAGTTGCTGGGAACTGTGAAAAAAAGAAGTTCTGGGCAAATACAGGGTATGCAGAATTAAGTCTTTCAAAAGAAGGAGATAAAAGTAATTATTTAGGCGTTTTTGTGTTATGTTTCCCCAAAAGTGAATCTTTCCATCACTGACATTCTACGTGGAAAATAATTTCCAAACTGTGCTCCACAAAAACACTCTAAGAGCATCAGCAGGATAGAGTAGCTCAGGAGCAAGCAATAGAAAGCATGTCAGTTTTGTTTCTGGGGGAGCCGAGAAGAAAAAGTGGAGAGATGAGTTGACAAACCCTGAATTGACAAACCTTGCAGGTGCAGAGGGACACTGGAGCACTGACACCAGGGAAGAGCTCTCTGCTCCTCTGACTCAGCTGTGGAGGAAGAATATTTTTCAAACAGCTTTCTTGTCTTACTGATTGTTAATCCCCACAAAAGACAATGTACCAAAAGCAAGACAAACCTGTGTTAACATTATTTGCTTGGTTACAAGCATGGATTTTGTCCACACAAGACACAAACCTCATAAAATTGTGTATGTGCCCATAAGCAAGTCCTAGCATGGTTTCTAAAGCACTGACAATCTCTCTCATGTAGATCAAATCTTTGAAGTTATAATGTAACTGATAGATATTTCTATGTACACAGTTATTATGTGCATGATGAGCAAGATTACTGCTTGGATACACTGTTTGCATTTTACAGTGCTATGTGTAGGATTTACAAGGCCCAGACTATGGCATGCATAGCCAAAGTCCAAATAAACTTTGGTTAGTCAGTTCCCAAAGAAGGAACTTTGACAATAGAAGAAACAATTGCTTAGAAACAGTATATACTTTCTAAAAGATGTGCTGACCTATGAAAGCATATATTTTTCAAAGTTTACACTCTTCTTACAATGCTTTTGATATTTTATGCAAGCTGTCATCTAATGGAAATAATGACCTCAGGGACATGTGTTTATCTTGGTTTTAGCTCACTTAAAATACATTTAGCCTTTAGCTTTTCCTTAGGCCAAAACCACATCAAATGGGCCAAAGATGGAATAAACACACACATACACTCCTGAGGTCATTATCACTTCATTGTAGTTTTGCAGAAGAAAAGGAAAACAAACTCTGTCTCTTTGCATTACTTTTGAGACTTGGCGTGCCCAAGTGGTGGTGTATACACCATTTTATAAATGTTTTCTTTTTAGGGACGTACTTCACTTCTTGTTTTGCCCTTGCCACATATTAATTGCAAATTCTCTTCTGCTAATGCTTCAAATTAATCTTTAAAACATTGAAAAGCTGGAATTGCAGAAATTAGAGCTGCAGTTGCCGGAGTAGGGTATTAGTAACAGGCATTCTTTGTGAGCAGAGATTCACAAAAGGAAAAATTTTAAGAGGAGCTAACATTAAGAATCTACTCCTTTTATAAACTGAGGCCTGGAATACTGGATTAGTAGGTTTAGATGAGGTTTTGTTTGTGAAACAGCAAATGAACTCTGCACCCCAGTGCTACTGGGGGGTTACTCACCAGTATAATATATACAGCCTAATGCTATTCCTTCTGCTCTCCAAAAAATGGTAGTGGCAAACAAAGCCTGCCAGCTGACTGTGTGGAAAAGCTTACTTTTTTTTTGTTGAGCCCTATTTTTAACATGAGTATCACATAGCTTACTTCTATCAAGTTCTGACATGGTGGCTGCGCACTACAAGTAATAAGAAAATTTTACTTGTCTTTTCAGTAGCTTTAGTTTGCTTCCGAACCTTTAGTTAAGAAGGGGGAGAAAAAAAGATTTCTCTGAAGCATGCAACTTAAAGACAATTTTGAAATCATTGGCAATTTAAAAAATGTATTTAATAAAGTGAGGACTTCATCCTAAACCCAAATGGTGCTTGGACACAATGCCGTGAAATAGAAGTTGTGGGAAGTTTCAGACCTTGTCTCTGCAAAGCCATCTGGCACAAGTTGGACTACCACAGACTTCAATGGAAATGAATTTCAAAAACGCTGGGCTTAAACACATGCTTAAGGTTAATTACAAGTTTCATTGATTTCCTGTTTTGGAGATTTAAAGACAGAAATACCATGGTTTGAATTCTGGGCAGAGAAGTTGAGCCTGGCAGCCGTGCTTTGAATGGAAAGGATGTGTTGGGTGCACATGTATGTTAATTGGAACTGTTGGCACTCACGGTTGAGGCAAACTAAGGATCTCCAAAACTTTGTGCCGAAGAGGACAATAAGTAACTGATTCCTATGCAAGTCTGCCAAGGGACCAAAAACTGCAGGGAGGTGGGGAGGTCTCTCCAGGAAGAGCCTAGGAGCAGCACAAGGTGGTGTGAATCAGTCACTGCAAGGCTGCAACCCCAGTGGCTTTGATGAAACACACACAAGCAGTGGTAAATATGCCAGTTAGTTTCTTGTGCTGGTAATTGCTCAACAAAAACCAAGGCTGCATTCAAAGGGGCAAGGATTTACTAATAGAGAGACCCAAAAGAGCTGTCTGTCCTCATCTGTGCATGCTGAAATAGCTGTTGTTCTTTCTCATGAGTAGAAGTTAGAGTTCAGGCAGTTCTTCTGGGCTTGAACCTCTCTTTCCAAGTATTTTAGACTAGCAAGCTGTTTCATGCACTGCCTTAGCCCCAGGTCTGCTGCCTGTTGGTTCCTTCACTGGAAAAATTGTGACCTTAAAAATAATTCCTCGAAAGCTAATACCTGGTTACCAGCCCTAGTTTAATGTGAAGTGTTCGTGTTCATCATAGAGATATGACATCAGGCAACGTATGATCTGTGGAGTTCAGACAGCGAAGGCTGTACGCAGTATAGTGCTTACCTGGAGGGGAAAAGACTTACCTCCAAGCAGACTTTTACCCTTCTAAAAACCAGGCAACATCTACTGCTGTAGGGTATTATATGGCAAGGCAGCACTACTAAAACCTTGCCACATAAACCAAATACATTTTTTTTTTAGTTAAAAAAAACAAATCCATGGTATAGATATCACAATTTTACTTGTAGAGGAGCTTCCCGCTTGTTTTGAAAACGAGTAATATCTGACAAATGACACAATTTGTGTTTGAAAAGCATCATACTCTGGCATGCAACTGAGCAAATAAAATGGTCAGCCTAACACCCTTTCCTGCTGCCACCTGCCCCCAGAGGGGTGATGAATGTGGAACGGGAAGAAACAAGCAGGTCTGTGAATGGAAACAATGAAAAGTATGTGGGTGGGAAGCTCCTACCCTTTCTTCTCTCAAAAGTCACAGAATTGCAGAGTCAGGGCCCTGGCTGTCCCACTCAGTGCCCATATGGGGCAGCTCCTTCCCCTGTGGGTCCAAGACTGGTGTCTATCCCTCTGCTTTCCACCTCTTCCTTGACTGTGGGTCTCAATATTGTTCTCCTTCCTTCCTTGCCTTCCCTCTTCAAGGCTCCCTGTGCTAGGTTTGCATCAGACAAGAAGAGGGTGGTGGCCAGGCAGGTGAGGGGGACATCTTCTCCCAGTGGGCAGGAGGAGGGAGAGACCATGGGGTGCAGATGCAGCTGGGGAGGGGAACTGGGGACTCGGCCTGCAGAACTGCTTGGAGCTGTGGGAGGGTTTGAAAATGTCTTTACACGTTGGACTCATTTTCATTTCCAAAATTCAGTGTTTCTGGCAGCACTTATTTTTAGTTTGAAGTTCTATTTAACAGTTTTCAAGATTGGGCAGTGTAGTAATTTAGCAGCCCTTATGTGAAGGAGAGAAGGCTGCAGCTTCTGCACCACTTTTAATATTTGTTTACCATTTCAATTTTGTAGCAGGCCGACATTTAAATGTTCTGTTTGCTGTCATTTTGACACCTTCCCTTTATTTGCTTATTTTTAATCTGTGAAAGCGTAATACTTGCTGCTTGCTATTTAGAATCTGGGGATTAGAGTTGAATTTCTTTGAGAGTAGGGATGAACGTATCTGGAATGTGGGTGAAAAAACTGGGCTGGAGATATCTGGAAACTATTACCTTCTAGAGAGGTGATCAATCAGTATTTTCTTACTTCTAGCTAAAATGTATTTCAAGAACAACTTTTCCTCTAGCACTTTGTTATAAGTATCTCTGGTCTAGAAGAGAAAGGCAAGTAAAAATTATTGTTAAAGGCTCTCCAAAAAACCAAGTAAGTAGATAAACTTTTTAAAATTGCAGGATAGCTTTGGGTCTGATTGCTTCAGAATACTAAATGAGTGAGTGTTTTATATGTTGTATTTATCTGAGCCACATGGTCTGGTTCCTCCAAGAGTTTGTTCTAAAATAATTTCTTTGGATTTGAGAACTTCTCTTTCTTGTCTCAACCTTGATACATTATTTACACAGAACCACATAATACTTTGACAACAAAACATGAAACTGCGCATCAATACAATCCTGAATCTCAACCTAAATGGTTGAAGGTATTTAGGAGCTACAGACCTTGGCATAGTTCTGCTTTTGATTACACAGTTCCAGGTAAGACCAGATAACCTTCAGAAGTGACAAAATTAGTTTCTGTCATGATTTTTTAAAAGCAAAATTCAAAGCAAAATTCAGAAACGTGAAGCTCACTAAAAACTCATGCGGAAGAAAATATTTACACAGTTCCCTCAAATGATCTGAAAGCCGAATTATACAGAAAAGTGTTTGTGAAAAACTAATGATAGGATCTTTAAAGGTTACCAGATATATTCCCCTACAGGCAATGAAAAACCCAGAAGACCATCTCTTTCATTATTTGTTTCATTTTTTTTTCTCTTGACATATGTTTTTCTGTGGAAATCATTACTATGTTATCACTTTTCTTTGATTTTAGTGTTTTATAACAGCTCACCTATGGGCCATCTCTGCCTTCTCTCAAAGAGCAGATCTCCCTTATGTTCAAGCATTGTTATAACCTACATCTACCATATACGAACAAATGAGAGTAAGCAAGCACAGTAGTGTGGTCTGGCAGGATTGCAGTACCTGATAATAGGCTAGATCTGTGCACATCAATTATCTTGTATACGGTATTTAACCAGAGCTGCAAAATTATTAGGTACAAAACCTAGTTTCAGATCTTGCATAGAAAGTTGGTCAGGGTGGCAAAGTCAGGTTTTGGTCTGTGGCCTGTAGCTAAAATGGAATTTCCTTTTCTTCCCAGAGAAATTCTCTCCTGGTGCTCAGAAAGGAATGATTCTTTGTAAAAGGAAGATGGATGTTACTTTACTTTTATGATTCTATGAAAATGAATTTTTATTGACATACTGCTTTCCACGAGGCAGTTCACATCTTTAACACCAACATCAGCTGGCACCTTTAATCTTCTTTAGGGATATGTTGTCAAAGATTCTTTCAGGGATTTAGCTGCGTGGCCAGTATAGAGTCAATAGGATCTGTATAGTTAGATCAGCTTGCTGCTTTGAAAATTTACCCTGTTGTGTTTTAAACCATGCTGTCTCATTACATGGAAATGAAGAGGATTTTTCTGATACCTTATTGAGATAGCAGACATGGGGTTTTGTGTATTTTTGTTTTTACTGCATCTTCTTTTGATTAGCTGCCTATTTCTTGTTAAGCAATAATAGGAAAACATTTCTTCAGGCTTTTTTTCAACTCCAGTCTTCTCTGTGAAATACAAGAGGGAGAATTTTAAAGATCTGTCCTGTGAAACTGTTATCTCTTTGATTAACATTCGAAATTCTGCTGCTTGTTTTATCAAATTAATGTAACTTTGAAGAAAGGAAAAAGGCAATACTGATTTGTAATAATAGATTTTAATTAGGATGAGTGTTTGAGTCTCAGGAGTCTGTCCCGTGCGCGTTTTCAGATCTCTCATCCTCCCAGTGTCAGAACTCTAATTACCACCCTTACAGATCAACTTGTATTTTGAAGATATCAGAAAATACATCATGAAAGATTCTTCTTTTTAATTGCATCCTTATACCCCCTGCTATACGGTTTCGATTGCCATCAATACTCCTCCACTGCTGTTTCTGTGTTTTTACTTCCTTTGTTATAGGTAAGCCTGTCAGGTTACATTTGGAAGAGGATCTATGTTTAAGCCTCTCTCTGTTCTCCCCAGCTTCTAGCAGAATTTAAATTCTTGGACTCCCTGTGCAATGCCTGGCACGTATGAGGCATTAGATCAGTATAATCCAGCCTCTGCAGCAACAGGGGCCATCTCGGGTTGTGGGACTCGCTGCAGGTTACTCCTCAGACGTGGCTGCTCCCTGCTCCCATAGCAGCAGCCTGCACAGACAGTTCTCACCCCAGCAGCAAAAGCCATGGTCCTTGTCCCTTGATTGCCATAGTTAGTGCATCAGGAGCCTGGTAGGAAAGGAGAGATGGTGACCAGGGAGCCAGGATGAAAGAGTAGGTCATCATGGACCCCAGGGTCCTGCCCCAGGTCAGATGGGCTGTGGTCATAGCTTTTGGAAGCATAAAACATGGATCCCAGTTGCTTGAGGCATCAGTAGATATTTTGCATCCTGAATAAATGCTCTGAGCATTTGGTTGGTGTTCCTTCCTCCCTCTTCTCCCTTTCCCGTTCAGTCGCAGGCTCAGCACCGTGATGTGCTCTTAGACCTACTACTACCAAATACAGAAATTTATTATTAACAGGTTTTGGTTGAGCTCTGAGTGAAGAAGAGTCTGGGTCAGCAGGGAGTTGGAATTAAACTAATCCCTGCACATGCTCAAGCAGAACTCCCCGGAAATCCAATTCAAGTCTGAATATTTGGTATCAGCCCCACTTTACTGCCTCCCACTCACACTGCTTTGCTCTTTTCATCATGGCTGGACTTACCGTACCCATCAGAGAGGGCTCTCACTGACGCTCTCCACTTCTGTTTGTGTGGTGCTGTTTACTGTTGGTCCATTGTGTATGGTGACTTGCCTTCAGAGCTAAGCAGGCACGTCTTCTAATTTCTTGAGAGATTTTTAGCTCCACATATAGGTTTAGTACCCTGTAAAGTCCATCTACTGACACTACAGTGCCTGTATTAAATTTTTTTTTTTTTATCTCAGATCCGTTAATAACAAGGCTCATTAGATGGAGAGAGTTGTTATTTAACAGTCTTCACCTGAGGTCCAAAAGCTGAGATGATAAGGGATGATATCTGTGTGATGTTCATATTGCCAACTGTCATTAATTTGAGAGTCAGGTGAGATGAATTGAGATAAAGTCCCATACTTCTCTTAGCAAGTGTTTCAGTAGACTCAGAAGGGTAATGCTCCACTAAACCACATTTATTTTCGGCAGCACAGGATAGAAAATTAATGATGCCAGATGAACTCTTAATTTGTTTTCAAAGGCAAATGAGGAAGTCTGAAAGAAGTGGTACTATTAGCTTAATTGGTGCATGCAGTGCTATGATCAGCAAAACTTGATGGTAACAAGGAGTTCGCCGCCTACACTACGGTGCAGGATCCTGAACTCCTTAGTAGGCTGTATGACAAGGAGGTTTCTGTGTTTGCTAAGCCCGATTTGCCAAGGGCTAAAGCAACTACAGATTCAGTATTCCTGAATTTGTTTTCTCATTAGAAACCCTTAAAATGTGGCTGAACGTCAGAAAATGCCTAACATCCGTTTTGTGGAAGTCAGTCTTCTTTTCGAAGCCTTAAACTGGGACTGACAAAAGTGAAAATACATTGTTAAGACACTAGCAACTAGGAAAACTGGAGTGGAGGTTAGTTTTTTTTTTTTTGCTTTAGTTTCAACAGTCACATAGAGAAAAGATATACACACTTGAAAAATTTTGGACCGTATTATTGATCCACTTAAGAAACTAGGAAGCACACATTTAAGAGAAATAAAACAAGTTTTTACAATGTAGCATTTTGTGATAAATATTTAGATATTATATGTATTTATAGATGTCTTAAGGAATAAAATTATGGTGGTTAAACTTTCAGGATATTTTGCTGGGGGTTATTTTGCCTTTTAAAGCTGATGTCAGTGAAATATTCATGCTGTAATTTCAATATCTAAAAATTCAGAAGGGTTTTAATTGCAGACTTGTCTATAAAATAATCTTTTTTTTTCTGCTGGAAAGGTAGTTGCAGATGAATCTTGTCAAAGTTGTCTATTTTTTTTTGTACAAAAAAGAGCTGCGGGCTCTTTCCTGGATAATCAGCTTCAGGGAGGAAGGTGATGGCCATGGGGCTTACGTTACGCTGCTGTATATGCCTCGCTGATCAATCCTCTGTGCAGCAGCCCTGAGAGCTTGCAAACATCTACAGAGCATCCCAAAAGAAAGAACCTGAAAATATAATAGAAAAGAGATTTAGAACAGACAGTACTGATAAGCTTTGTTATTTAAAACAGGCAAAGGTCTAACTAAAAAACCCAGGACAGTAACCCAGATAGACTATATACAAAACCTCTTTACACAGTAGTTTTCACTGATTATATTTCTCAGATCCAGGGACCATCCAATGCTCCCTGAAATCAACAGGACTACCTTGGGCTTTGCTAAGCATTTGTCTTGCCCACAGTAAGCACCTTAAAAACACATGTTCATCTGTCCTCCTTTAACAGACATTTTACTTTTCTCTGGTATAGTCATCTAATATTCACAAAGCTTCTCATGTGCTTCACTGGGAGTTGCATTTCGTTATCTAGAGGAGAAGTTCGGCTCTTAATTACTGCACCGTTTACCTGCCATAGTAATGTAGTAGCTCAGAACAGGGCTAGTTCTGTATATTTAACTCCTCATATTGAAAATCATGTTGAGGAAGGTAATTTTTCAACGCAGAGGAAGTAAAATATTATGGTTTTCTTAGGTTGTTTCTATCAGTCCATTAAAAGTGCTTAAGAAGTGGCCTATAAAATTTTAATTTACTTATTTTATTACATATTGCAATGTTGCAAATCTTTCATTTGCTTTGGTTTTCTGACAATCTACTTTTTCTGTGCCTTTAACAGTATCACAGAACTGCTATCACAGTTAGATGCCTTTTGATTCATATTGAGTTTTACTTTCTGTCTAGATCAATACAGTTATTTAAATATCTTTTTCTTTGTGGAAATTCTGGCTTTTTTTACAAATTTTGCATCCAAAATTTTGGCGATTTTTTTCCTGGAACCTTGGTTATCAGGGGATCAGGACCGCACAGATTTCACATCGTGGTGATGACAGTCATCTCAGCCATCCTAGGAAGAAAACAACACATTAACTTTTTAAGTGCTGGCAACGCTTAAGGGCTTGCTGTTTCCAGTCTGGTAAAAAGATAGAAGAGTAGTGAAGGAAATTGTCCATCCGAGTAAATTAGGAACACTGAAAGGTCAGAGTGAGTCAGGTAAAGTGCTATTTTTCACAGAAAGAAAGAAGGATTTAAAAACCTTATTCTACGGGAAAAGATTGTGTGAAGGACAGAAAATGGCACAAGATTTGAATCTTGAGATAAGGTTGTAAGAGGAGATTTAAAAAATGGATAAAATGTCACAGGCAAAGAACAGCAGTAAGAGTGTCTAATCTGCATTTTGGAATCAGCACGGTATAATCAATTTTATATTGACTGGCATGAGAGGTTCATGTATTAACTTGCTCAGCTTTTTCATTTCGACCAGTAACTAAATCATGGCAGTGGCCACATTGCTTTTCTTTACAAACACCTGGTTTCTTCCTCCTCATATGCTGAACTCCATTATGACAAAAGCATAAAGTTACTTATGTGTGAACTTACCAAGTATTCTTGTTCTATAAGAATATCTAGGTACGATCTGCTTATTGAAGGATGTGTGATAATATTCACAATCCTTGGACTTCTGTCAGTGAGTGTAATTATTAATTTTTATGAGACTGTGATTCATATTTCCACATATCATTTGCAAGCAGATGCATTTTAAATCTATGAAATAATCCACTAGTTTATTGGAAGTCTTCATTTGGCACACAGAGGAATTATTCCATAGTCTTCACTGGACTTTGCATCATTTTTGGAGTGCTAGTGAGGACCATGGAAATATATGTAAATATACAAACACATAAACATACATATGTACATATATATATAAATATGGTTTTTAGGGGTAATACTGACTTGCTACCTGGATGATATTGTACAGGATCCCTTACTTGACTTCCCCAGAGAAGCAGTTTTTCATAACTAGGATTTTTCAAGTCACTTGCTGAACTGAGAATGCAGAATTGCTCAATATAAATTGAAAAATTGGCAGACTTTAGTGGCAATGATCTATGTGCACCTCCAGCCAATGTGGAAGAAATGTACTTTAAATTCTTGGCTTTAGAGGAAGTCAGAGGCTCTAGCTAGCATAGAAGCTTGCATTCAGGAAATGTTAATTAAAATTCCCTGGATGAAAACTACAAGATGGACATTTTAATTGTTCATGGCACCTTGTTGTCCAAGCCAAACTTCATTCAATTGTCTCTATTTTCAAGGGAAATAATTTACTTCACAACAGATTTGACTAGTGATTCATTAATATGAACTACTGAACTGCTCAAATAATTTCACATTGTGAGCTGCCATACTAGTCTTATGTTGTAAATTCCAGTGAAGAAACAACTCACCATCATGCTAAGAATATGCTCAGCACCAAGCACTTTAAACATGCCCAAGACAGTTTGTTCCTCCAGGAAGATGCAGGAAGAACTCTGGCATGTCCGAAGAGGCCAAAGTGGAGACAGCAAAAAATTTAAAATTTCTTAGGAACAAGACTTAGCAGACTTAGGGGGATGCAGAAGAAATGGAGGACTGAGCTTGGAGAAGAGGGCAGTACAGTCTCTTCACAGAGTTTCAGAGCCTTCATTTTCTGCAAAGGTTGCTCTATTGGGTGCAAACCAATTACCTTGCGGCAAACTAAGCCACTGGAGGTGCTTTCATTGAAAGAGCAAAAGACTTGATAAACACTCATAGTGTTTGTCCTTTTGTTGTAGTGTTTTCTGACTGCCTTGTTGGATTAAGTCTTACAAGAACTTTCAAATGAGGCATACAAATCTCTACACTTCCCAACAAGAAGTTCTTAGGCAAATATTTATTATTTCAGTAGATGTAAGTATGAAGTCAAACTCTAAGTCTTTTGGGACGTTTCTGAAATTTTCAGTACATCTCTGGAAGGTTGATGTGCATGTCAAATTCCTGAAGTTAATAGATATGTTGAACACCAGACAAAATTTAATAGCTATGATAAGGCAATGTATGTGCTTCATCAAGTGTTTCAGAAAGAAATGCACTGCTAATACACACTGGACTTCGTTCCATTCAATTTTTCACTCTCCCACTAACAAAAAGTAAATGCACTATTTTTTCTTATTTATTGATCTTTCTTTCAAAAGGGTCTTTCTTTTTTCTGCAAAGTTTCTTTGTCCTTTCACATTTTTCATTGACTGAAAAAAAGAACTTGGTACACTTAAGGAGTCAAAAACAAGCATTGAGGTCAACAGAATTATGGAAAAGATGCACTTTCCCCTAACGCGTTGGGAGTTTTTTCTGTGATCCGATTTGACCATGTTCATAGTATCCATTTATGGATGTACTTGTTAAGTAAGAGGATATCCATAATTTTAGAGTCTTTATAAAAGGCAGAAACAGCTGTGTTTCAGATTTAAGTATTTTTATCTCTGTAGCTTCAGAATTTGAAATGTACCATCAAATGATTGTCCAGTTTCCAATTGATTTCAAATTCGTCCTATTGATAAGAAAACTTTCTATTTCTTGGTGTTATTATGTTGTGTTGGGTCTTTCAGAGGAAGTTTGGAGGGGGGAAGTTCCACAAAATCAGAGAGCTCCTGGTATTAACTGAAGTGAAGCGCTTCAGTTTGGCTCGCTTTTTCATATAGCTAAGATATTACACAGATGGTACTGGCCAGTAGCCAAACTGGCTATTGCTCGAGTCCCTCTGACAGATGCTGGTGGGGTATCTCCAGGATGGTATTCTTTCTGTCTCTTTTTGTCTTTTACATTCTGTGCCTTTCTCCCCTGCTCAACTGTTTTTTGGCAGAGCATGTCCAACAGAATTAATAATATTGTTTGTGTCATGCCTAAACTTTTACTTTGATTAGGCGTTTCATCTTTTGGAGGGTCTCTGCCAAGGAGACTGTATGCTACCACTTACCCACAGAACTGTTTACTTTTTCAGAAAAGGTCTGAAGGGTATCTCTAAAACTGAGCTATGTAAGGAACTGTGATATGCCAAGAGTCCTATGGAATTCCAGGAAAGCTGGAGTTGCATTTTACAAAGGGTAATTTTTGACTTCTAGGCTTTTAAAGAACTTGTTTCTAGACATTTTTTGTAACCTCTGACTGCATCGTACTCTTGCTTTCTAGGCTAATTAATAAAGAAAACTTGGAGCTTTGAAAGATAGTTTCTATTTTGCTAAAAAGAAATGGTGACATGGAGTCAGTGTATTTTCTTAGCATAATTGCCATATATTTAAAACGTAGGAAATAGTCTGATCCGCTGAACAGAAGCAACACATTCATCTCACAGATGGTTTTCTTCTTGCCAAAGCCTCGGGCTAGGCATCTTTCCCTTATCCTACCAGACCTTTGCTGCCTATCTTGCCTTGCTTTCTTTCCAGAATCCATGCAGGCCACGCAAAAAACAGCGTATTTGGTGATTGTTCACATAGCAGTGTTTGAAGATTGGGAAACCCAATTAGATTTACATTCCCTCCAATCCATGGGCTCATTCTCAGCACCAAGAATCTACCTGTTTGTTGATTTACCTCCTAATTCAGATAGGCCTACAATTCTCTCTGCTACCAAGAAGATCTCAAAGTGCAAAAATTGTTTTATATGAATATTCATCCCTTTAAGAAAGAAACAGGTCAGTTAGCATGTTCAAGAGCACTTGGTGTGTTGCCAGTATTTTTGCCTATATGACTTTTTGACCTGCAAACCGACACAGCATTAGTTGTTTTGAAATAAAAACCATCTCCATTCCAGAGAGCTCTTGGCATTGTATCTTGATTTTATTTATGGTTTTATACTAACTTGGACTGTTTTAGTCTTGTAACTTGGGAATTAATTTATCTGTTTGTTTCATTGTAAAATGTCTAAGATACTAGATAAGTGATAGATAAATATTATTATTATAGATCTTTGTGTATTTCTGAGTGAAAACTTGAACTTGCATTTGACAAAGAACGTTTTGTTCCACCCTTTTATGCTGTTTGTTGGCATTTTCCATATATAGAATTTTGTAAGATCAGTTAACTCCTAGTTATAATACCAATATTAGTGAGTTGTAAGAATACTGGCAGATGCAGAAAGCTTAGGGTGAGGTAGCTTAGGTAAAATAAACCTTCCAAAACTTGAAGTAGGTTTTGCTTGAAGTTCAGAAATGTGCATGAGAAGACTGTTGTCACTAGTTCATACTTCAGTATTGCTAGTTAATGGTTCAAGGGGGAGAGTACTTTGATTAGAGACATTTAGACCATCTGAACTTAATATGCCCCCGTATGCAATCTGTGAGTTCTTGTATTACCGGTTATTTCTGGCTTTTTTTCAGCTTCCCTTCCCCTAAAAAATAATCCATTAACTTCTTGGATAAGATGGTCTGCTAGAGCCTGACAATCGTG
>JAOXJM010000001.1:71826254-71847050 GCA_026413425.1 Tringa solitaria | reverse complement strand
AGAGCAAAACATTTTGCATGTTAATTGCTGCTGGATTTTATTAGTTCCTTGATTTTAATTGGTTAAAATTTTGTAGGATTTTTTTTTCCTTGGGGGGAAAAATGTGCTCTTGCTACAATCAATTTTGTTAAAAGGATAATTAATTGCTCTAGTATATAAAGTGAAGTGGCTCACTTACTAAAATACTCTGTTTTGGATCATAACCAACTTATAAAATCCTATTTATACTAAAATTGTCCAAAATTAAGATTCCCTTATGATAATGGAAAATATTACTTTAACAGTCTGCTTTCATACCTTTGCTTTCTCTCAAGTCAGATAAATAGTGATAGAGTGTAGGCAGGGCTGGGATACTTTTCTAATTGTACTGATACAAAAAGTTTCTTTTGGAGTTTGAAAGATTTTTTCTATAATTTTTTACACTATGTGTTATCCCCCGATCGCATTTGCCTAAGTGTGCTTATGCTTGTGTTTGTGCACGGCTCATATGGACAACAGTTTTATGATTTCAGCTTACTCGTTATCCCACAGATTTGCTCCTTATTTTACATGCCTTTTATGAGGGTGGCCTGACACCACATATATTTAGTATATCCAACTGGTATCCAAAACGTAACCAGTTTTGACAGGTGTTATGGACAGCAGTCACGGAGCAAACTATCAATTCTGCCCCAGCCACAGAGCTGAGTATGTGGTCTCTGCCATCCTCTGGGGCTAGAAGAGAGAACTGGCAGCCAGGAATCCTGAGTTTTAATTGTGATTTAATTGTAAAGCCGGAGATCAGGATCCCCTGAATGTTGTACTTGATGAATGTTGGAGTGCTACTAGGGGCAGAAGCAGAGGAAATTAGAAAGCATGTAGTGTTGAACAAGTCATGTGGATTATGGTAAATCCTGCCACAAGGTCCTGGCTTTTGGGTCCAGATTCATCTTCTCCTTGGACTGGAATACCAATGTTTCTTCTGGCAGAGTGCAGCACACCTACCAAATCGTGCCCTCCCTGAGGAGCCTCTCTCCAGGGCTTCTTTGCAACATTTGCATGTGGTGTATCCAGCACAGTAGTTTAATTTCTTCCCGCCATCCTGTGAGACGTCTCATGAAGTAAGGGTGATGGGCACTAAAGCAGTGCCATGGCAGTAGTGCAGAGCTTCATGAGTATAACGCCAAAGCTATTAGTTACTGCTAAGATCACAGCAGTCATGCTGCTGTCACACTCTGCCTCTGGCCAAACTCTCTCTCATTCATGGACTCCTGTCTACCTACCTGCTTCCCTTCCCTTTCACTGTCTCTACTCTTTCTCTACCCCAGCCAGCATCCCTCCTCCTTCTTTTCAGCAACATATTTAGAGCTGATGAGGGATCTGGGGGGCATCCCTGTGCCTCAGGCAGTGGATGAGAAAGCTGGCTGGACTGACATGGCAGGACCTGAGCACCAGGAAAATGAGAATCCTACCAGTCTCCACGGTAAGAAACCCTAGAAGGGCTAGTGCCCCCCTAGTAAGGTCTCACGATCTTCTGTGCAAGGGAAACTCCAAATAAGAGTCCTGATGTCTTGTACTCTTCCTTGTTTACCTGTACTGTTTCCTAAGGTGTTGGTGTTGTGAAAAATTCATCTGGGATCTACCATTGGAAGGCCCTAAGCCTTTATTTAAGAGCATCCCAGACCTGGCCATCTTTCTCTGAAGGCAAAAATATTATGCTGGCTTTTATGATTTTTTTTTTCTCCTCACAAATACTTCCACTTTTACTTGGAAAAGAAAAACATATTTCCTCCTCCTTTTCCTCCTCCTAAATCAGTTCACATCTGTAAGTGATTGCAGCAGAACTGCAGCTGAAGGCCAACCACCTTAGAAACCTCCAGCCTCTTCTAAAGCAGCTCTTAGCTGAGTTGGATGATGCTGGTCTTGACTTTCGCAATATACCCCTGACATCCAGTAAGTACCAGAAACTAATTTGTAAAAATAGGTTCTTTTTAAAACCCTGGTATTTAAAGTAACACAGTATTTATAATTACACATCAGGTGGAAACAAGAATCAGGCACATGCTTTCAGCTACTTTTGTGCAAAATGTAGAAGCCCTTTCCAAGGTGATCTGATGATGAAGTGTGTCAGTAACACTTTCCCAATTTCCAGATGCTGCCTGTATTGTCACTCATGGTTACAGATGTTTTCTGGTGTGCCCGTTTCTTCTGGTAAGAGCATAGTGACTTGAATTTAGTAAATTTGTCTTCCTAGTTTGCAGGCTATGACAAGTGCAATGTTAAACAGATGTGATTTAATTTTGAACATTGTTGATACGCTACTGGGAAATGTTCTTAATGTGAATATGTGTTGTCAAATACTCTAACTGGTGAAGTGGCCACAGACTTAGCTAATGTGAGAGGGCATTTTTGTGCATATATAAAGGAGAATAAACTGAAAACAGAGCAAGTATGATATGTTGGCAGGTTATAACCTCTCTATTTTAATAGCACTGACCAGCTAATATCAGACACACACTCCATAGTGCTCATGCAACATACACAGCTTTAATCACAGTATGTGATTTGGAGGCATGTGTTAGCAATTATACTATCTCATTAGACTGCAATATAACTTTAGCAACAATTCTAGTTTGTGAAGAGTAATTTTTTTTTAAGGGAAGTGAAGAAATCCTGACTCGTAGATGATTCACTGAAGGGTTTGACGATTGTTAACAAAGATTGTTTCAAGGCAGAGAGATTATTGTTGTTATTACACAAGCAATAAATTTGTGGGTTTTGGATATAACTGCAATAACATTGGTTCAGGGATTATTTTCAGGATGATAGATTTCTTCTTCAACCTCTTCAAGTTACTAGTCAAGGATAATGTGAGGCTGGTGGTTGACCTCTTCAGCATAGGGCGGCCTGCTAAGGGGATGCTTTGGTTGATGCTCAGGTAGGGGTGGTTTATAATCCAATTATTGCCGTATAGATGGGAGATTGGTTGTAAAATGGAGTTGGCAGACAAGGAGGAGAGGCCATTTCAGGAGGCCTTTGAGCTCCTTCAGATAGCACCAAGACATTTGTGTTAGCATGGATCCCACTGAAAGGGCAACCTACTAATTGCTTACAGTAATCCATTGATTTATGTGGTGTTTTACAGAAGAAGAAAGGAAACCAAAAGCAAAGTCTCTGTACCAGTGCTTTAAAATACATCCAGCAGGGTGGCTTGGAATGGGACCATAAAGAGGGGATCCTCATTTGCAGTAAGCTGGTGTAACTCTGCTGTCAATTACTTTACATCAGGCTTGCAGGATCCCATCCTTTCTACTTACTGGGAGTGGGGTGTTCTCAGATTTTGAGTACATGGATCATCCAGAGAGTCACCAAAAGGTCTTCAGAACTGCTAGCGGAAGAGCAGGCGGGGGAACTGCTACAACTGCTGCATACTTCAGTTTCTGTTTAGTTTCTTAAAAAATAGGTGTGATTAAGAGAAAGCATAATTGCACAAAGTCTTTCAATAGCCAGCTGTGGCTGGAGAGGCTGCATTCCAGATCACAGGCATGGATTTTTTGTCATGTCCCTGTACTCTGTAATTAAATTTTCATTGAATGGCTGAGTCTGACTATTATAATGTAATCACTTACAGCTCTCGCGTGTAATTCATTAGAACAATAATGAGTTTCAATGAACAGGCTCCCCACCAGCGCGATGAACTCTGAATGATTTCTATGATAAAAATTCATTTGGGAGGGAGGCAGACATAAGACGGACCATGGTATACTCAAGCTCTGTGCACACCTATGTATAAATAATGAATACTTCTCAGGCAAACGTAAAATGTTGCAGCATTTTGGGAGGTCATTGGAAGAGGAGTTCTCCTGTGCAGGAGTTCTCTGCATACCAGTACAGTACAAGAGCTGCCTCAACACTCAAGCTGTTTACAGTTGTGCATATATTATTAACTTATAGGATTATAGGAATACCTTTCAGCCTGTTATTGACTCTGAGCTACAATCAGGGACTATTTAATGATTATCTGTTTTACGTAATTGGTTATCTTTGTTGCGTAGCATTGTTTCTGCTCTCTGCTTGGGTGATATAAAAGACCTTTCAGGATGGCTACCCAATGCCTCCAGTACAGACATTTGAAAGTATTCTTGTTACTGTCCCCTGCAAAAACTAAACCATCTTGAGAAGTGTTTGCAGGAAGTTAGCACAGTTCAAATACCATAGGTGCTGTCTCACAGGCAGTATTTGAACACGTGCTTGGAAGTCACCCAGCATTTGTACATTCAGAAGTACGTACAGAGCTGTGTACAACAAGTTAGCAGTTGGTTTGCTTTCCTGGTGATCTTTTCTTTTCTTTAGATGCTCATGCAATTTGGTTAGATCAAATGTACTAGAATCTCTCAGATTTTTTTTTTTTTTTTTTACATCTGCACTGCAGGAAACACTCTTTAGTGCATTGAAATGATAATCTTTTAGCATTGATGGTGAAAATGGATATGTCAGGAGTTGCTGGACAACTTCTGGAAGAAAAAATTCGTTCTTAAAATCTCCTGAATTGAACTGTTCTGCAGGAACATTCAATGATAAATGTCTGACATAAGCTATATATGTGAGCTGGCCACAATTTTTGATTAGACAGCAAGATTTCCACCAATCTTACAGCCCAGTCAATAGTTTATCTCCATATTTTCTGATAACAAATTCTGTGATGGACCCTACAGCTTACCAGGTGGGCTGCTTTGGTTGCAGCTTCCCCCAGACTTCTGTTGGCTGGTGGCTGCCAGGTGCGTTTTTTTCTTCCTCCAGTCTACTGGTTTCCTCTGGGAGCATTGTTACCTGGGTTCTACATTTCACCAAATGTAGGAAGCTGAGCAACCTGCCAGCTGGGCAAGCAGAAGCCAAAAAATTTGAGAAGCATATTTCCTTTCAGATTGTTCCTACCTTGAGAACATTTTGGAAATTCCAAAATGATGCTGTCTTTGGAGGAGAAAAAAAAAAAAAAAGGGTGTTTTGGCTTTTCAGCATTTTTCGAGTTGGGAGTTCTGTTTTTATGCAATCTCTGTGGTTTAATTATTAATGTCTTGGCAACAAAAACTTATGAAAAGATCAAGAGTTAAAACTACAAGAAGAGTCAAATATCTTCATCTCGTTTTCTTTGATTTTTTGCCCACAAAAATACAAACAAACTATTTTGTAAAATAGGTGATGTTGCAGAAGACAATCTCTCTAATGCATTTTTAAAGTTTCTCTGAAAAACCCAAAAGTTCAAAACTAGGGATGTATACCTTTTAGGATTTTTTTTCAACAGAAAATGGGAGTTTTGTATTCTTCCTTGACTTGATTCCATTAAAATATACTGAACATTAAACACAAAACGACAGTCTCACAATGCGGAAATCTGTTTTTCTAAGGGATTACGAAGTCCCATGAAACCATGACAGCAAGTATCAGTCGAAGAACATACTTTGTTTCAGTTTTCAGATAGTCTGTGTTTCAAGATGACAAAGAAAATCTACCATAGTGCTTCCTATATTTGGAGGCAAAATAAATGTTGGATAAAAGCTGGAATACTGAACACTGTATTTGGAGGGGGTGGATCAGTTCCCTATGCTGGGATCTGTCCTCAAAAGATTTAGCTCACATCCTGAATCAAAACCAGAGAGGGCATAGTTTTTGATTACAGTTTCAATTTAGGTATTACTTCATTATGTCCTGTTAATGATTGCTAGCTTTTGGCATAAGACGATGAGCATCTAAGAAATGAGGGTATTGCTGATGATGATGTAGAAAAAGGAAACTGTGCTACAGGTCACAAGATGGAAGGAAAGAAAGGCAACTTTTTAAACACCTCTCTGTCGTACAGAGAAGTGCGGTATTAGTTTGTGGCATGTGTGCTGGAAGTTTCATGCTGCTACTTCCAAAAGGTAAATTTCTAAAACCATTGTTGGCACTGCAGCCAAGTTGGGACATTCCTAATTACATATTCTGACAGATAAAGATGAATTGATCCCTGAACTAGATGGTTGCCTAGGTGCAAGCAATCATGATCTAATTTTATTTGTTTTGTGCAAACAGTATTATAGCCTTGGTGCTTTAAAAAGGCCAATTTCCCAAAGCGGAAAACAATCATGAGCAAAATTGAGTGGGAGGAAAAATTTAAGCACAAGAATGTGCATGATAATTATGAATTGTTTAAGAATGCTTTATTAGATGCCAAAAAAAAAATAATCCAGCTCTGCAATCAAGAAAGGTTTCTATGGCTGAAAAAAATCCCACTAAAAAGGGAGGTGAAGAGAGTTACAATTCCTTCTGAAAATAAGAAAAAAAACCACCTACAAAACAACAGTACATAGCAAATGGAAAAAGAAGCAGCTCATCATAGTGAGCATGAACCAACATTTAGGAAACAAAATCAACCAGTAGAAAAAAAACTTAAATACATCAATAAAAAAACCTCTGTGCTCAAGAGGGTACCAAAACCAGGAAAGCATTTCTAACACATGAAGAACAAATCAAATCTTAGTAATGATACATGCTCAATATTGGATAAAGATGACAAAATTTTCTAGCAATATACATAAAGATGTAATCAGTAGACATTATATTTTATAATTGGAAAGAGGCAGGATCATATTTTAGTGTAACACTGGAATACTTTTAGCTAATATTTAGAAGATTAAACAGCAATGGTTTAAACGAAATGTTTAAAAATCTTC
The DNA here is from genome assembly GCA_026413425.1 of Tringa solitaria. Taxonomy (NCBI): domain Eukaryota; kingdom Metazoa; phylum Chordata; class Aves; order Charadriiformes; family Scolopacidae; genus Tringa; species Tringa solitaria. The sequence goes on along the minus strand of JAOXJM010000001.1, from coordinate 71,840,361 downwards.
AGAACTGAGTAAGTTAATGCCAATTCTATTAAAAGTATTGGCCAAGGGGTGTCTTAAAGTAAGAATGTAGACACTGAATTCTCTAAAGACGGGCAAAATGCCAGAATACTGGAAAAAAAATAGTAACGTCATACCAATATTAAAAAAAAGAAAAAAAAAAAAAGAAAAAAAATTGGAATACCTGAGCAGGCTGGTTAAGATAGGGATCCTGGAAAAATATAGAAAAGTTGAAGCGGAATTTGCCATTAAAGAGTGGAATGATGGGTACCTTATTACTGCCTGTTGGAATGATTTTACATAAGAAAAATGTTTTCCCAAGCATACTTGATGTTCTCTTAATTTCATTGTGTATTAATACAATGTAGCTCTGTTGACATAATAAAAGATATTATAAGTATTCGATGGAGTCCTACAGGAAAATATAACAAAAACTTAAAATAAGTCATATAGAGTTAAATTAATTGAAACCAGATTAAATTAATTATAACCTTATGAAATTGTCTCAAAAGGAATTACAAATGGCAATCATCACCCAAAGAAGACATTTATAAGGTCGTATCTGATTAGCTAGATACTTTTGTCTGAAAAACATAAAACAACTCTTATCTGGCGTTGGTAATAATGCAAATGTTTGTAAAATGAAAGGTTGTAATGGGAGCACTGATGTCTGGATTGCTTGACATAATGGACACATTTAAACAAACGTAACATTTTACACTGTTAAATATATGTTCATTTGTCCAAAACTAATGTAAACCATGTTTACAGTTTAAGGATTTGTATGCAGGATAGAACAGTAATAAGGAGTCTTTAGAATAAATAACTGGAAAATAGCTCCTAGTATGAAACCTGAGTAAAGAGGACAAAATGATCTGTGGCTGCATGTGCTGAAACTGTTATGTAGGAATAAGAATGTAAAATTGCCATTGTATTCAGAATTAGTAAGACTAGAGAAAACTGTGTGATCTGGAACAGCACAATTGGAAAAAGAATTCAAAAAGTGGTCTGGAAAGCATGTCTCAGAAACTTCAGAAGCATAAACTATCAGGCTAATTGAGACAAGACCAGGTGTGATTGTTGGCTCTAAGCATCTGCATAAGGAAAAGACTTCTAGGAGATAGCTGTTTAATCTAGTAAAACAAAACAAAATAACCCAATAAAAGGCACTGCAGGATCCAGTAGCTAGAAAAATCAAACCAAGTAGCAGGGAGATTTTCAGGGTAGAGGGTCAACTGTTGCAACAATTTATGTAAGAATGTAATACTTCTTCATCACCTGAAGCTTTTCAGTCAATGATGTCTTTATACTTCTAGGCTACATTTAAAGTTTGCTGAACAAGTTTGTACGGTCTGCATAGTCTCAGAGGTCATGGTGATACTGTCTCTCCATTAAAAAATAAAGATATTTTATCTTGAAATGTTTGACTTTGTTTCAAAACCCTATGAAAGTTTAATCCTAACATGAACTTTGCACTAGTTTCATGGATCATACAAACCTCAGGAAAACAATGCATATTCTCATGTGGAATTAAATAGAGTTCTTTCTACTGTTTCTTTAGTATATGCCGTTTTTATCTTTATAACTCCAGTGACGATCATGAGTTTCAGCTTAGAACTTCAGCTCACAAAGTGAGGAAGCTATCAGACAAAACTTCCTTTTGAAGCTTTTCTGGGGGTAGAAGAGAGAAACCAGAAGCAAGGCAATGACTTGTTTGCCTTCTCTCCATCTCACTAGTATTGTGACTCTGTAAAAAAGGTATGCGATTGGAAAATGTCACATATGGGTTACTCTTGTATGTAGCCATGGTGTATGTCTTTGTGGAAAAGTGTAGAGGCAGTTAAGGTGATGCTGAAAGAAAAAACTCCTGATGCGTCAGAAGTCTAGATGAAGCAGGCTGCTGATCCATGTTAATGGAGAGTTGTCCTGCATAGAAATGGGGCATATTCTCTGGGCAGAGCTTTGATCTATTTGCTACTGAAGGGAGTTCATTGTAAACTTGTTCTGGTGTCCCTGCACAGTGCAGATCTGAGGTATAGCTCAAACAACCTGGAATGATCAAGGTGTTCTTTGCAATAAACTATTCTACAATGCACACATTTTTTCAGGACTGAGAGTGAAACCAGAGTCAAGTGAAAGAAATCTAATAGTTTGGTGATACGAGTAGAATTCAGTTTAATATTTTTGCATGTAGTTTTTCTGCAGCAGTATACTTTAAGACTTTACAAAGATTTGATTTCATCATTAGGTGTCTGGGCAGTGCTCATCCTGCATTCTCCTTTGAATTTCCCTGGAACTGATCTGGCATGCAACTGCCAGCAGGGATTCTCCTGCAATCCCTGTTTCCACTACTTTCATCAAGGCATACGTTTGCAGTTAATAGGGGCTTCATATGACAACAACTCACACACTTCTCTGATTGTGCCAAAGCTTTACTATCTCACAGATATATTAAACAAACATGTAAGCATATTGACTTCTTTCTGTCCTTCCCCACTTCAGTCTTCTCCCGCGTTTCAGTTATTGTCATATTCTTTTGAACCTTGGTCTTGCAAGTAGACAAATAATTCATGCTGAATTCATGGGGGTATTTGCACGAAGAGTTTGTCTCACACATACTTATTAACATGACTGAGACTTTAAACAAAACTCTTAAATACCTGTCCATATTTTATCAGGTAATAAATTCATCAAAGCCACCAGTCTACTAGGCTTCCATGCAAGTGCTGAACTTCATCACGCTCGTGACCCCTTCTAGTTCCTATGGAGTCAGGGGGACAAAGATGCTTTCATAAAATTAACTATGTGTTTAAATGCTTTGTTGAACTTATGATCAGTAAGGGGAATGAAATTGTCGTTATTTAAAATTGATAATGTTTCATGCAACTTTATGAGTCTGCAGTGCATCTCCAAGAAATAGCAATAAATAGAATATAGTATCTCTGTAGGGTGTTGATATATTTATTAGAGACTAGTCAGATGTGGTCTCCATTCTTTCAGAAAAATATTGAAGGAATCCATAGGCCTAGGACCTTCTGATCAATTTAGTGAAGAGAAAGCCAGAACTTTACCAAGAAAAGTAAAGAAATAAGACAAGCAACCAAAAAACCCCTTTTGCCCTTGTTTCCAATAGATCTTGTAAAACCAAAGAGTCGGGAACTAAAGCTTCATTTTAGGAATTCCTTCTTTAATTTCTATGTCAAATAGATCTTTTGATACTGTTCAGAGAGCTTTTAAACTATTTTATTTTCCTTTCAGGTCAACGTAAGGTGTGCCTAGTGGTCAGCTTTCTAAGCTATTGCACTTCCCATTTAAATGTGAACATAAAGATCATTACATTGCAATTGGCACACATCAGGGTTCCCTGATATTCTACCACCAGTTGAGATTTTAGAGATTTTTGAGCTGTTCAGGGGTTGAAAAGAAATCCAAAGAAGTCATTTTATCTAGCTGAAGATAACTGATTTTTCCACTGGAAAGGTAAATGAAACGTATGTATTTTGCATAATGAAACAGATGACAAACTGAGCAAGTCGATCTATTAATGAGCTTCCTGTAAAGCGAGAATGCAGGAGAATGAGCAAGGAGCAGAAGAAATCACTCTGATCTTAAAATTTAACAACCACTTCTAATCAAACCATCTTCTAGGACATGTGAATTCTTCAACTCCCTACAGTGGTCACCACTATCTGAATTAAAAGAGACATTGTAAGGTTAAAATGTAAACTTCATTACAAGTAACTTCTTCAGGTTTGCAATATTATTATTTTGAGGAAAACTTGTCTGTCAGGTGTTCAAGTGCTGTAATTTAGAGGTGGTAGTTTGCAATGCTGAGAAAGAAATGTAGCCAGGAAGCAGTGAATCTGATTGATCTGGCCATACAAATTTCCTTCCTCATTTGAGTGTTTATTGTCTTCGTGACAGTTCTCTGCCCTTTGCTTTACTATAAGCTACCTCCAAAAACTGAGCCAAAAAGTGCTGAAATGAATAGAGGTCTTTCACATTACTCCAATAGGTTTTGGATCGGGTCTGTATCCGTTTAACTTGAAATCCTGTTTTTTGCTGAGTGCTCTTATGGAAACTTCCTTAAATATTGGTGTTGTTTTCTTTGGGCTGGTAGCATGCGGCAATGTGCCTTTCCTCCTGTGAGGTAAGTGCAAGACTGCGTCTTCAGTAGGGTCTGTAGGTGTTCAGTGTTGCTCAGTGATCCTGTGGATGTGCCTTTGCAAACACCCTCGCTTACGGAGCAGGTGTACCCAGCTTTGCTATTTGCACTGAAGCCAGCTGGAGCTGCATGGCAACTTTGATCCTTTTTGATTTCACGGTGAGCTGCCACTTCAAGAGGAGGAGTTTGCTGATAGACATATACTGGTGGTCAGTTAAAAACTTTTCCTCATCTAGGGCCTGGGGTCTCAGTTATGCTGGGAGCCTACTGTGATCCGTGCTGCACAAATACACGGTAAATATCAGATACTGCCACAGAGAACTTAAAAGAATTTAAATAGTCATGATGCTCTCATCCCTATGGTATCCAAGAATCATCTAGAAAATAAGGCTATCGAGCTGATAAATATAATCCTCAGCTTCCCTTAGAGAAGCAGGGAGATCTGTTATCTGGAAATTGCTGATATAGAAGTCTAAATACAGAGTGTGCTCTTACTGGAAAAACAGAGAATGGTGGGCTTGCTTTTCTGGAAATTATATAAGCAAATTAAGTATCAAGTAATGAAGCCTATAAGAAAGATCAATACCTTCAAAATACTTCCCAGTGTGTTGCTGCCCAAGTCAGCTATCAGTCTGTCCAAAGAAGCAGTAAATACAAAGTAAGAATTAAGAAAGGAAGAAAGAAGTCGAGTAATACTGTTTTTTCCTTACAGCTATGTGCTGTGTTGGCTGCTGCTTTCACCCTAGATGTGGCCATATGAATCCTTCATCAATACAGTCTGGGTTTATTTGGTCTGATATCTGATCTATATGTTAATGCTTTTATCTCTGTGTTTTTCACACTGATAAGGTCTTCCACACATACTTTGCAATATTTATAGCAATGCAAAATGGCCCAGAGTTCTCAATGGCACCCAAGGCTGTGCTCTGCTCTGCATGCTGAGACAGTCAAAAAAAAGAAACTTATTCAGGGTCATTGAGCAACCACAAACTGCATTTTCCCATTTTTCTGTGAGTGTTGCTGCTGGAGTGAGCAGAAGATAAACTAGGACTCTAGTAGGGAGCATGGAGGTTCACAGTGACCAGGGCAGAAGCCTAAGGAAGCAAGGGATGGTGGGTAACTGTGGCGGTTGGTGATAGCAGGACTAGGAAGCCCAGCTGTGTTTGACATTACACCTGTGTGGCAGTGTGACAGTGAATTTTAATTTAAGCTTTCTGCCATTGGAAGAAGAGCTATACAGATTATGCCTTCCATTTTGAAAGAAAAACAACAGTGGAAATGGCAGTATGTCTTTGTGAAACCATCTGCTCTATCAGAGCTTTTGTATAGGGTGAGAAGAAGGGGGAAGGCTTTGGCCATGCATCTTCCAAGAGTGAGATTTTGAGAATTCTCACAGGAGGCAAAAAAACCCCAAAGCTTTTTTTGAAAGCTCATGTTCTGTCCTTAGAGCATCTTGAAAGCAAAGTGCCTTTTAAATAAAAAAAAACCACAACAAAACCACATTAGTATAAAGGATAAACCAAGAGTATCTGCCTCTTATACGAACACATACATATGTACCTTTTAATTCTATCAAGTTAAATATTTAGCTCAAAAATTAAGGCTGAACTGGGTATTCTGCTATGGGGAGTGGCCACATTTAAAATAATTTTCTTCTTTTAGCTTAGACATTGGGTTTCATTTGCATGTGTATATAAACTTTAAATTAAAATTGAAGCCATTATTGGATGCAATATAAGGATATGATAAAAATAATTTGTAGTATAGGCTGATACTTTAGTCCACAATATTTTGAGGGTTAGATTCTAGAAAAGTGTGAGGAAGAATGCATATTAGTCCTGGTTAGTATTCTAATAATTCAGTAGTAAATATTTTATAGTTTTTTACAATGTGGTGATAAGCTGTGCTAGGGGAAGGAGGGGACTTAGTATCATATTAATAGGAAAAAGTAGTTTCTTACAGGGACATGATAGTTCAGCTCATTTTTGGTTACTGATTACATCCAGAAGATGCAATAATTTTTGCTTCTTTGTCCATTTTCCATCCAGAGAGGTGGGGTAAAGTTTCTAGTATTTATACTAGACGGTGTGTCTTTTTTTTCTCTAAGAAATTACTTTTTTCCTGACTGAAGGGTAAAGAAGAATAGCAGCAACAATAACAATTTTTAGTTGGTTTTGTTTCTTTGCAATATCAAATAACCAAACATTGATTCTGTTAAGAAGTATCCTTTTGTAAGTGCAATACTAACTTGGACAATTGATGCTCCTGTACACCGCAGAGAATTTGTAACACCTTCACAAAACTGTGAGGGGTATAATATTAGACGATGAAGTCCAAGATTCAAACTGGTTTTAGTGTGGATTTGGAGAAGTACTGTTTGTGATAAGAACAGGCATGGTAAGATGGATTGTAATTAGCTAAAGTTAGATTGTGTTTAGCCAACAATGTGCCAAACATGATTTTTCCATACCTATGATAGCAAAGTCAAGCTCGTGCCATGTATATTGTCCGTATACAAAAGGGAATATATTCCCTGCTCACATGTCTTTGAGTGTTTACTTCAGAAAACAAACAGTCAACTGAGTAAATTTCAAAAAAGTTCAACTTTTGATTTCCTTCAAGTATGGTGTGATTCTTTTTGGTGGGTTGTTTTTTTTTTTTTTGTTTTGGTGGGTTTCTTTGGTGGCGGTGCGATTTTTTTTAAAAAAAATTCCTTTTAGCTCCCCACAGAAAATCAGTTGTGTTTTCTTTTTTTGTTCTAGAGTGAATTTTATGTCTGCACACTTACATACACTCAAATATTCTCATTAGAGAATTATTATTTTTAGAATTATAATGCAAATTGAATCTCAGATTGGTCTGAGCCTCCAGCATAGCTGCATATTAAATGAAATGCCTCTACTTGTAGTATTGCATTTGAATATATCTTATGCTTTGTATGAGTTTAATTCTGCACAGGGAAGACCTTGTTGCTTGAGGGTGAAAGGAAATCAATTTTTACAGTGATTCCTCCACTAAAGACAGATGTATCAGAGGTCATTCTTGATCCATACACTGTCATTGTTTATTCATGGGGAGTAAGATAGTTCTTAAGTTAGGAGAGAAATTTTCCATTAGGACTTAATGCAGGAGCTCAAGACATAAAAGCCTGATGACTTAGTGCACTCTGGGAAAGTGGGGAATTTAAGTCATTACAGAATCACAGCAAGGTCTTGGGGGCCTCTGTCACAATGACTTGGTGTCATCTGAGGTAAAATGGAAAGCAATTGTCCAGAGGAAGAACAAAAGAAATGAAACTCTAGTTACCAATCTATACTATTTACACAAAGACCCAACATTAATGGAAAGCGCAGATGAGGAACTCTGGCTTGGCTCATCCTTTGAACCTCAATGGGAGTGATTCTATTTTTAAAGTCGGGATTTTTCTTTTTTGTCTCCCATTCTTGCTTTAGATCTTGTTTTGTTTTTACGCTTGCAGAAAAATGAAAAATAAAAAAGCTACAATTCTTCCACATATATGGGGAATAGCACACAGGTCGTAGACCGAGGAGCTATATTACTACATTATTGCTGAATCTCACCAAAAATAATTAAATAAGTACTTGAAATGAAATAAATAAGGTAGAACTTGCTGCAAGGATTCTAAAGAAGAAACCTTGCAGCTAGCAGTGACTTTGAAGTTTTAATACTTTTTTTTATTATTCTTATTATTCTGTGCTGATGTGCTGGTGTTCGGAGCCCATGACCTATGTGCAGTCCCTTGAGGATGTCAGACATCTGAAAGCCATTGTTGTGAATGTGTTCATTAGGTATGAAGAAAAAGATACTGATTTAAATGCAACAGAATGTCAAACCTCTCCAGATTTTGTTGTTGTTGCTGTTAAGGACAGAGCAAAATAACAATCCAGAGGTTATAAATTTCTATGCTTTGTTTTTACAGCATAAAATTAAATTTCTTTGCTGAACTACTTCAGCAGAACCCAGGTGTATTTTTGGGGGGTTGATGGCAGAAATATTAAAAAACATGTAAATTAAAAACTCCATAATAAAAGACTGGTTCTAATCATGCTCTTAGAAAAGAGCATTTCAAAACTAAAACCAGTTTAGAAAAACAGAGACTGGATTGTTCTAATTGTTCTTGATGTTTGTAATGACACCTTTCACACTGCTTTACAAATATTCACTGTTGTACAGTAATTTATCTGGAAAAGGTCCTTAGATACAATCACACAGTACTGTTATTGGTATTTCTGCTAATTTTCTTGTAGTGCAATTGCCCTCACAACTCCCTTTTTGTTAGGCACAGTATGCACATAAAATTGTAGACAACATTTGCCTCAAAGGACTTAAAGTCTAAGTGGATATGACAAACAGAGGGAGTATGATTATCCCTAGATTATAGTTATAAATGTGAGATACAGGGAAAGAGAGACTCTCCCATGCAAAACAATGCATGAGATCATCACCCACAGTCCTCAGTGCTATTTAGGTATGTGTGCATTTCACGTTGAGATAAATGGAAGTCAGGTGTCATTCAAGTGTATTGGACACTTAGGTAACAGATCCAAGAACACCTAAGGACAGAAAGAGGTCATTGTGCCCTGGATCTTATTAGCCACTTGGACTTACCCATAGCTCTGTTTGATCTCCCTGGTTCCCCAACAGCTCCAGTTCTTTGGTTTGGAGTGCTTTCAGCCAATTAAGGGAAATTTCCTTAAATTTTTCAACTATGTGATATGCATTGTAAGCACTGATATTCGTATATCTGTCTAGCTCACTGTCTCCTAACTGCTTTGCATGCACTTATTTCTTATGTTGCTCATTAAAAAAAATAAAAAATCCCAATTACTCAATGTAAACAAATGAAGAGGAAGTGTGGGGCTTCAGTACAATTTACTTGAACAGAAGGTAGGAAACATTAGTATCGATGCATTCCAGGACTTGCTAGCAAAGCACAACTAAATTTAGCAGCCAGAGATATTGATTTGATTAAAAATGGTTTAAGACTTGTAAATGTCACTGGAACTTAGCAAAATGAACATTATTAAATCCTTCTGGTGATGGGGAAAACTAACAAAGGGATTTGCAGTGGTTTCTGTAATTAATTGCTCTGTCATGATTTATATTAACTTACAGTACAACTCCATTAGCTCAGACATGTCATCTCTGCTCAAGGAACCACCAAGTAATCACTACCACATTAAAGAATAAATTAGTTTTTGGCTTGGAGCCTAGTTGTAGAATGTTTCATTTGTGTCTGCTGTAGACATATGTACCTAATAAAGTTGGGAAGAACGAGTTAAAGTACGTATATATCAATGTCGGCTGACTGTATTTTAGAGATTATATGATCAGCATTGTTCATTAGGCCTAATGAATCACTTAATTTCTTTTGCTTGCCTCCTGTTTTGGTGAACACCTTTAGATGAACTATGAAGCAGGAGATGACTGAAAATAGGTAGGTCTCCTGAGATCCTCTTTCCTTGACGTTCTGCGGCCTGTGGTTGTAGTAATAACTTCATATGGTTTTTGTTAACACTTCATTACCCCAGACTTGGATAAATTATCCTCCTGCTTCTTCCCCAGTTGCAGACACATGGGTGAAGCCAAAGTCTTAGCTACTACTTACAGTAGATTATGGGATTTGTGAGGTTCTATCAAATCATCTCAAACTTTGATAGTTTGAAGATGTTTTAAGTGGTTTTTCTGTTGGTGTGTTACAGCTTGTGCAAGAAGTTATTTTATATTTCCACATATGCTGTAGTCTTAGGACTCTGCAAGCTAAGTCTTCAACCAATTTTTCGTCTTCTTTTTTCCCTTGGGTCCTGGATAAACCCCCTCAGTGCCCTTGAGGCACTTCAGTGCATGGCCAGGAAGGCAGCAGTGGCACTTTGAACATGCAGCTGGTTGTTCTACTGAAGTGCCATGTGGTTAAAGAAGTGATGTGGGCAGACTTCGTGACTTGTGAATGTGCATCATGTGTAAGCCTTCAAAGGGTTTGTCATGCCCTTGAAGCTTTCAGTCTTTTGACTAGCTACTGAAATTCAAAATGTGTCCTTTATTAGCTCTGTTGTTTGAACTAGGAATTTATCCCCTCCCTTTAACCAGCAATGGAAGCCACACTGACAGCCTTGCTGGTTTTACTGTTTTCTTAGTATTTATGGGGCGTCGCATGGGTCTCGCTTCTCCTCCCTAACCTCAGTGAGAAAGTTGCCCTTGGAGCCAAAATAAGGACCTGTGTGTCAAAACAGTAAGCAGAACATACATCCACTACCTAATGACAAATGCAGCCAGGTCCTAGATGCTCTCGTAGCTAGGAGAAGTTTGGACCTAGGGTGGTCAAGAAGACCTAACATGCCTGCAAGCAAGACAGACCCAAGAGAACTACCTGAATTAATATGCCAGCCTTAATATGCACAAGCTTGGGAGCAGGAGATGAGTCAGCATGGCAACCCAAGCAGAGAGAATAAACTGGCCAGACAGCATCGATGTGGGCTATTAAGTGGGTATTTTGATGAGGTGTTATGGACACAACTGATGGCTTGGAGTGATGTCGCATTCCTCTTGATCAGCTGCAACTTGAGATAGTTACAGCTGCGGTAGGGTCAGCTGTGGGGCACACATACACCAAGAGTGCTTCTAAAACATGCTGTGTTTTCACAGGTTCTACTGGACACTGATTATAGGTAATTTTAAACAATTATATATTTATATTAATGGTAATTTCCTAGTATCCCAGAGAAAAAGCCAAAGCCATGCCTGGCATGTTCACAGAAGTGGTCAGGGCACAGATTGTTGTGGGCCTTCCATCTGTTGATGCCAACACAAGGACAGAAAGGAGTGTGATTTTCATACCACCTTTCTACAAAAGGGTCTCTGCCACCCTCCACTGTTTTCAGTAGATACCTACAGTAAAACTTAATTTTTATTTTTTTTTAATCAGTGAATTTATCAGATCTTTTGGCATGATGACTGCTGTGCCTTTATTTGAATGCCGTAGTACAAGCATGAGGTTCAGTGGCAAAAGACACTGTCATTTGTAGTGTCCCAGACTGCTAATCTTTAAATATTGTCACATCAGCCAGCTCTTTTCTACACATGCCATCATGACTGGCAGTGCCAATCTACTATTTATGTGGATTATGTTCAAACCATCTGTTTTAAAATAATAGTAATGATCTCTTGAATAGAAATATGCATGTTGACGTAAAAGTACAGGGCAGTGTTAGAAAAGCATTACAAAATGGATGGACATTAATTTGCAAATGTTCAGTGAAGGAATAGATGTATTAAGTAGTCCCAGGAGGAAGAGGAAAACAGGCCAATTCCGCCCCCCCATTATTTTGTTGGACATAACTTGGATCAGGGTTTGTTCCAGTGTTTGCAGACAAGCCTGGTTTTATTTTTCAGTTCGGACCTAGTGGGAGTAATTTGAAGTAGAGCAGTTGTGATCCTAGTACCCCCCACAAACTTGCAAAAAGTACAGATCACTATCCAAACTTTGTGGTTTGGGCTCACATTTCTTATGCAAGTTTTCAAAACTAGCCATGAAATGAGGTAGTGCTTTTGTACAAACTTGATGGAAACTGGGAGGTAGAAATCTCAAGAGAATATCAGTTGTCAGGAGATTTCAGTATGTCCTGAATTCAGCGGGAACAGAAAATCTGTGACAATAGCTTTTCTTTTAAAGAAGGATCTAAACCTCTAGCTTTAAATCTAGTATTCTAGTCTTCTGGCTCAGACCCATCACAAAATATTTTAGCGCTTCCCTTCCTTGTGCCAGGCAAAATCAGGCACTGTTGTCTAATTTGCATTTCCAAAGAACCTATAACTGCAGTCTCTACAGTGAGTGTTGAAGTGCAGAGACACACAAAAACATTTTTTTTCTTTTTTTTTTTTTTTCCTTACAAATCTCAGAGAATATCGTGATCTAGTTTAGGTCAGTTCTTACTTTATGTGAACATACTAATTTCTTAAGCCAACGTGGTTCTTGGCTGTACTTTTTTATTGCTAAAGCTAGCTGTTTAAGTTTGGGAACAAATTTGCCAAGTTAGTGTCTGATACGATCATAACAAATCAAGGGGGTATATTCTCCTCTCAGATACCTTCCATCAACATCAGAGCACTTCCCTTCTTCAAATCAAGGGATGCTTTACTTGGAGAGGGACTAAATAATGACCGTAGGCTTTGTCTGTGGTAATGTATAGTCATTTAGACTGAGATAGAATACTTAAGCATACTGTGTTGTGCAGCCCACCCCCTTCTGCTGTTTTGGCTATTTATGTTACCAGGGAAGGTTTCCTGCAAGAGCAGGTTCCCAGCAGCCTGGGATCAATCGCCCACCTTTTCTTCTCTTGTGACGGCCCTGGGATAAATGGTGGGTAGTAAGAGAGAGACAGGACCAACAGATACCTAGGGTCTGTAGTATGCAGAAGCAAGGTGTTTCTCCTCTTTGTGCTCTTATCTCTACATTGCTATCGTCTGCCACCAAGAGAAACCTCTCATGAGGTTTCAGAGGTAAAAAGAGAGGCTTCCTTTTTGATATACAGTTGCTTGTCATGCCTGCTCCCCTTTTATCTTCTTCCCTGCAAAGGTTTTTTGCTGTGAAAATGTTGGTGGAGATCACACAAGTTTTACAGCTAAAATCCATGCAAGGATCACAAGGACATATGCACAATTGTTTAAGGCTCTCTAAATAGGGGGATATGACAAAATCTTTTATGAGTAGCTCTTGTTTTCAAGCTTTCCTTCCAAATCATAAGGATTGAAATTGAGGAAAATGACACATGAGATAGTGAAATGACTAGACCTGCTGACATAACAGTGCCTTTGACCCCTAGCCTTAAGTAGAACCTCTCAGTAGGTGTCTTGGTTTATGTGTTAGGTCTTTAGCATTACCTATCCTTGGGAAAAACCCCACAGCTCTCTCAAAGTTCAGAAATCTCGGTGCTAAATGCCTGGTCAACCCAAATTATTTTTTTAATCTTAACAGCAAGAATAAAAAATATCCCACTGAATTATCTATACATGCATCTGTTTTACCTATTGCTCTGAAAACAAGGGATTTAATTCATTCTCTGGGACTGTTGTGTTATTTTACCCATCCAAAGTTCTTTGTTGGATTCTCTGCAGTCTCGCTCCAATTCCAGCTGAGTTACTGGTAATGAACAAACACAGTGCTGAATTTAGTGCAGCTAGTGGTAAAATCTCAAAGTGGGTAACATTTGCATTGTCAGAAGTGTGGCTAGATAGGACTGTAGAAAGCTTTTGCCCCCTTCATATACACTAGCACCTGAGTCTTTGCAAATACAGTCACAAGTAAAAGAACATATAATCTTAGTTTGTTATTACTTCTTTGACATTCATATTCTAGTGTATGTGGGAGCCATTCTTACAGGCAGAATAATTGATATTAATGTTGCTATTATAAATTATTATTCTGCAATTATTGCCTTTTAAGAATGGGCTGATGATTTATGCTTTCCATATAGGCATGGGTTTCTTTAAATGGAAAAGTCAGTAAAAGTCAATCAGGTTTTGAACATATAAATTTATTCACTCATCACACAGTAATTGGTAATCTCACATATAAATACACCATACTACCTATTCAAAGACGCAATCTACGTATGCCAAAAGAAATACAGTCCACACTTAGAGTTTAAAAAATTAATCAAGATTTAAAATATGTTCCTCAGTGATCCTACAGGCCAATAAAATCCTTGGCTATAACCTGACACCAGATCTTTTTCACTCTAGAGATTGCTTGTTAATGGAGCTTAATAGTTTTTGTTACATGATACTGAAATATATTATAGGTCTTGTTGGATGTTTCCTCCCTTCTAAGACCACTACCTTAATAGCTCAGAGATGAAGATGTTGCCACTTGCTCAGAACTCTGTCTTCTATTTCAGTCCCTTCAAGAAATGACATGGTTTCTCCACC
>JAOXJM010000001.1:71794413-71814397 GCA_026413425.1 Tringa solitaria | reverse complement strand
CTTTCAAAAAACCTCTAAGGAAAAAAGTCATCAATATAAAAGAAAAGTTGTCCTTTCTGTTCCTTCACATTTTTTGTCTCATGGTGGGTGGGCATCAGTATGAGATCCTGGATGACACCTGAGGTTTCCATACCTTTAGCCCTTCCCATTTGTTTGCTCCATGTTCAAGACCACCATCCCTCTGTGGAAATAACCTACCCTGAATATGAGGGGTGACAGAAGGAGCAGTTGGGGTGTGATTTTAGAGACAGTCTCATTTAAAGACTGGCAAATTGCCCCTCTGCCAGGAATGCCAAAATGTTGGGCCTGAGCAACTTTCAGGTTACATTTTAGAAGGATTATAAGATTTAAAAAACATAAACCACCACATTGTTCAGGTAAACAGATGGAAAGATGTCATAATTTACTGTTGTTATACACTGACACAAATTAATTCATTTCAGTTTTAATGTCTATTATACTAGAGTGAAGTAGGTTATCAGGTTTGTAATTGGCTTTAAAATAAATTTCAGTTGTTTTAAATTGTCAGCATGTTATTGAAGTTTAGGTACGCATATAAAAGGCTTTGTATATCTTTTACACTAAGGGTTTTAAGGTTGCAAGATGGTTACAGAATGTAATTCATGGGTATGCATGCTAATCTCTTCACACTTGGATTAGTTGGTCTGGCCATCTCAAATTCTCATTAATCTCTTTCTCAAGTAATCCAGAAAGCAGAAGCAATGCAAATGTATTTTGGGTGACCAACGACTATAAATATCAAATAGCAAACAGTAAAAAGTAATATGCTCAGCAAAAAGCCCCCAGAATATAGACTGAAATATTTTTTTTCACAACCTATTAATCAGACAGGATCAAACAACAAACACATTAATGAAAAATCGGTCAGTGGCAATTTGCAAACAGAAGAAAGGGTGACATTCACCAAACATATTATTTGCAATAGAGAATTGTTCCTATTCCACACAGGGAACATGTTGCTCTGTCCATTCTGTTTGATTAGACTCAAGGGCTGGGTCTAAACTGTTAAATAAAATGGGCTACGACGCCAGAAGGAGATAGGCTTTCCACATCCTACCCCAGGAGGCGAACCTCGATATCATCTGGGAGATGCTAGTGGACCAAAGCTGCGGCAAAGAGCATGTTAATAGCAGAGCATGTTGTGTGATGGTGTTTTGCACATGCCTTTTCCCTGTTTTATTTCCTAGCAGAGGTGCAGCCTGGGAGACCCTGGAGCAGTTCATTTCTGATTAGCAAGCTGTTCCTAATCGCATGCAGTTAATGCTGGAAGAGGAATTTACTCCTTTTCAACCCAGCCAGTGTCACCCAGTTAATCTTGCATTCCTTCCGTCCCATATGAAAAGCATTTTTTTGAATAGGGAGAAAAAGTTGACGGTTTAATCTCCTATTTTGCCTTCTACATTCCTGTTGGATCTGATAACAGCTGTGTACTTAGCTTTACCTTGCCTTATAAAAGGCTCATAAAAATGTCATTTCAATCATCTAAACTACAGTGGAAAAACTGAGTCCACGAAAAAAGTGAAAGTTGCCTCATCACTCTCAGCCCACCTTCTAGTCAGCGTGCTAGCCATTGGGAATGTTACCCTGTGTTTATTTAAATACCTTCTCAAAGCTCTTCTCAAACCTGTTGTTGGATCTTTATTATAATATCTACTTTCTAATCTGAGATAACCAACAGTTTGAAATGATACTGTAGTAAGCCTGTTGTACTGCCCTAATTATAACCTATTTGTGTTTTCTCCGTTTTCTCCCAATTGCTCAGAAATTAATGAGCCTTCCTTTCAAAGATAATGTATTGACCTATTTTAGCCACATTTTTGGCCTGCTACATTGCTCTTTTCAAGGTAACCTTGATATTGTTATAGACATACATGATAATTTTTTATGCTGGAACTATCTATATTGATTTGACTGTGGCCTTTGATCCAATAAATCACAACATATTGCTATCTAAGTTTCCCCCAATTTGGCTGAGTTTAACTACAGTAGAATGGTTCTCTGGCTACATTAGAGAGCAAACACCAGTCATTTTGTTTAATGGTGTTGAATCTGAGGTGAAAATGTTACATGCGAAGTTACCTCAGGAGCTAATTAGAGGGCTTTTACTTTTGCAGTTTTTATTAATGACCTGTTGACGCTGTATAGTTCATGGAATATTCTGTACATCTACATGCTGATGATGTGACCTTGTACACAGTAAGAGCACTGATAAGGTATCAGACCTTGACTGTTCTAACTCAGAATTTATGGAGTGATTTTTACAATTTAAAGATACAGTTTTCTGCNNNNAAATAAATTGGCTTTCAATCTTGGAAAAACATAAACCTTTTAATTAGAGGGGCTGTCTCATACTATAAACAGACCTAGGTGAACTGGTATGAAAAATAATAAGATTTCCCTCACCTCAGAAAATGAATCAACTATGGAAAAAGCCCAAACTACTTTTCCCTCTCCTCAAAAGAAATATTGATAAAGCTGGAAGGTTCTAGATCTCAATGTTTCTAAAGACTGGGGTCCTTGAGATCTAGGAATGTCTCTCAGCCTGCTACAGTGAGGCTGTACTCAAGAGGTATTGAATATTGAGTACAAGAAGTAATATTTCTTGTACTACACAAGAAATTTCTAAATGCAAAAGTTATTAAAACTCAGGAGTGCAGTACCCAGGCTTATTTATTTCCCAGGTTTCAAAATGTTTGAATCATGTGATTTTGTGTTCAGTTGCTACTTGGAACAGGAATTGTAATATGGGAAAAGCAAAAGAAAAAAGCCAGTGCCATGTTACACATAAACCTGTAAAAACAACCCATGTCCTACTGATTGCAGCTCAGACTGTACAATATGAGTCTCTGATGGTTTCTGTACTGAGTCTCCACCATTATGAGAGGTCCTTTCTTCTCTCACCATTGGAGCAGAGCACGAATGGGATGACCAGATCATACCCATGCTCGCTGGTTCAGAAAGTGCTGACACAGACTGGCCAAGCTGTAGGCTTTCAGCACGGGTCTAGGTACCAGTGATGAGCAGCATGATAAAGGTAATATTGGTTCAAATTCAGCTCCAAAATACGATTCTGTCACCGTAATAGCCCAGATAGCTTCAGTTGGGCAGGACAGGTCTATGCCTTAGATCAGAATTTGTTTTATGGCATTTTGGAGATATCCAGTGAGAATGCAATTTACCTATTTTGACATCAGTGGCTATTTTACTGTTGACTTTAAGGTTTCAATCCACTTGCATAAACATTTAGTCCCATTTTAATTATTCTAGATTAACCTGTTAGACCTCCACCTGCAATTGCAGAGGCAGGTGGCTCTCCTGTGTTGTATTCTTCCCTATGCCTTCAACAAGCCAGCACATCTCAAACAGCTGTGGCAACAGTGGGTTAGCCCAACAGCAGCAATCGGTTATGAGAAACGTTAAGAAGACCGAGAAGCCAAAGTGCATATTGAAGTGGGTAACAGGGAACAGTAAAGGGATTGCTATACCTTGTAGCCTGCCTGGTCAATGCTTTTCAAGTTGTAACTCCTCTTTTTCTTGTTACATAATTTGTATTAGCCGAAAGTCAGCTATGAATCAGCCCTGAATTCGCCCAGGTCTGTTTGCAATTGGAGCAACAATTGTGACCACAATCTAGAAAAGAGCCAAGCATGTCCTTGCAAAGTTGTTTTCAAACAAGCTACATTTTAGGGTTTTTCTTGTTTACTTGTTTTTGGTTTTTTTTCTAATACAGAAGTCCATAGTGACAGCATTGTCAGTATTTGGCTATTTGCAAGTATTTGGCTGTTTGCAAGAATGCCAATGATTTAGCTTGTCTTCTTGCAATATTTGCTTCTTCATTGTTTTTAGACAGTAACATTGGAAAAAGATGCTCAATAACAAACCCCAGTGTCTTTCATTCTTGGCCTAAATTATGCGTACTGTGCAAAGAATTATTAACTAATTACCTAGGTATGCAAGGATCACACACTCTCTGATCCCTGTGTTTGAGGATGATACGTGGAGCTTCTAAGCTTCTAAGTTTTCTGAAAACTCAGTGGAAGCTGGATCATTTAAATCTGCTGATAATCTTGTTCATGAGCAAATCATTTAAGCATGCCAGGTAGATTCTTCTTTCTTTCTCCCTGTCTTCTTTTTCCCTTCTCCTTCAGTTTTTCAGAAGGTTAACTGTTTGCTTCACTAGATTGCAGAGAGGATTATTTTGTCTTTGAGAGTGTTTAAATTGAACATGTGCATTTGTTTTTCCTTAGGCATCAGAACCTTTGGTTGCATTTTCTGGCTAAACAATTTAGGAGAGTATGTATTTTAATAATACTTTTCAGTTGGACTTGTATTCCAGAGACACTTTAGCAATTCTGAGAATTGTATTTGATAGCTGCTTGTACAAGCCTATATTGCTGATGGAAGGAATTCTTTATTTAAAAACCAATATGTCAGTTCATATCTTCTCCAGCTCATCAAGGGATGAATCATTAACTTTATCATCTCTCCCTGGCCACTTGGATTACGTATAAAGATATACTGCTTTATACCACTGCAGCCCAGAATTCCTGCTGCAGGCAGTTTTGAGGCTTAAACAGGCAGAGAAGAAAGAGATACAGCAGCCAGAAGTGCTGGAAGGTAGCACTTGTGGAATGAGAGAATGGAAGCCTAACAATTATCTCTTTCCCATTAACAAAAGAGCTTATCCTCTAATATTTTCAAACTACTCAGCAGCTCTTGTTGCGACATGTCCTCAACTTCTGTTTCTGTCCTTTCTAGTGTCACAAGCGAAAGAATGTACTTTTATTTATTGACATGATCTTGGCTGCACAATCTTGTGTGACTTTGGGACTGCAACTCAGTCCCAAACAATGGGAACTCCAATACAAAAAGGTTTTTAAAAGTCTTGTTTATTTAAGGAAACTGTTACCTAGCCACATTGCCATTACCAACTCTTGAGAACTTTAGAGGGTGAAAACCACTTCTTCAGTTTCCCTTTCCAGACCTGCCGCTACAAACAAGAAGTAAAAAAATGTGGGGGGAGGAAGAAGAGGAGAAAGTGAGTTGAGGAAGTGGTTTAAATACTGGAGAAGAGGGAGGGGAAAAAAACCTGCAGGAGAGGAGAGAGAGCAAGATGGAAATATGGAAGTCAAATACATGGTCAAAATGACTTTGAGCAGAGAGAGAAACATTTGACCTCTGAACAACGTGATAATGTGTTATCAGCTCTTGAGAAACCCACTACAGCAGGGAGCTGTCAGAAGAACAGAGACAGATCAGCCTACTTCAGGAACAGTGCATCTGGCTGTTCACATAACAACATTGTCTTTATGTGGTGCCATTTCTTGTAGTTGCTCACTCTGTGGTAGTAAATCCTAGAAGTTCTGTTCTGGACAAAACCTCTACATGCTACATGCATGTATGAAAAAAACAGGTTTTGCTCCAGATACACTTCAGTGTGTAAAGCTCCAGACACATGATTAAGTTGCAATGGTCTAACAAGTTGCCATGATGACTGTCTGCGTATGTACTCTTAGCTGTCATAATGTAAATTTAAGTTCCTTAACCCGTTCCACTGAGGTTTAAGTTAGTGCATTTTAATGTGCTTGTGCTGTGGCTTAAAACTATGCAAATAACTACTTTGGCTCAGCTAACACGTGGTACTCATTAAGCTGTGGCAATTTGATTATGCATCTGAGCCCAAGACAAGAGACAACATATGGCTGCAGACACAACTGAGGGTATTTCAAGGAAACCAAGGGACAATATAGGTCAGCACGGTAGACAGTGGTCTCAGCACCCTGTGAGTTTAACCATTGACAAGTTTTTCCAGATTTCATGGAGAAGGAATGTTTTAAGGAGAAGTTTGAAGAAGAACACCAAACCGATATTTATTTATAACCATGAAAACCTTTTGTTTTGAAGACTGTGAGAACTCATGGGACAAACCATGAAAGCATTTGTTTGAAATTTTAATAGACCAGACGAGTAAACAACTCATTAATGAAGGAAAGCTGATAGGAAATGTGAGTGAGATCAGCTATGAGGTTTCTTTAAAACAAGAAGTAGTTTTGTACTTGAATTAATAGGGAAAGGATGCCAACAGAAGAAAATGAAAAGAGGGAGTGAAATGGTTAAAAGAAACAGGCTAGAAAATAATTTTTGCCAGGCATATTCTTAATGGGCATGAGGATGATTGCTTTTGTCAAGGCCAGAGAAAAGAATGTTGCAGTAATCAAGATGTGCCGTGATTAGTGGATGGGAAGAGCTATATATTAGAGCTGTTATGCAGAAAGAATCTCCTAGATAGAGACATAGCCTGAAGGAGTGGCTGTAGAGACTCAGCTCTAGGATGAAACTATCTAATAAAAGTTTAAGTTTACAGGTAAAGTATAGGTTTGCATTTATGCTGGCTGCCCTAACAATGCTAATAAATCTTAGTTTATTATGCAACAGATATTTTTTCCTGCTCAAACCTGAGTTTTGCCCCTAAGGTTTACCAAAAATAGAGTGTGTGAAAGTTTATTTCTTTATTTTTTGCTTGCTTCCTTTGTCTTTTTATAAAACATCTGTTTCTCCTTGTGTCATAAATTACAAGGAACTTTTCTTTGTTGCTGCTCCTTTAATTTGGTATCAGTCGTGCTGTGCTAATCCCGTGACTAACTACCTGAAGTGGAACCCTCCTAGCCCAGTTGAGCTCAAGGTCACCCTTCGGTAGGCGTAACACCTACAAGGGCTTTGGACTCATGCTTGCAGGGCGCTTCCTGCCATCAAGCTGCCATGTCGCAGGTCTGGCATGATGCTCAGGGCACGCTCTCTCCATGCCACATACCAGTTGCTGCATGATAAATGCAGTGGGATGATGGTAACGACGGGCACGCACAGCCTGCATGCAGTGGTTGCCACTTGCCTGTTGCCCCCCGACTTGTTACTGCTTGTATCAGCATTTAAAATAGTGGTACGCTGATTCTTTCAGGTGAGAGTGTGGGGCTGGGGTGAGGAGATTTTGGGAGGAAGAGGTGTGAGACGGAGAGAAAGGAAAGTGGAGATGGGGGAGGCAGTTGTGGAGGTGGCAGGCAGAGTGAGGAGGGTTGGGGAGACGTAAGGGTTTGAGAGGGGCACTGTTTTGTAGTGAGAGGAGACGGGCCCTGGGTGGGGAAGCTAAGTCAAAGATGGTCCCTGGTTGGCTCCCAGATGAGAGAAAAGAAAACTAAAGCATTTTTAAAGAAACAAATTTCCGCACTGAAACTAGCTAAGGACCTTGATGGAGGTGGTGAGGGAGGGATGCACAAGCTGTGCCAGGACTGGGACAGCAGAGCGTGTTGTTGGGGTTTCACAGCTCTCGAGATCCATAGCCAAAAGTTAGCCACATGGAGATTTTTGCTACGGCTCTCACCACTTTTTGCTCCGGAGTTCTTCAGTGTGGATGCTCACATAGGTGATTTTGCAAATATGTCTTGATTTCAATTATAGCTCTTTGGAAGAAATTATGTGATGAGGCTCACACATCATGCAGAGATTGAGCGCCAGCCCTACTCCTCTTTCTGTGAAGCTCACCAATACTCACAAGGACAAGCTGTGCCTCTTGGTTTGTTGTGCTAGTCATGTATGAGCAGAATGTTATTAAACATTGAAGCCTTAACCTTCCCTGACTCCAGGAGCCAGGAACATGCAGAGCAGTTTGAGCAGGATTGGTTTTAGGTAGTGCTGCCAACAAACTCGTCTTAGAAGAGGAATAAAAGCAGTGGTGGCAGGAACTAATTTCAGTACCAATATGGAAGTGTCATGCAACATTCAACACTACTGAAATGCTATGAAAATGTGAAAAGAAAATCCTAAAATTACAAAAACACAACAATGCAAAGATTTAGTTCTCTAGAATTTAGTCACTAACAGTGGAAGCCTAGAACTGCTTATCACACTTGATATGGATTAGTTTACATGAGTCAGACAAACAGGATTTCAGCCCATGGGGGTAAAAACCAAACTGTAATAACCATAAAAAGGTGTAGGACTACTTATTTATAAACACGCATATTAGAAATTCAATAAAAAGTCCCAGTACACACTCAGTAGACCGGCTTCAAAAAGCAAAAATGGCCCACTCCAAGTTTTTTCTGAATTATGGCGAGCCCTAAAGACAGCCTAAAACCAATTAACTTTTTTTTTTTACTCTTTTTATGTTTTAAAAATGACCAAAGAGATCTCTTTGAAAATATATTACACACAAAAAAAAAAAAAAATGCTCCTGGAATTAAACCTTTTGTGAGAAGCTTCAGCCTGGAGCAAAATTTAATGGCTGAGCTATAAAGCACTGAAAACTTTCATAAAGGGGTTCATAAAGAAACACCAACTGACCCTGAACCCAAGGAGGTCTAGCAAGCTCCACTATAATAAACACAGGGTCTAGTTAATTTTCACTTAAGGGGTGTATGACATTTGAGTAAGATGTGGTTACTTTATATTCACTTTCAGCACATATGTCCAATAGATATAAATGACAGAGAGGATACTGTAGTCAAGAGGTCTACTGTACGTTGCAACGAGTCCTAAATGAGGTTATAAACTCTGCTAGCCGGGGACTTCACTTTTTCATGTGTTTGTAAGGTGCCTAGCATGACTGGACAGTGAGAGCCTTTTTATCTATACTTCCTACTTCTATGCCTCCTCTAGACTAGCAATAGAAAATGTGGGGTGCATATACAGCTCCTTTCAAAAGTAGTTACATTAAAACATAAGAACCACTGTTACAGCTGCTTTCACTGCTTTTATGTTCATCCCGTGGGAACTGCCAAAATCTAGACCATGCTATATCCTTACCTGATTAATTGATTTAAGTTAAATGTAACATTAAAAAAAAATCCGTAATTTGGATTAAAAAGAAATAGCTGTACGGTCACTCACTCTGTCTAGAAATACATGTGTTCTCTGTATGGAAATACTTTATTCGTGTGTTTCTCTGCGTTTAATACAGGCATAAACACAGGCAATGTGTGAGGCATGAATATGAGGATATGAGGCAGAGAAATCCTTCATTGCTTGTAATCGCTCAGACATCATTGGTGCTTTTATAACACATTTTCTTACACCTCAAGATGTTTCTGCTATTGGTGGATTCAGGACTAGTATTTCCTCCAGAAGAGAGGCAAAACCTATTCTAGGTCATTGCCTCCCCTTGGCCAGTGAGGGATGCTCTTGCACTAACAAGACATCTGTGCAGGGACTTTAGTCTCATCCTCTTCCTTCTTCACCACCCCTCTCTCCTTCACCTCCCTCTTCTCCCCTTCCAACCTCACCCACTATTGGCCTTCAGGCTAGATCTCCCAGTACAAGTAAGACAGACCTTCAAAAAAGATCCAATTTTTCAAGCATCCTACGTTTAATCTTAAATTCCTCAATCTCAGCACTGGTCAGAATTTGTTCCAAAAACAGACAGGAAAGTGAAGGAAAGGCAGGTGTTTGTCAAGGCTATATTTAGGAAGCCATTGCTTAAATGTGAAAATCGGTTATACTTTAACCATGAGTGAGAAGCACAAAAAGAATATTCTTTCCTCTGCGAGTGTTTGCAGAACACTTCTCTTTTCTTCACCTGCAATAGTGATATGTTCCTTTATGCTCTGCCTCTACTTGGTTATCAGTAATGTATTGTGGGTCTAACAATGGCGCCTGTTTTCACAATACTTTGTGGAATAATGCCATCCATCCCCATGGATTCATTGGTTCACGAAGGTATTGGTGAAAGGTGGGATAGATTTACTCAACTTTTCAGAATAATATTCCTATTGTTCACTGCTAGGGCATGCATAACGAATGGCCTTTAGTGTAAACAGCTCAGCCACTGAGCTTAGTGATTACCAGAGGGGTCTGTTTGAGGTGGGTATTTCTAGTTCTTTGATATATGACTCATTAAACCCACTCTATGTAAGTATTGTTTACAGTGCTTGCTGTGCTGATGGCTTGCATCTGAGTACTTGTATTTAATTTGAAAGGGATTTTGCCTGCACTTAGAAGTAGTCTATAAGTGCCTAAACCACTCTTACATTTTTCATTTTAAAACATTGGCAGGGTAGTGGGAAGGAGCTGGGAGTTTCTTATAACAAGAAAAATGACCTTTTGTCTCTACGGACTTCCCTTTGAACTCACTAACCTCCTGTCAACAGAAAGCAAATAGTAGGATAATAGTCTCTTCTCAATTTCTCCAGGCTTTTGTCCTCCCCGAGATGCGAGGGTTGGCTTGTTCCTCAGTGCTTGCCTTGCAAGTAGGAGACAGAGCACAGAAAGATAACTAGAAGGGACTATCATGGCCTAAGTTTATTACATATCCTAAGTTCATATTAACTTCTGTGCTTTGACACCTGCACTGAAATGATCTAAATTATAGATTGCCATTTTTTTAATGGGTTGTGATTACACAGGCCCATTGCTTTCGCTCAGAACCAAAACTGCTCAGATCATGATGGGGCTGTAACAGAAGAATCCATTTAATTGGTGCCTTGTTGAAATATACTCCTCCATCTGTGGCATGATTGCTGCAGAGCAGAGCCCACACCATTGATTTCATTCCCTCCAATCAATGGGTAAATTGCATGCCTAGTCAGCTTTAAGTGGCACACTTGTTGTCTATATTTTATTCACAGTGGTTAACAACTATGAATTGGTGTCTGGTACAATAAACTCCTGTTAGCTTGGCCTGTACTAGTTTCAAACTGTTACTTTACTTGGCTACACCTTTAACTTTGCCTTTGTAGTAACTATTTTTGTAAGTTTAAAATGTGGGTTGGTGTCCAGGATAGTGAGTAAAATAAAGAATGAAAGGAAGCTGGAATGGTTGAAGACAAAGTCTAGAAGTTATGTGTTAAGACTTCTAGTTCAGTTTCTCTCTGTCTTTTATTGCGGTCATGCTACTGGAGATAGATTTGAACTGTATATACATACCTTATGTACCACCTCTCCTGACACCGAGTCTGATTTTAGGCTGGCAGAATGAAGTCCTGGAGGAGTCCTTCTGTTTGGGAAATATTTGCCAGAGACAAAGTTTCTGGAGAAATTTCTGTAGCATTCCCTGGTTCAAAGAGTGTATCCAGCTACATGAGAGATGAAACTATCCTTGCATCCTCCGAGACACAGTTCCTGGAACAAGCCCATTTTCTTCACTTAGGGCAGAGAGCTGACTTCTCTACCTAGGATTGAGAGCTGTCCCCTCTTTTCTCCTCTACACATGTGCCTTCCTGCTGTTCATGTACATGCAGGATTTGCAGTCATTGAGCTGTAGGTTCTTTCAGAGCATGGATGAGAGGAAAATTTATCCCTCATATTACATTGTTCTATCAGTCCCTAAAACAAGATGCTTCTTGCAAGCGGTGTAGAACATTTGATAGAAGGGGTGCCTTAGGTTGAAAATATTGGTTAGTGTTTTGTATTCCTCAGTACTTCATAGATTCTGGTAAGCTTGACTGACATGATTGACGCTTGTTTCCTAGGCAGACTATTTATGAGTTCTTCTTTATGTTGCTCATATTAAATGAACATATATGTATCTTTATTATAGTTTCCTCACTTCCCCCCGAATTTTGTTTTCTCCCTTGAAACTTTTGAGTAACTTTAGCAGTTAGAAATTATTAATACTATTTTTATATAACAGTATGAGCACTTTTATTGTTATGATTTACTGTTACAACTGTACACAAAGTCTCCTGTTCAGGTAACTTGGGAATAACCTGTTGAAACCTTAGCTAATAACTCCAATACATCTGACAAATTTGTCAGCATGGATTAATTCAGGAGAATTGTTAGCCATACAGAGCACACCATTTGAAGGAACATTCAGAAGATAATGCCGTAAGGGAGAACCTTGTCCATAAAGAAGTGTGTGGTTTTCTGCCTCAAAATCTACAAACTTCCAAAGTTGAATCTTACATATCATCACTAACTTATGTTGCTTACATTTCTGCTGAAGTTAATGCTGACATTGTTACAAAGGCATTCACTTCTTAGCAGGAGTGAACAATTTTTTGCACAGCATGTCCTGTGTACTAGCCACAAACAGGACGTTTTTTGTGTGAGTGTGTGTTTGAAACCTGCCACCTGTGAGTGAACATGCCAGTGGTCACTGGACTATCCCCATTTACTTATCGTTAATGCTGGAGTTTTTCTTTTTTCCTACATTATCTACTCTGGGATTTTAGAGTGCCCTGAGTTAATGCAGCGTGGGTAAAACTGTATGAGGCAAGTTTCCAGGTTGCTTCATCACTACAGAGTAGTACTTACTATTTTTGTAGCCAGAAATAGTTGAAACAGGTCAGACAACATTTTCTTCATTGGAATACACCTAAACTCATGGAAATTCAAAGGCTTCCTGGAGGTGACCTGCAAATTCTTATGAACCCGGGGTAAAATTCTGGCTTGGATGATTTTCTGGGATTTTTTTCCTTCTTTTAATTTTTCCACTTCTGTGCTGTATTCCTCACCAGCCTGCCTCCGAGTCAGGAATCTCAGATTTCCTAGGACATGCAACTCCTCCTTATACAGAAATGTATAAGTTTCCTCAGGTTTTGTTTCAAATCTGTGCAGAAAAGAAATGCTGAGTTCTCAGAACCTACATGAACTAGGCTTACTTTTCTCTGGTCATCTAGAATTATTTACTCTTCATGGGTAGAATACATGTTTCTCAATGTTGTTGAAACAAAAGTTGGGATGCAAAAACATGAATAGTAGCAGTAGTATGTAGCTATATAACAATAACACCTAGAGACTCAGTACTCCATTCCTTATCATGTCACAGCCTCTGGACGCACAATAGAAGTCTCTGTTCCAAGGAGCTCACAGGAAAATTTAAGGCAAGAGTAGGGGACATATTTAAGGGACACAACAGATGTTTTAGAATTCCTGCAGGGTAAACAACCTATAGAAAATACTTCTTACCAGTAGATGTTCACAGAATCATTTTTATTCACTGAATCTTTATATGGCTATGCGTTATTTTCTGGCTTCTGTATTGAAATGTACCTAAGTGGTGAATGTACATCTAGACAATTCCTGTTCATCAGCTACTGTATCCATTTTATTAAAAGGTGAGACACAGAGAAGGTTATTGCATGAGCAGAACAACAAAGGATCAGAGAAGAATATGGCATCCAAGACCTACAGTTGCACCAAGATGCACCTCCTCAAGGGACATTTGCCTTGTGATTTCTTGTTCAATTGGCCAGAAACACTCAAAGACACCTATGCTGCCAACTGTCAAAGTGTAAGCAGGCAACAGAGAAGCTGATGGTCCTTCTTGTGATCATCACTAATAAACTGATGAGCTCTTGATCTCAGCTTTCTAAGAGAGGAAATGTAGTTGTCAGTGTTGGGGTTCATCTGGTCTGTGGGGGCAGTGGGGTCCCATGGTTCTGTGGTTTGTTCTGAGTTCAGAGTAGGTCCCCCATCTATTTTGTGGTGACCTACAGTAGCAAGAGATCAGTGCTTGATAACCTTTGCTAAGACTTGGTAACCCTGGGGGCCTTCTACAGCTCCTGTATTCCTAATGGGTTTGTGTCTGCAGGTCCCTTGTACTGCCAGAAAAGAGAAATTACCTTGTTCCCCTGCAAATGTTAAATCAGAACCTGTCTGTATGGTGGTTTGTATCATTCTTTTACTTTACTTTTCCATAGTTTTCCCTTTTATTTTTGTTTTGCTACCACTGAATAATATGCAGCCCCACAGCTCTGGCACAGAGAACCTGATGAAAGCGAACATATAAGAAAAATATTAGTGGCTGCACTCTTCATTGCAGAGGTAATGGCCATTGACATTAATGGGAATTATGCATGTGTGGAAGAGGAGTATGGCCCCTTTACTTAATAGAGCCCTTAATATGTTTTAGTGAGCCATGGTGGTGTTCTAAATATCATGAAACCCAAAGGAGACAGAGAAAACAGCCTCTGGCACTGATGAGCTGGATTCATTGCTCTGAGGTGGATGGCTTTTCAGGAATATCCCAGTTTTCCCTTCTCTGGAAATAGTTGTGCATGCACTATTCATTGACAGAAAAGTGGAAAAGGTAAGGAGAGTGGACAGAAAATGGGGAAAGGAAATACAGTGATCCGAGTTGTCAGATGTCAGACTGTGACATAAATACATAAAAGTCCAAAATTAAGTGTTACACTCACTCACACACAAACACATATATATAATTTTACATGTACAATATTTTTGTCTGCCTTTTATTATAATTCTGGTCTAGCCCTGCTTTACACTATATTCTGTTTTATGAAAGTAAAATGTGAAAATCTACTGATAAGCCAAAATAATAAAAACTTTATGGCATGTCAGGGCTATTTTTTTATTATTATTTTTTAACCTTGATCGTGTTATAATAGTGAACATATGTATCCTTGGCCTTAATCACCTTGTCGAGTTAAAGTGTATATTCAACTTCATTTACATGACATATGATCTAATGCTGGAGAACAACAATACCATTGTAGTGCTAATTGAAAACTGTGAGCTGAGAGCCAGAAGAAACCACTGGTCTGATTGCTGAGGGTCCCAGGGAAAGGGATTTATTCCCACACCTGCAGTTGGTCCATAACACTAACATTGTTACTAACATCTGGGTCTAATCAGCACAGAGGCCTTGATATGCTGCTCCTGTGGCACATAAATTTAGCATTATATTCATTTTAAAGGCCCCCTCTTTCAGTTTTTTAAGGACAAGATAGATTCATGGCTCCACAGAGTCTAACAAAGTAGAAACCACAAACAGAGTAAGTTACTGCCAGGTTTCTTAGACCATACCTACCTAGTATATGCCACTTAAATAATGGAATTTTATGCTCAGCTCTGGTTTTCAAAAATACATCTCCATAGAATGCAAAGTTCAGCTGAAAAACTATGTTTAAGGTAAGAAGCAAACACTCTTTGCCAATTTGCATATATCAGTTTTTATTGTGACTTCTGAGTTTTATCAGAGGGACGGATGCAGAACCGGTGATGGTCCCGCGGTTCACAGGAAAAAGCACAGCTCCGCTTGGATCGGTGTCCAACCCCAGGCCCCAGGGAGAGGCAGCTGCATCAGCCAACACCGCCCTTGTGGGAGAGGGTACCACGGTCTTTCCAAACGGCATTCCAGTTCAGCACAGGATAGACTGAAGTCCCAGTCCGTGGTTTGGATCTCAGGCTCACTTTTACAGTCACTCAAACATTATTTGGTATTGTCTTCCTGCATGCGGCCCTTTGCGTCCACAAGGCGATGGGGAACGCAAATGCAAGATGCTGCTGGTACACTTGTGGGGGCTCAATTGTGCACTGCATGGTTTACTCCTCCCATACATGGTAACCCACGGTGCTCCTGAGCTGCAAGAGGTGATCTTGTGCACAGAGTGCTGCTTTGGCACGTGGGAAAACGGAGTCCCTCTTGCTTCTGTGATTTGTGCTTGAAAATTTGCCATGCCTCGGCTTCCTGATTCTGAAAGTAGCCTCGCAGGCTACTGTGAAGGTAAAACTCCTTTCATAAAAGTGATGAAAGTATCTAGAGCAAATGGAAATTGTACAAAGAGAGAGAGAAAAAAATAGGACTGAAAGGCAGACTGCCTAGGCCAAAGAGCAAAATTTAATTCTTCATTTGTTGAGGATAACCAGTGATTATTTTTGCTAATGCATCCCTTGGCTGTCTCTATAACTATCCAGCTAACTGGCTGCTCGCCTCTGTATCTACATGTATTTTCCTGGAAAGTCTATACAAACAATGGGACAGACATGTTCACCGTTACAGAAGGTATTTTTTTTTCTGACATTTTTTCAATATCTACATATCTTTAATATCTGTAAATGGTGAATAAAATTACACATAGAAATTTTGTTGGCACATGCAGAAATTCATGACTTTTGATCCTACTTCTGGCACTGATCTTTTGTAGCACCAGGCAGTTCATTTAACTGTTGCCTCTCTTACCTACTGTGCCTTTTGGGGATAAATAGGGATATAAAGGAGACTGTTTAGCTGAGGTTTCAAGATAGAAAAATGCCACAGGGGTATAACAGAGGCTTAACACTGTACCACTGACTAGACTGTAATTACATCGGTTGGCTGAAATGTAGGGTTTCATCTTGGCCACTCTACTGTCAAGACGAATGTCTGTTTCATGAGAAAACCTGTTTATCATGAAGGCACAAAATGTGTAGTTTTGTAACCTCCACAGCCTTCTCAATACCAGTGGGATGGTAGAAGAGAGAAGAATTTCCTTTTTATTACTAATAACTCCAGGTGGAATTTTTAAACTGAAGAGTCATAACTTAAAACCAGAGGATGTCAATGGAGATATTAACACGCTGAAACAGATTCTCAGCCACTATAAATCGAGGTAGCACTATTAATTTCGATAGAACTACATTTCACCCCGCTTGAGGAGAAGGTGAATTATTTACGGTATGACTGCAAAATCTGTCACTTGATTTACCATAGAAATGTGTTCTGGCAATAGCAATTGGTTTTGGTAGTACGCCAGTTTGCTGGCTTTGAAGGATTTCCAGTAGCCAAAGGGGAATTTTAGCACCCTGCATTGCCCTATCCCCGTGCTCCGTTTCCACGGGTCTGCAACGGATTTGTCCCTTTTCCCTTCCAGCTGCATCAATCCGTTGTCAGCTGCGCTGTTGTTCGGCATGGTGCTGTGACCCCACACGCCTGGAGCCCACGGGGCTGCCGAGCCTCACCTAATGCAGTCAGCAAGAGCCACGCTCGGGGGCTCGGGAAGGGTGTTCAGAGGAGAACCACGGGGTAGGACTGTTAGAGATGTTCGGTTTGCATCCTTCCTCATGCTTGTCTCACCCTTCACCGCGAGAGCGAATGCTTGCTGTAATGTTTTTCTGCACTCCTCACCAACTTTGCGACGAGAATGAGAAATTTGAATTTCAATACCTGTGGTCTAACCACAGCTTCCACACACAGGAAAACCTCCCACGCTGCCCACGGGAGATGCACAGGAGGAAGAAATGAGATTGGGGTCTCTCACTGTCTGTGTGAAAGGCTCATTCTCTGCAGCTGTTTTGGCTTTTTAACTTCTCTGCATTGTTGCGTCATTGAAAGTGCTACTTAAATGAATTAAATGCGAATTATTGTAATGATGGACTGGCCAATTTTGATAGGTCTTTCCTCATAAGCTGCTCTTATAAACAGGAGGACTCTGGCAAAGTTAACAAAACTGAAAAGGTCAGAGCAATGCAATTTGCTGGTGAGGCTTTATTAACACAAAACCTGAGCCACGCAGAGACCTCACATTTGTGTTGAACATGCTAAAAATGGTGTAAACACACACCCAGGTCATATAACTCTGTGTCCACTGTGTAGGCATAATAGACTCCAGGCTTGTATTTCAAGTACTTTATAGGCACATTATTAAAAGTGCATTGTATCTGACTGTTACATATTCTTCGTGATGATGCAAATAAGATACAATGGCTGGATTAGAGAAATTTAAAAGAATAATCTGAATACAGAGAAGGTGTCTCACACCATTCCATGTTTTTGAAGCAAAGTGCAATTGAGGGTGTGTCACAAATTGAAAAAAAGGAGTTAAGCTTATACCATTGGAATGTCCTGATGATTCAGTCTTATTTATTTTAATGTGTGAAAAGTAAAAATATGATCAAATACAGATATGATCAAATACAGATATGTTATTATTTTAATCATAGTATCTTACTCCATTTTATGTAGTTCCTTCTAATGTGATACCAGCAGACCTAATGAGCTGCTTAGGGTTTTTTGCATTTCAAAGCATGACATTCTAAAAATTAGGATATTTCTTTCATCCAGGATAATTTTGCTGAGAAACACCCAAGTTTTCAAATACTAACATATATTCAATGTAGAAAGGGACATTGGACACGTCATAACAAATGAAATTACTGATTGTGAAATGCATCCATAAAATGATGAAAAATTCACAAATATTATTCTGATGTTTTCTCAAAGCACTTATAATGGCAATCTACAGCTAAACCCCAGTTCTGCAAGTCATAATACGAGAGTCTGCTAGGCACAGTAACATACCCGCGTGGTGCTGGTTGCAGACCTGAAGACATTTTCCTGAGGTGTTTTCTAGAAATCATAATTTTTTAATTATAATTAAATAATTATAATTACCATATATAAAAATTACATATTTATAATACATTTATATTTATTATATATAAATTATAATTACCACATATAAAAAAAAACCATTTTTTTTTCTTTTTATAAATCATTCACAAGCTGAGGTTAGTTTCCGTGACTGTTTGCTATGTGCAACCGGTATAGAAAAGATAATGTGAAGGAATATCTGACTATGTGATGCTTGTAAGTTGTACATTTCAGTTATCCAGCATGGCCAGGTCTTCCAAAGGAACTGGAATCATTGCGGAAATGTTGCTGATTTGTCTATATCATCCTTTGAATTAGGACCCTGCTGCTATCACCTATTTGCCCTTGAAGATCAGAGCCTCTGTTGTGCACAACTGATGATTCACCTAAAACACGTGATTTGGCTTCTTAACCCTCAGCGGATGATTGAGATATTTTAAGCATCAAAGTCAAAAACGGGAAGAAAAAGAAAGAGTGAAGTTTGAATATCCAAGTAAGGTATTCACCTCTTTCTAAAGATTGTGATGCTCAGGCACCTAATTCCTCTAGGTTTTTCAAAATCATAGTTACACTACTGATTATTGCAGCAGGCCATTTTTAGAATCCAAACATCAGTGGAAAGCAAATGACAGACATTTTAGAAATAAATGTTAAGAGATGTAAGTATGAACCTTCTTCAAATATTCAAATACATGTTCATACACAGCTTTTGCAGGTATTTACCTACTTCTAAATTTTTCATAAAAGTGATACATACGTCTGTATCTATGTTCCATACATCTTATTGTCCATTCTGTTTCAAAACATTATAAAGTTATTGCATTAAGTACCACTATTTTATTAACCACAGCAATACTTTTTCCTGAGTATTCTACAGGTTTTTTTTGAATACTGAAAATGACAAATTGTCTTAATTTGCAATGTCAGTCTTCTTCAAAATTCCACACTTTCAAACTGAGCAGATGATTAAAGGCTGAAAGACCATAATGAATCAGATCTGCACTATATGATTTTTGCATTCCTTCCCTAGAATTGTGTATAATGTATAAATGATGGCTGATCTAATATATTGATAGGAACAGAAGAAAGCAGATGTTTCCATGTGATAATAATTCTTAAATCTGTTTTGCACTACCTCAAAGCATCAGAGCTTTCATTA
Source organism: Tringa solitaria (assembly GCA_026413425.1). Lineage (NCBI taxonomy): Eukaryota > Metazoa > Chordata > Aves > Charadriiformes > Scolopacidae > Tringa > Tringa solitaria. The sequence goes on along the minus strand of JAOXJM010000001.1, from coordinate 71,795,132 downwards.
GGGTGGGTTATAGCAAATATTGCATGCTTTTACTGCCAGCTTATTACGTAGCAGTTTTACTTGCGTCATATGTTTAATTACTGCATTAAATCATGTTTTCTAAACATCAGCTCACAGCAGGACCTTCTCTGAAATCTTATCTTCTTTTTTCTTTGGTGATGTAACCAATAGCAAAAAGGTTTCCTCCTTTTCCCTTTGTAATCTAAATTCCAATTCTGTGTCCGTAATACTATCCCTGCCTAGTGCAGCAACTCACTACTTACAAGAGCGCAGAAGGAAAAGTCCTTTTTTTCCTTGAATGTGCATATTCCTGGTGGAGCTTAAAAACTTCCATAAATCAATAAAGTAATTGCTGCATAATGACCTATTGTTGGTGAGCGTGCCCAGAATGATGTCATTGGGGGGTAATGGAGCTACTGAATCAAAAAAATGGCAGCTGTTTCCAATTTATTTGAGAGTCAGTTGGACAGAAAATTAAATAAACACATAGACAAGGAGGACAAGGGCAAGTCCTTGCATTATTCTTATGATAGTTTTAATTCAATCGCAGAAGTCAGCAGGCAGCTGATATTGTGGCCCAGAGTTTCAGTAATTGCCTGTCTCCTATCTCAGTCAGACTGCACATGCTCATTTCATCATTTTAAGCTTTTGTGACTTGGATTAAAAAAAAAGACCAATGAAACAAAGATGAAACTTAGTTCTTTTTTCTCCCGCCCTCC
>JAOXJM010000001.1:71778374-71791823 GCA_026413425.1 Tringa solitaria | reverse complement strand
CAGCTTCTCTGGGTAACCTGTTCCAGTGTCTCACCACCCTCACAGCAAAGAATTTATTCCTAGTATCTAACCTACATCTCCCCTCTTTCGGTTTAAAACCATTACCCCTTGTCCTGTCATTACATTTCCTGATAAAGGGTCCCTCCCCAGCTCTCCTGTAGCTCCCTTTAGGTACTGGAAGGTCTCTTCGGAGCCTTCTCTTCTCCAGGCTGAACAACCTGCTCTCAGTTATCTGTTCAAATAATATTTTCTTTCATAATAAAATAATATAAATTAATTATAAAATAATATTTTATTTTAATGTTGATTTTCAGATGTTCATTTAGCTGAAGCTTGTCAGCTATATGTATGAGCCATTACACATGGTGCTTCCTGAGCTTTAAAAATTTGTGTGCTGTTTCTTTTTCCTGAATTCCTGGAATTACCTGATTTTTTACTGTTTTTATGTAAATTTAGCATTACCATCTCCTACTGAGAAGTGCTCTAAGAAATACAATAGTTAGAAATACTCATGATGGAGGTCTGTGAAGGACTCTGGTATTCAAGTAACTGCCTTCTTCCTTCTGTCTGAAGGCCTGACATTCACTTACTAAATACAAGGGGCAGGGTCAAGTCCAATTATAATTATGTATATTACCTGCACGTATCTGCAGGTCATAACAAAGGAGAGATATGGTGCTTTTTGTTGACACTTGCAAAAGACGCCCCAGAGCAAACTGCACATTTTTGTCTATGCTATTCATGTTGCCAGGATCTCACAGAACGTTTCCCAGCTAATTCTTGGTGAATATTGGTATTTTCCTTACTGCAAACTGTTTTGTATCTGGACAGGATTATGCTTTGGCTTGAATGTTGAAAATTACTGAAATTTTATCAGTAGAATACCTTCAGTGACTTAACCTCTTGCTCCTACTTGTACTTCCTACTTCAGAAGTATGGTAGTGACCTGGGGAGGCCTTCCAAGGATGCTGTTTTATCTTCTATGTTATTGGCCACCCTAATGATAATCTTAGCTGACACCAATCTTAGTAGACTTGGTAGGCACAGTCACTAAAAATAGACTCTGTACATTTCAATACTCAGGGTTGAAACATTGGCTGGAAGAAGGATACAAAGCTCTTTATGAGGGAGGGGAGTCTGGGCGCGTTGTAGAGGTTTGGGTAAGGGCTAACAGGGATGTGGAAGGAGAAGGAAGTACTGAGAATCCAATACAGAAGCTGATAGAAGAAAATAATTTTTAGGAGTAGGGAAACAATTGTGACTATGAACCTTGCCTGTTGTACCTCCACAAAATTTTTTTTCGTAAGCAGTCTCAGATTGCAAAAATTCAGTTTTCTCATGATCTTACCCAGTACAGTTAATATGAAACAGGCATCTCTTAGAGGGAAAAAAAACTTTTTCACAAGGAAGTTTTGCACCATTCCTTAAAATAATCAGATTAGATAACACTGGGATTTCTCTGGAAAACGGCTTCATAAGTGGGATTTATCAGAATATATTTTGTCCACAGTTTTTGTGTTGTTCTGTGCTTTGTGATCTGCATTTTGCTGCAGAGGGATGCACCCACCTCTTTGGTTCAGAGGTCAAATTTCATTATGAGTCATGCTTTTGAAGACTGAGATCAAAGTATTAAATAGGCATTAGAAGCCAACCAAAGGTGACAGCAGTCAGTTGAAGGTGACAGGAGAACAGACTTGGTATAGCTTGTCATGTGGATAAGGTAGGCAGCTCCTTCCACTTCCTGGAGAAAGTACAGTGCTATTTTCATTTTCAGCTTCAGTTACAACACTGAAGCTACTGATAGTAACCCAGACTAGAGAGAGATGGTGCAAGAGTCTCCCAGGACTTGATCTCAAGCCTTCACCCTCCTCAGTCCCATTGAAGATATTCCTGGATACCCGAACTCCAGACTTAGTAGGGAGTCAAATGTGTCCCCACGGTGAGTGGGGGACTCAGCACCTTCAGTAAAGACTGAAAATTCTGTAACTCTTCACAGCACTTTCCTTTCTGAGCAGAGAGGCTTTAGTCTTGTGTACATCCAGCTCTGTTTTGTGCCACCGTCCAGACTTTGTTGTCAGGCCCTAGGGACAACAGAAACTTACTGATGACTCCGTTCATATGTATTTTGGACAGAAAGGGGAAGCTGGAAATGGAGCAGTAATTAAAAAGAGTCTGGTCAGTGTAATTCCCTTTGAAGACTGCTTTTGGCAGAAGCACAAACTGTTTCCCGTAGTGATGAAGACAGTTGTTCTTTGATGGCTTTTGTCAGACACACAGGTGTATAGAGAGCAGCTGTAATATTTTTCAGTATTTTTCAATATTTTTCAAGGCTTCTTAAGCTTCATGATGGGGCTTACATTCAGCCATACACAGTGGGGCAGACAATACATTTTGTGGCTGGAATTTTCTTTGCCAATTAGTTCCATATGTATTCAGCCGACCTAATCAGTAAAGCACATAGACAGCTTTTCACAACAGTTGATACTGGGTCTATCAGGTTGGTTTTGCGGTCTAGGTTGATTAGCTGGTTCTTTGTGTGAAATAGGTCTCCTGCCTTGATTGCTGAACAGTGCGAGGTTCATTTGGCCTCCTTTCTGAAGCTGTGCAGCGCTGTAAGTATTGGTCCCAGATCTAGTGGTGAAACTCAGAGTGCTTTTTATCCCAGAAAACTTCTCTGTACCTGAGGTTTATTTACAGTAGTTTATCTGTGAACTCTTCCTTTTTGCCATGGCTATGTATTTTCTTTCCAGGTTAAAAATATGTACATTTAACCCAAAATTTCTCTTCAGTTTAAAATTATAAATCCTTCATGTGAGATTTCCCATTAGTTTGACAGCCTTGCCAACATTTTGCTGAAGAACTTGTGAAAAGTAAGTAAGTGCTGTTTTGTATAAAGGCAGGCCCACTTGCGGGAGGTGACGACTCAGCCAAAACTGCTCTTGAAGCCTTTTAACAGTAACTTCATTTTCAGCTGCACCTGAAACCGGAAGAAAAAGTACTTCTTCAGGAAAAAACCTGGTGAGGTAACGATGGGCAGCTCTGCTGGAGACTTTTGCAGTAGTGATGCAGAAAAGGCATCTCAACACCCTCAATTTATATGATACTGCTAAGCATTGGAAGCAAAGGCATGGAGATACTTTGACAGACCAGCACTGGTGCTGGGAATCATGTTCCTCCTGTCTCCTTGGTCCTCTCTGCAGCTCCTTTTAGGGCCTTTGCCTTGCAGTCCTCACCCTGGCATAGAGCAGAAGTGGCAGTGAGGTGTTTAGGACCTTATTTTGCTGTGCCCTCCTGCTGGATTTGACATGTCCATGTACTAGCACAAATGCTACCCAGCTTGCTTTCTTTTGTACCCTATGGTGGATACATGCAGCAGCTCTGCCTTGCTCCAGCACATTAAGGAAGAGAGGAACCAGCGTTGTTGTCTAGAGAGGGGCAATGGGAAGTGCCTCCCTCAGCACTTCCTCTCTCTTTCTCTGGGCAGGAAGGCTCAGCAGCTAACACTCTCCCAATTCCCAAGAAGAGCTGGAGGAGGGAGGAGGAGGCAGAGCAGCAGGAATATTTTTACACTTATTGTAGTTTTGCAGATAATGTAATTGGACATTTTGGTTTTGCATAATATATCCTCAGTTTATTGGCCGTTACCATTAATGAGATGGAGAAAAGCCACCAGAGACCTCTATCAGTTTCAGTCAAAAACTAGGAACTTCCACACCCGCTAGGAGTAACAGAAATAGGGATGAGGTGCAGGGTGGCATGAAAGAATCACAGAATCACACAGAATCAGAGAAAAGTTGAGTTTGGGTGTAGTCTCTGGAGGTCGTCTTGTCAACCCCCCTGCTCAAGCATGGTCACCTAGAGCTGGTTGCCCAGGACCATGTCCATTCAGGTTTCAAATATCTCCAAGGATGGAGACTCCACAACCACCCTGGGCAACCTGTGCCAGTGCTCTATCACCCTCATAGTAATAAAGTTAAAAAGAAATCTGGGACCATCTCTCCTTTCCCATGTCCCTGGAGAATCAAAATGCCACAGCCATGGCATCAGAAGGGGTATTGGGAGAAGCTGCTTGGGAAAAAGTGTACTGAACCAAAATCTGCTGCTGATGGCAAGGACCCAGGGATCTAAAGATTTTATAAGGACCGTAGAGAAAACACCAAGCTAGAGGCAAGTGCCTGGACCACTTAAAACTGACAGAAAAACTCTGAAGCATCTGAGTTTCTGACTCATCCCTGAGCCAGGAGCATCTGGATAGCTTTCCAAAATTTAGTACCATTTTCCTTCCAGGTATATTTGTGTCTAGGGAAACAGCTTCCCAATCATTTACCCATACTAGGTTGGAAATCACAGCAAGCAAGCATTCAGCACAGTAATTGCATGCAGCTAGAAAGAAACTGGAATAGAAATGGGATCCATGCACTCTTAATTTCCTTTCTTGGGAAGGGACTCTTAATTTCCTTTCTTGTTTTGTGCGTTCTTTGACTTCTTGGGATTACAACATCTCTTCTGTTACTGTAAAGATTCATTTGTTTCAGTGGCCAGTCTGGCCTAAACCATGACAGGAGGTTATGCCTTTAAAATTTACTGAGCAAATAAAGATTTGCGATCAAGATGTAGACAAGGAACATTTTAAAACCTGATACCAAGTTATCTTTATAGATAACTATGATGCACTCAAGCATACCATTTAAAGCCTTTAGTTATGTGTTAAAAATAGTCAAATTTCCTTGAAAAAACATTTTCAGAGTAATACTCTGTAATCACCCCACATATGATAGATCATCCTGAAGTTTCAAAAACTCTTTTGTTGAAATTTTAACAGTTCTGCTTAAGAAATGCTAAACAGCAAATACTGTTTCCAGAAATGCCATCGACTGTAAACCTGTCAGACTATTACTTAGCTATTAACCTTTCTCGATGAAATTATAATAGTGCTGTTTAAAAGAATGCTGAATATCAGAAACATTTCACTAATACATAACAGATGGATACCATATCCAGAAATATTTGTACTGTAAACCAAAGCGCTTAGCAGTTTTACACTGAGAGGTCAGAGATGGGCAGGAAACAGTTTTCCCATCCCGCAAGAATTTTAGTTTTTAGATTTTCCAACTCCGATGAATACACAGAATATTAAAGAGCCTGGAGTTTCTTATAATAAAGTAAACAAAGATTAATTTTTCAAAGTTTTTATTTGTTTTCTTTTTAATCCAAGCATATTACACACTTATCTAACTTATCCTCCATGCATGTTACATATTTGTTATTTAACACATCTTTCTTGGGTACAAATATCCTGCCCTGAGAAGGTTTCAGATTCAACAGTCAATAGGATTTCTTTTTCATCTTCATCTACTTGACTGAAAACCATTTTCCTGGTAGGTTAAAAGAGTAAAAGAAAGTATTACAGCAAAACTGTGACCTAACTGAAATACAGATTTCATATGTCACATACCTTTTATAAATCTCCATATGTGAGAATAACTGATTTTTCCATCCTGTTTACATGGCTGATTTCACTGTTGGACTTGGTCCTGGGAGTAACCTTTACTTTTAAATAAATGAAGTTTGGGAAAGCTTAAAGTTGCTGATTTCCAACCAGTTATAAGTATGCAGAGGAGGACATTTGCGTTTGAAAAATCTTCATGAAGGTGTGCATTTGGGGTTTTTTTTTTCATTTTCATTTTCATTTTCATTTTCATCATACCCGTGGCTTTAGCTGGCAATCATGTTTCTATAAAAGGGTAGAATATATTTCCAAACAATGTCTTAGTTCAAAATAGTTGGGCACTTATTGTGAAATGTAACTACAGCTGAAAAAAGTACACTGTGTCTTCCATTTAAGAACTAGTAGACACCCTACTAAAAGATTATGTCATTGAGTTTGAAGATTTGGATGCAACAGAGAACAAGCTATTATCATGTGTTTATCTGCAATCTGAGAAAGTAGTACATTTTCTGATTTATTTTTGATAACTATGAAGCAATATGTTTTCAGAAAATTTTGATTTGGTGAGACGGAAGGAGAAACTTTGTGTTCAAAAAATGTTTCATCCTTCTATTATGAGAATCTGATGTAGCCAAGATGTTTTAGCAGTGATTTTCTACCACTGGCAGTTTGTGCAGAGTATCTTTCCTGATTGACAAATACATGTGTAAGAGTAATGAATTGCCTTGAAATTTTTTTTATTTCTTTTTTTGAATTACCACAATAATTTCCACTTCAGATTTATGACCAGGACTTTTAATTAATTAACTTATGATTTCATGTATATTTTAGTTCTTCTAAAAGAATTGTGTCTCTCCTATGCCTGTTCTTCGTGAGGTATAAATTCTCCATTGTGAGCACTGAAATGATGAAGCAAGAGGTGTTGTAACTTTTCTGTTAATTAAAGGCTTTAAATCCAGATGGGTATCTCTATAAATATATCTATAAATTTACATAGATATATGTTCAACTTCATTTGTACCTTCTATATTTTGATCCAAGAATCACTACATAAAATTATGTGGCCTATATTGTTCAGTCAGACAGTTTAGTTTTCAGCAATAACCCTAAAATGGATCAATTCAGGTTAAGCCATTTTACATTTTTGTGTAACCGGCTTGCCTCTATTAAGTATTTTCTACTTGTGCTATTAATTAGCTGTGGGGATGTGATCTGGTTAATTTCGCTCTCTAAACACTTTGTTTTCAACCTTTTTTTTCCCCAAAATATGATTTTTTCAGTGGCAAGAAACATTGAAAATTGCCATAGAGACTGTTCAGTATTTTAAGACAACAACAACCCTGGATACATTCTTTCAATAGATGCAAAAAATTATATAATTTTAAATTTATCCTGTACTCTAAATTCTAAAATTTCTTTGAAATAGCAAATGCAAGAAATATAATAGGTAAAGTTTTTTAAAAAGTCTACAAAATATACTTTTTGTCCAGGAAAAAAAAGATTTGTAGAGACACTTCTTCTCCACTACCACCCTGCAACATAAAGAATTTTTTCGAAATTCTTTCTGATGCCATTTAAAATTAAATGGGATTTTTCTTTTTTTCTGGTTATCCTCAGTAAGGACTGCTCTACAGAGTCAACCTACAGAGAAAAAAGTAGTGGTACAATTTTAAAGCTGAAAAGCTATTCCATAGTAGGTTTTTTGTTTGTTTTGTTTTACTATTAGATTTTATTAAGAGATGCACTCATAATAAAGGTATTCCTGGCAGAAATACTTAATTTGTTTTGATATACTTTAACCAGCTTTGTTCCTGGTGCTGCACAGTAGCTGCGTTCACATGGGCCAGCCGTGCAGGGCTGCTGTTTCACAGTTAACACCCAGGCAACGCTCAGTTGGGCAGCAGGTTTGTAGGGACACGCTCGTGCCCCAGAAGCCTTCTTAGCTGTTGTTAAAACTGGGCCTGACTTTTGTTAACTAAAAATGAGGCGTTCCTGCTGCAGGAAGCTTCCATTTTGTTTTTTCAGTGCTTAGGATCTCTTCCTCCATTTTTGGGAGGGATCTTTATCTGCGAGTGGGAAATGCGCCATTCACGTAAAAGCCTTCCCAGCAATCTCTGAGTTTCATTAGCAAGCTGTGGGCCTATTTTCCTCAGCTCCACAAAGCTGTTGTCCTGTGACTTGTTAGTCTTCTGCTTTACCTAGTTCAGGTATGTTAAATACTGTATCGTAACAGAAACATCACTGTATTGTATTTTCCCCCTTACCGCAGCCAAGTGTGTTTGCCTCCAACATCTCCAAATCTCATCAAGTATGAACTAATCAGCCCCCAGGCTGCCTCCCTCCCCTTCTGCAGTCAGGGCAGTTGCCTCACCTCCCATTCTGCTCTCCCTGGAGCTCACCCTTCCCTGAACACCTCTCTTTTCCCACAAGAGCCATTTTAACCTTTTTATCTATTAATTTCCAGATGGGAAGAACGATGGCTGGTATAGACAAGAAGAAAAACGTTTGTGTGTGATTGTGTCCTCAGTGCTTTTTAGGAGGTTGCGTGTCTGTAGCTGATTGTGTTCCTTCCTTGATTTTCTCCCCTAGCTTTATGTTAAGATACAAATATACATTTATACAGGGAAGTTTTACAATTATTTTCCCAACTTCCCCAGCAAAACATTAACAAAACGTTAACACAGCATGATCCATAAAATTGCCAGTAGTTGCAGGCTTTTAATCTGATGTTGTAACAGATATCAGTTCTGCCAATTCCAGCTAATTTGCACTTTGTGTGTCTCCAGTATTTCTGAGCATGAGGAATGCTATACCATGCCTTTCTATCCCAATGGATAAGGTCCCATGCTAAATCCATGCTGAAACACGTGTCCATGCACTGCATCGTAATTGAGTTGCTGAGAGAGGTTTTAGCAGTTCCTGGCCAGTCTAGTAACCTGTGTTAATCTGGATGGTAGTCTAAGGAGGTTTGGAATTCTTGAATTTGGGTCACTTTTAAGGCAAGTTTTCTTTGTGAATCAAGAATGAAGTGCACAATCTCTCTGAAGCAGCATGGATTGCTAATTCTTTTTTTTTTTTTTTCATGTACGTGTATCTTTTCTCTCTCATGCTTGTGAGTGCACAGAGACACTATAAGCTTTTTATAGTTAATAGGGCTCTTGGCATTTTTAAGCCTTAGTCTTGACTAGACTAATTTGTTTTATTCTGCTTTCCTTCTGTTGTAGTTTGGTAAGTGTTTGAGTTTAGTTTAAGTGAAGTTCCTTGTGATCATTCTGCATGAAGGGCACCACAGAAGTAACACAAGAATGATTGAACTGATTGAATGAAAATACTCCTCCCTGCTCTGTTCTCCTCTTCATTGATATTTAAAGGGAAGAGGGATGGAGAGCTTTGTAGATGCTATTTGGACTGCATATTTTTCTTGTGCATTTTTTCTACCATTTCTGTACTTCCAGCATCAAAATATTTAACCAATGGAGGCATCATGAAACACTGCCTATCTGTTATTTACAGTTTGTTTTTAAACTAGAGAGAAACCACTGTAAATGTAGAGGGAGTATTCTTAATTCTCTTTCTTGGGATACCTTTGTAGTGGATCGCTATAATCTGACAGGAGAGTGTAAAGGTAAATGGTGGTCAATGAAGTCTTCCCATAGCTCCTTAAATTCCATTAAGGTTGTGGCTAGGAAAAAGTGTTTACTTGTACCTTCAGACTCCAGCAAACCAACCACAAGAGGCTGAGCAGGGCTGTATGTCCAATGTGGGCAGCAAGGAGAATAAGTGAGTGGGCTCTTGCCAACTACCCCAGAGGAGATAAGGATGTATTAATGTGACTGCAATGTATGAGACCTCACCTGAAAGACTGTGTACAAATGAGGTCAACCACATTCAAGAAAGGGAAACTCAAAGCAAAAGCACGTTCAGAGAAGGGCCACCAGAAGAGAAGCAAAGAACCTGTGTTTTGAGAGAGTACTAAAAACAACCCGGATTTTTTAAGCTTTCAAAGGAATACCGATGAACATAGCAGGAGGGCATATGCCAAGAAGGGAGAAGAGATAGGTACACTCAGTATCAAAAGAAAAGATTAAAATGCATTTAACCAGTCAAAAAAATCTACAGGAAGTTAGAAGACAAAAGAAGGTCCTTAAACATTAAATTATTGAGGTTTTGAACAGCTTCTCCAGAGAACAAGGGGGAATAAAAATGGTATAGCTTGTAAAATACAGTTCAGTCAATTTCTGTAAAGAGATGATGTGATTGCTTATGATAGTCAGATAGTTGTCTGGCCTTGATGACTCAAGAAGTCCGTTCCAGTCTTACACTAATGGATACATAAAAGAAATCTATTTCATAGAAAAATGGTCCCAGTTGGAGTAATAGAACAAATGGGACTTTCACATTTATTGGTAAATTCTGCAATTTTTATTCATAAACTGTTGGACTGTTAGAATTATGCTTTGAATACTATTAACTCTGATTAAAAATTATGTCCAAAACATTTATGACTAAGTGAGCACCTCTGGACTTCTTCTTGCATCTGTCGTACTGTTATAGGTGGTTATCTCATCTGAGTTTGTAAATGGAGCAATTTTGAGTGAAGCTTGAAGTTGGATAATGGACAGAGAGCATTGCCAACTGAATCTTTGGCCTGCCTTCTGAATCAGTAATAAGCACATGTTTTGCTGAACAAATGATATCAATGGATCTGCAACTGCCAAGAAGATACATTTACAAATAAAACATAAAATGGACTTCTGTATTTTTACAGCTATTAAAAATCATGGGGTGCTTGGACATTCTACAAACCTGACCAGAATCTGTCATAGGAAATATTATTCTACATACGTTCCTATAGTTTCTACTGTAAGGTATTTCTCCTTGTCCATCTCCTAAGCCAGTGGCTCTCAAGTTTTTTGGACTGGTGAGCCACTTCTCAGCTTTTATAATGCCTCAAGCACTCACCTGTATCAAACACATTCTCAGTTTCAATATACCACTGGGGCAACTACGACTCTCTATACTGCTTGTACACCACTTACTCAGACCTTAGGGTTCAGTGTTAGAAAGCTATTGTGTTGCATTGCTGGAGCTATTACCAAACATTTCTTTTCTTTCACAAGGTGATTATAATTTGTGACCAACTGCAGTAATCAATGATTTCATACATTTAATAGTTTTTGCTATTTTTTTGGTATCAGGATACATATAATTTTCATTGCTTATTATCTTATTTTTATAAATGTGATTATTGTTATTATTATTAATTATTATTATTGTTGTTGCTGCTGCTATTATTACACCGTACAATTAAGGGGCATCTTTGGGATTGCTTACAATGCCTCATCTGTGGTCTTTCCTACCTTGGTAAGCAAGGCCATTTTTATGGCTTGGTACTGCCCCTGTTCATCAGCAGGCTGAGTATAACTGCATAAAGAAGGGTAAGGCACAGTTTGGTGCTCAGCCCTTTGATAAGCCAACAAAGAAAGAGAGGGGGAAGTTTCTGGCATTAGCAAGCCAGGTCTGTGAGAGTAGCAAATACTTAGTACCTATTTTTAAATCATCTTTTTCTGCCTGCTTGGATCAGGCTTTACCAAATGCATCACTGTTAGAAATATTAGACCATTGTAATACCAGAGGCTGCGGTCAGATGTGAAATTAATTTTCTCTCACCGCGTTCAGGCGAAGTAATTTTGTATGATGCGTGCGTGTATTTTCCCTGCCACAAAAAGTGAACCCAAATCCTTGTCTGGTGTATTTAATTGCCTCGATTAGGTAGGTTTTGTGTGGTCCTTGCTAAGGAGGTGTGGTCACATACCAGTGTCAATCCCATGCAGTTGTAGGACCATAGCGCTTGTAATACACTCTGTTATTAAGCAGTGTCACTACGTAGTCACTGATGTTTCAGACTGCCACAGGCATTTGATAGATTTCCTCTTCTTTCTGTCCTTCTTTTTATTTAGCACAGAACTTGTTGCAAAAATGCTAATACACGTATAGGAATCCACTCAGGAAGTGCGTATTTGGACGTGGAGATGAGCATGTGCCTGCTCAGTCTCTGAGTAACATGGAGGGATCTCTCAGGATGAAAGAAGTTGCATAAATTCAAGGTATTAATGCAGTACTAAGATCTGTCAAATTTGCACTTCTAAGGCAATAATGATGATAGCTTAAAAATGAAAGTGAGTACTATATAGTAAGTCTAACTTTTATTTCCTAACCAGCATTTAAAATTGCATTTGTTTGAAGGACATATATTTCTTAGTGAGCAATTTTTTATTAAAGAAAGAACAATGCTGAGAACAGCCTGGTTCTAGAAAGATAATCGTGGACCACCCAGGCATAGTTTTTACAAGGCCCAATTTACTAAGGAATGCCAGAATGCTATCTCCTGGGGTTATCAAGGAAGAAATTAGTGTCTGTGCACTAGAGGATGTTTCTTAAATTATAACTTGAAAAGAAGAAAAAAGAAAGGGGGGGAAAAAGATGGTAAATTAGTATTATTATATTTAAACTATGATTCTCCATTGCCTTTGCCAAAATCTTTTGTGGAAAGTGCAGTGTTACAAATAAAAATGCAGTCAGTAGAAAAAGCCACACTACCATGAGTACACCCATATGGCATGTTGCAGTATAGGCAAATATATAGATCTTACTGAAAAAAAAAAACCAAACCACAGAAGTTGAACGATGTAAGAAGCAAAGCCTATTTTTCTGGAAGGACATATCCTGAGAACCAGCTATCCAAACAATGATGCTGCTGCAGATGTTTATGAGGTAATTGACAGTCATGATGCACAAATGCTACTTAAAGGGTATTATAGAGTAAGGATGGAAGTGGCCTTTTAAACTTGCACGACACTCAAGCAGGGAAGAGGGCAGTGCAGGAGAACAGACAGGGTTTCTTACTGCTGCCTTTTACTTGCAGCAGTGCCTTCTCTGGTGATATTTTACCAGTTTTCTTGTAGCAATAATGCTGATAAAAAGCCAGAGAGGGTATTTATTATTTTTATTTGGAGCCGATTTGGAGGGGGGGTTGTTTATATAAATAAAAATACATTTTATTTTGTTTATTTATAAATAAAAATATATTTATAAATACCCACTCTGTCTGAGCTGTCTCCAGAAGGCTGAGGAACAGCTCACCTGCAGCTGCTTTTGGTGTAGTTCTTGTTCTTTAGGGTTTGCAGTAGGTCATAGCCTCTCAACCCCATCAAGTATCCAACAGTTTTTCCTGGAGCTGCTTCATTCGACATGGAGTGTCCCTGACACGTGTCAGGCTGTTTTGGAGACCAACAAATGGCTGGTTCTAAAAAGAATCTTTTTGATTTTATGATAGAAGGTGGCTTGATTTTTGGTTTGGCTTTTGGTTTTTGGTTTTGTTGTGGGGTTTTTTTTTTTTTCATTCTCATGTGTCAACAACTGTCCAGAACTGGCCACACTTAACCAAAAAACTTCCCCATGAGGTATAAATGTTTCCTGGAAAATTTGTACTCTGCAGATGTAATGTTGAAAAAGTTATGAATGACAGAAAACAAGGGGTTCTATTGGAAACTCTTTGACAGCTTTAGCTACAGTTGTCACTAGCATCCCAGATATGACATATGGTCCTCTGCTGCCACAAGAGTTGGGACCGCTGATGCAGTAATAATAACCTATAAGCAACTATATCCAACTTCTCATAAAACACCAATCATGGAGCATTACCCAGTAAGTTTTACAAGGCACACTTCCCTAAAACCCCAACACCAAATGAAAAAATCTCAATGCAAGCAAAAAAACTCCACCCTCAAACCAGGTTAAACTTCTTCAGTCACCATCCAGTTTAAAACATTCATTACAGAAAATGCAGCCATCCCAACAAGAGAATAAACGGAGCACACTTCTAGATGCAATAACCCCCACCAAGGTTTTATTACTTCCCTGTGCGGAGTTAGAAAAAGAAGACGAAGAAGAAAAAGAAAAAGAAAAAGAAAAAGAAAAAGAAAAAGAAAAAGAAAAAG
>JAOXJM010000001.1:71737066-71768275 GCA_026413425.1 Tringa solitaria | reverse complement strand
ACAGTACTCCAGGTGGGGTCTCACAAGCGCAGAGTAGAGGGGCAGAATCACCTCCTGCAGCCTGCTGGCCACACTTCTCTTGATGCAGCCCAGGATGGGATTGGCTTTCTTGGCCTCCAGTGCACCTTGCCGGCTCATGTCGAGCTTCTCATCCACCAACACCCCAAGTCCTTCTCCTCAGGGCTGCACTCCAGCTATTCTCTGTCCAACCTGTATTTGTGCCTGAGACTGCCCCGTCCCAGGTGCAGGACCCTGCACTTGGCCTTATTGAACTTCATCTGGTTTGCACAAGCCCACCTCTCCAGCCTGTCCAGGACCCTCTGGATGGCATCCCTTCCCTCCAGCGTGTCGACCATGCCACCGAACTTGGTGTTGTTGGCAAACTTGCTGAGGGTGCACTCTATCCCAGTGTCCATGTCTCCAACAAAGATGTTGAGATCTCAATCTCAAGCCGCTGTGCAAGGCAGGTCATTAGTATTGTACCAAAGGGGAAACTGCAACAGCAGAGGTAGAAACAGAACCTGTGACTTCTTGAGTCAAAGCCTGGTGTTCATACCCACATAGGAAGCCACAATTCCTCCTAACACATGCTTTCCCCTAGCAAAACCAGAAGTCTGGTGGCTGTTTTTGCACTCTCAGCCACCTGAGAAGGAGAAAAAGCAGAATCGAGGTGGGGGGAACAGTCTGCTCTGTAGAGGACAGAGGTCTCCATCACTGAAATTCATTAACTGAGGTTTGAAGAATTTCATTAACTGACATCTGAGGTGCAAAGCTGATTTCAGGACACTGATTTTTGAAATAAAAATACTTTTGAGAAACAAACTATGAAATAACATTCATAAGCAGGGGAAATGCCAGACACAATAGATGTAATTTGATGGCGATCTAGCTTTTTTTTTCTTTTTGTCTTTTTTTAGGAAATAATGTCTACAGCAGCTTGGTTAGAACAGAACAGAATGACAGTGGTCTTATTTTTTGGTTTCTTTAAAAAAAAAAGCTTTTCTTTGGGCAACATCTGATCAGAATTCACAATAGAAAGTAATAATTAGGAAGAGTTTTGCCCCATTGGAAGTCATAATAAGGTCAGGAAAGCTCACCAAACTTGACTGGGAACATTTGTCCCTTGACAAGCACAAACGGGATCATAAAAAGACCTGGAGTCTGACTTGGTGTTCATTTTTTCCTGCCTCTTAGGCATTTCAAGTTGCTGATGATCCAGTCTTAGCTTGTTAAGGATAAAGCCTTACAGAAAAAGAAGGGCTGTTTAGGGCCTGAAGAGCATCCTTAGGCTAAATTGCCATTCACTAGCTTTCACACAATTTGTTAAGCACATAGTACCTTTGTTACGGGAACAGTAGTGGTGCTGCCCAGCAAGTAGAGAAGAGAGGACTGAAAGCCAGGGGATGTATGCTGTTTTCTTTACTGTGCTGCTAAATAGCTCTGTGACTGTGGGTCAAACTGATTACTTTCCCGCACCTCAAGTCCTGTAAGCCTGATTCTCCTGACCTTTGTAACAAACTTGCACCGTTGTATCTGCAGCAATAGCAGTAAAATTACTTCTTACCCCATCTTCTGTGAGTGTGCAGCCATGTCAGAGCTCCGTTGGCACTGGGGCTGAAGGTGTTGGCTCTACTGATACAGACACTCTTTGACGTGCATGAATGCAGGGTGCTTTTGAGGTGATTTTTTCAGAGAAACACAACAGCAGTATGAAGCATTAGGATTTTTTTTGTTGTTGTTGTCTATTTGCCATTTGTCTGCCCATTTGCTTTAGCCTTGCCTTTAAAATTTAGCAACTCGATTTGCAACTGAAATTCGAAAACTTAGGGAGGGAGGTTGCTGGACCGGAGTGTGGAGCAGAGCTGACCTTGAGTAAGACATGCCAGCTCTGCAGAGAGCATACAAATGTGTTACACTGTATAATATGCAGAAAGGTCTTGAGGTCTCTCCCCTCTCTTTAAACATCAAAGATGGGATAATGTGTTTTCATCCTTCGACATTAAATATTCTGTTACAGTCTTGGCAAAGGCAGAGAATTTTCTCTGGGATCCGCTGCCACGGGAGGTCATGGAGTCAAAGAGTACGGCTGGATTTGAAAATAGAGAGGAATAATTTTGTGACCAGTAATAAAATGTGTAGCTACACATGCTAAATAATGATAGGGCCATAACCTGAATGCAGAGAGAGTCAGGGAGGAATTCCCCTCCACGCCATGTGGAAGCATGGCACACATAAACTGGTGGATTTGGGGGGTGAAGAGGCTGGGTCACCTTGTCTTGAGGTAGCAGATAAATCAGGCTTGATGGACAAGACCACTTCTAATTTCTGAGAACATTCATCTCAAAGAGGGAAAGTGGACAGTTAAGAGGTCCTAGTAAAGAGTTTCTATGCAGATCTGCCTGGGGACAAAAATCAGGTTTGTAAGAGAGGGAGAACATTTCATGGGGGTGGACTGAAGGTTGGATTCCTTTTTGTGGATTTATAACAACTTTGAAATGCTTACTGTTGATTCTGGATGTTTGTTAGAATAACTTCTATGAAAAAGTTTGACTGGCTTACATTCATAACCAAGGAGGAGAAGTATAGAAAAATTATTTTTTCAGCAGAGAATTGAAATGAGATGGATATATGGTGAAACAGAAATGTGAAACTGGTGTTTAAGGGAAAAAGGACATCAGCAAAAGAGGTTGCTGCTCAGTTTTGTAGAGGCGTGTGGCTGAGTTCTAAAGAGGCAGCCCTGGCTCCACCAGGAGCGTTGCTGAGTATGGCCAGGAGAGTGTTTTGCCACTCGAGGGAGGGTGGTGACCATGAGAGTGGGAGCGGACAGCCTTGATCTCTTGTTCCAAACCACATCCCAAGTGAAGCTTTTCTATTGTTTTCCTTCCAGACCTGTTGGCAACAACTCCAGCTGCTTCATGCCCTGACATAATAGTGATCACATCTCCTTGCACTCCAGTCAGTTTTTCTCCTGTCCAGTGGGATTCAGTACTAGATATTTTATCAATGTGATAGTGTTAGCATACATTTTTAGACCTTAATTTCTTGGAGGGCTGCCTCCAAGAGCTGTAACATTCTGTAATTGTTCGGCACACCTGTTTCCAAATACCTCAGTGTGAAACTATTTGTTTTTTCCTGTGAACAGACTATAGTACAAGTTCTGTTAAGTCTTTGACATCTAGCCAACAAATACAGCATTCATTTAAATTTGAGCATTAAAGGCTCTATTCACACACATACAAAAAAAAGGATATTTCACACTTTTCCGGCAGGATTTTAAATGGAAATGAGAGTGTGCTAAAGTATCACCTAGTCCAGCATTGCAATAGGTAGCTATGGGATGATGTATTGAAACTGAATGCAAAGAAGATGGAAGTAAATGAATATTATAGATAACATAACATTTCTATATAGATTTAGAAAAATTGAGAACATGAAATATAAGGGCAAGACTGTGGCTTTAAGCTTCTACCCATACTCAGGGAATACAAAGCAGAACAAAGTACCTTTTGATGGCAACTTCTAGAACCACCATAGTGGCTTACTGTCTGGGGAAGATGACACAATATTACCTCCCCATCACGAAGTAGGTCCTGCTGTACAGGTTATAGAGTCACACTAGCATTTCCACTAAGTGCCAGGCTTGCTGTGCATCTAATGGAGTCTTCCTTTTACTCACCAGGGCTGCCTCAGAAAAGTTCAATAAGTGAAATTATCCTTATATGCATATTGGGAAGTTTTAGATCCTCCCATGCAAAAGATTTCACTTAAACATAAGGTGGCTATTAGTAGTAGCAATACTCATAAAGTTATCCAGCCTTTTCCATATTCAGTCATGCTATTTTGTTTTATCACCTCCTGATATAACAGAAGAAAAGCTGTATCTGAGAGGATTACAATTATTTTCCCCAATGTTAGGCATGCTGATGGCCCAAGGGCACAAAAGGGGTTAAATACCTGCCTATATTTGCTCCTTTGATATAAAAAAAAATGTGAGCTAATTGGCTAGCAACATTGCTTAATTGCAGGAGTTATTAGTGCAGCAGAAGCTAAACCAGGTTGCATTTGAAATGTGCTTGTTAAACACATGTATTTCTTCTGGCTGGGAGGATGACTACGTGTATATGATGCATATTTATATGTGCCCTGGAGCTCGTCCTCTTCCATAGGGGAGGTGTCTTGCAAGCCAAGTTACTTCACCCTGGGGGAAGTAGTTTTTCCTCTATGTTCAGTAAACATATTGATATTTCAGTCACTTCTTGAAGACATCAAAGGTAAAAGGAAGGAGGGGCTGCAGATCTTCTTGTCTTCTTAGACCACAGACACTCTACTGTTAGGTGCAAAGAGAGAACAATATATATAGCACCACTTGAAGTGACCTTTCCTTTAGGTTTAGAACAGAAAAAAAAAAAAAAGAAAGAAAAGAAAAGGAGAGAATAAATGTAAAATCTCTTTGGAAAGTATTGAGTACACATCTCCGTTTGCAGTCCATGTTGAGCTTTGAGACTAAAATGGCTTCCTAACTGATTAGAAGTACCATGTATAATACACAAAACAAAAGGTGTCACAGTCTGAAAACTACATACTCCTTTCTCTATTCATAAAGAGAATCAGCTCAGGTTATGATCCAGAAATGCAATTGAATAGATCCACCTTAATTTGAGCTTTATACTGTACAAATTATTAGAATGATCTTAATAAATGTGTGCCTGGCAGCCAAATTTCATTCTCAGGTGTTGGTTAGGTCAGTATACCACCAAATATTGTAGGATAACCTCTCAAGATTATGGCTGCACCCCAAAATTTCAGCTTGTGTTTCATATATCTTGAAAGTAGTATAGTTGGTTTTAATTGCAAAGAAAACCACATAGAATTTGAATTGTGTGTAACCAATGTGAAGTTGAGCTTTAAGAGAGATTAGAACGTATTTTGCATTTCTATCTGTGAGGTTTTAGCTCAGATGATCAGTACTTTAAAAATATCTTCATTGATAACGAGGTCATATCTTTTATAAGAAATTAGAGGGATGATCACAGACTTGTATAACATATTGCGCCTGGAGTTATTTTATGATACAAGAAGCTGGGGGAAGGGCAGACTTGAGACATCATGCAATTATTTTCTTGACTAACCAAGGAGTCAAGCTCATGGAAAACATAAGAGGGAAACAAATTCAGAGGACTCAGGACAGTTTCCAAGCCAGCCCAGCAGCACTAACTTCACAGCTATTTTGAATGGGTGCATTGCATGCGGCCATGGGATGCAGTTTGTTTTTCAGAACTAATTCTTCCTGTTTCCATTTTTACACCCAGGAGAGACTCAGATGCTAATAGAAAGTGCATTCTTATTAGGCCCTATGCACATATTCACTCTGTTCTGACATATTTTTTAACCCATCCTAAAATATTTTGAGGTTATAAAATACAAATTCATTCCAAATAGAATGCATTTCAAATACAAACTCATTCCAAATAGCATGCATTTCACAGCAGTGTTTTTCAGGAACAGTCCTTCCCAAACAAATCTCCAGTGGGATGGAAGCCATTTAGTGGTGATTAAAGCCAGATTGCATTCTGTAAAAGGGTCCTATGGCTGCTTCTACAAAGTCAGTGAGAAAGTAAGAGGAAAGCAGGAATCTCTTAGATGTATCATGGCTCCAAGCCCCAAGTGCTGCTGGAGATATTTCCTCAACCTCTGTTATGTATACCTCTGTTTTCTAAATACTTGCAAAAACTACAACTAGAAAGAATGCAGTTTTCTTAACAAGCAAACTAAATTTTCGATTCTTTATTTGAAAAAAAAAGAGAAAAAAATAAAAGAAAAAAGTAAGACTCTTGAAAAGGTTTGGCATGAAGGTGATGAAAGCTGAAGTCATTTGTTTAGCACCAGAACAGGTATGGTACTGCTCCAAGAATGTACCTCACTTCTGAGCTGGAAGGACCACCTGTAGGGATGAAAGGCCACTTCAGGACCCAGGTCCATTCAGTCCTTGGCTTCCCCACTGAGAGCTCCTCTATGGGTGCCAGTGAGTGCCAGTCAAGCTAGCGGTTTTATGATGTGGACAGACATCCAGCAGGGACTTGACTGAGTTAATATTGTTTTAATAAAATTCTTCTGGTATATAAAACTCTACTAAAAACTCACAGTGCTATGGAATCAGCACTTTGAGTTTTGATGTATCTGTAGAGAAAGGAACATTAGCACAATAGGAAAAAAGCTGCAGTCTGCTGAAAATCTACACAGCTTGGGATCAAATTTTTGTGCTATATCTTTATCAGATAAAACTTATACAAATGTAATATGTTTTTACACTGAAGCAGAGAATTTCTTACAGGAGAAAGGTCATTAATTCATCCAGCCATTAGCAAATGACAATACTTTGTGATGCAGTAGAAGACAGGAAAAAAAGATGAAACAATAGAGAGAATGGGGAAAAAAAAGATTCTTCCCAAACTCTAAAGCAATTGACATGTACCCAACAGCATTGACATTGCTTGACTTCCATCAAAAATGAAAGTTAGTTATCAGAAAATGCCTTTCTCCCCTGTGATACACAGTTCAAAGATATTCCATCATTCTACTCAATTAAGTTAGCTTCCAGTAATCATAAATAATAATATTCACCATTTTTCAGTTTCCACTTACTGAATAAACAATCATTCCTATGTCCCAATGTAATGTGTGCATTGTTATATTCAGTAGGGAAACTGAGGCATATCAGTTTTTATTCGAAAGGGAAAAAAAATCATGGAGTAGAGTCAGAATTTAATGCTAATTCCTCTCCCCTAATTCTCTCTGAAAAGCAGTGATTAAAGCAACACAACAAGATTTGAGCATTTTACTGTGATGACACTGAGTTGATTTAAATTCCATTGTTCCAACTGGATGCTTGTACAACTTCAGTCAGATCACCAAATTTAGCCCTGCTGTGAGCTTGTGCAACTCCCACATAAGTCACTGGGAGTTATGGCTGGGTTATACCAAGCCTAGACTTGGCACTGAGAAAACATCCCCCATGATAATGGAGCGAACTGATTTCAAGTAAATGCTAAAAATTCCTGGCAAAGTAATGTTTCTCTCCTCCTGCCAAGCGTCATCAACATTATTTTTTTGGGTGGATTCAAATCTCTGAGAGCAGAGTTTTCCATTACACGTTCCTAATTGTTAAAAATTGGGCCTGCTATAATACTTGAGAACTAGTCTGTTTAGTTGTACTTGTTACCATAACACCAGGGTGAAATACTGCTTTTCTCTCAGCTGGTTAAGCCGCAGAATACAGTAGCAGCCGTCCTAGCAATGTCAAGGCATTAGACGGAGGCAAAGCAATCCGCAGTCAACAGAATGAATGGAACAATTCACACTGTTGTACATAGATATAGAGGTTAAACCCAAACACATGAAAAAGTGATGCTGGAAGCACTTGGGAACAGCTGGGCCAGATGAATAACTCAATTGGATGCCATGAGGAACAAATTAAACAACTGACTGGAGACCAGGCTGCTCCTGTGACAGACACTTTAATCAGGAAGTCAAAAGCTGATTGACAAGATGAAAAGCTGGATGACATGAAAAATGGAAACAGAAGGAACAACACAAGAAAAGGGCACCCTGGGTCAGCATGCTGACAAAAATAATCAAGTACGACAGGCCATAATCCAATCTTCGAATGTTTGGCATGGTGCTAGTTATGAGAGTCTGCAGCCAAGAGGAAAGAAAACTATTATTAAGTGAAGGAAATTATCTGCCTTTCTAGAACTCACTAGTATGTGTTCATCAGAGATTCTCTTCCTACCCACAATACGTTATAGATATACACTAGAAATAACTTATGTTGAATAATATGAAATAAAATTTAAATAAATCATTTACGTAGAAATAAAGTACTTTTGCAGCAATATTAAAATAAGTCATTGCTTTTTCAAAAATCTCCAGCTAAACAGGTGTTGACACTGAGTAAGTGTGAAAAGTGAAGACTATCACAGTATATGGGCTTTTTTTTTTTTCTACAGCTATTGCTTTCAAGTTTTCTATAGGAAACTGTTCTGACTAGACTTTGAGACTAGCTGTGTCTGGTGCTATATTTGCAAAATGGAGGGAAATTTGAAATGCCCCGACTGTGTTCATTTAGGAAGATGCTCTGCACATGCGGTTTGGTTATGTGCCCCCCAAGACCAAGGGGCCTCTGTGTGGTAACTGAAGGTAGAATTTAGCCTTTCACTGACTCAAGACCTAGAAGAAGAGCATCCTGAAGTTAGTGTCCTAAATTCATAATTTGATACCTAAAAACGTAGCTTCTTTTTTCCAGAAGTGCTGAATAGATTGTGGCAAAGAGCAATTTTCAGGTGCTGCTACTTCTGGAAATCAGGTTACCTGGGAACCCAGTTTTGTGCATCCCCCACCTCCACGCCGCACGCCACCCCTCAAGCTGTAGAAGGTTTGTGTTAGTTGCTCTAAGGGGTATGTGAAATCAGATTCTGCTGTGAACATAGTAAATCCCAATGAGTTTACATCAGCATGAGAGGAGTATTTGGTGACAACTTCAGCATGACTTCTTCCAACATCAGGCTAGAGAGGGCTTTCATGAGGGAATATTGGATCTTGAATTTTAATGCTGAAAACGGGGAATGAGACATAGGATCAGGTGGCCTGGGCAAGCAGAGCTTCTGTATATCAAGTACTCATGAGCATCATTGTACACAAAGACTTGTTTATATTGGCAAATAAAGAATCATTACCTTCAGCAGGGCATGCCTTGCTAGGATCTCTTTTATTGTTGTTTCAGGTTCTTATCTTTGTCAAAAGGGATGTAATATGTTGTCTCCTAACTGAGCTAATGGCATAGTTTTTTTTACTGAAGTACATCTCCTTATTTTAAAGAACAATATTAGAAGAATACTCTGAATGTCAGGCTAAATATGGACCACTTTCTGCTAGAAAGAAACTTACCAGTAAAAAAGAAAAAAGCCACCACCACCAAAAATAGGTAAAAAAAGAAAAATTCTGATTTGGAGATTAATTTACATATAGGTCTTTTTCTCTCATCTGCTTCCCCTTTTCTTGCCTGTTTGTTTGGGATTTCTGTTACAGTTTTGTGGCTTTTTGTGTCTCTACCTTTTCTGTTACTTCCTTCTCTTCAACACTGGCCTTCTGTTTCAGTGACAGCGTGGACCCAGGACTTGGTTTCATCAGCTCCCCGTTTGTTTTCCTAAACAATAGCAACAATCGCCAGAACAACAAAGCCTCTGCTGATATTGAGCCCTGACCAGTTTGATGTTTACCACAAACAGTGGCATAAAACTTCCTGGAAGTCCCACAACTGCTGTTGAAAGCGAAAAATGGATGCTTCAGAGGGTGTGGTAGTTTAAATTTCTTCCTTTTTCTTTCCTATTTTCTTCCTTTAGCGTTGTCTGCTCTTGTATCTACCTTTGTGATGTCTTTCTTTAAGGCTTTTTATTCTTGCTTTTCTGTAATGTGTTGCAGAGGCAGGACATGCTGTGCTCTCCTCTAGGAACTTTGTATTTGTTCTTTTCTTGTTTTGCTGCTCTTGTACTTGAAGATAAAGGTCATCCTGACAGGAAGCACGGTATGTGCGTGCTGCTGGTGTTGGTAAAACTTATGATAAATGAGCTTTGTTCTTGATTTAAATTCTGGTAGACAGCTGTTTCTGTTTTAAAGGGTCCCACTGTACTTGAGAAAAGTTGGGTGTTTTTATATCCTTTTTGCACGAAGAAATTAAAGACTATTCATATACACAGGGAGTGAATAAGCTAATTGCCTCTACACACAGATCTGACAGTGTATGGGCACACTGTAGAAGGGATTGTGATATGTTTCGCTGTATCTGCCCCAACTTAAAGATGAAGAGGGTGAAATAAGACTATAGGAAGGCTCTTGAAAGCAAAGTTTATCAGCCTATAGCATATCCTCGTGAGATAAGAACTGCAAATGTCTAAACAAATAGCACATAACGTTATTTTGACCAAGGGTCTGGTAAATTCATGCTGTAGTAAAAATTATTCCATTTGCTGGACAGGGGGCAGAATGTCATGCTCCCATTTCATACAGTTTTAGGGTTATGAGTCTTGTAGCCTGAATCAGCATGAAATTTGCGTTTTAAAAAATGAAGTGGCAGGTTTGTGTGTGTGTATGTATATGTGTGTATGCATGTGTGCCTGAGAAGTAAGGATGGAAGGTAATTTGTTTGTAAAGCTTTTCTGGAGATTCATCCAGGGCTCACTCACAAGAAAGAAATGTTCCTGACTATGATGAGTTCAGATTAGGTCAGACAGCTGGTTTTTCCCAGTTAAAAAGAGTTATTTTATACAGGTGCTACATTCCAGAATTTTTAGTTTATGAATAGTTTTATTCAATGAAAGTGAGTACATTCTTAGTATATTATATTTTAAAGTAATTTCCAAAAAAAAGAGGAGAATTTTTATTAAATTTCGGTGTATGATATATTTACTAAAATGTACGATTCACATACTTTTACAAATAGACTGTATAAAGGGACGTAGATCCAAGGACAATCCAGGCTTCGTCCAGAATGAAATCCTTACAATATGGCTCAAGTGCAACATTAGGACCAGAGAAGTGACCCAGAGCCAGGGGACAAACCAGTGCTGAAAGGACACATAGTCTGTGCTCGGCTCAGATTATCACCAAGCTTGCAACCAGTTGCGTTGCCAGCATGCCACCAGTGTTCACACAATGAGCAGGTGAAAATGTGATGGTCAGGGAAGAGATGAGGTGTCAGAGCAGTGCAGCTCTGCACATCTTTCCTTTGATTTACAGGTGTTAGGGGCAGGATCACCAAGTCTAACTTGGCTGACATGTAATGAAAAATGTTCTAGAGAGCAACATTCACGGAAATGAAAATAAGAGCATTATCCTCTAAGTGCAGAATTACTGTCTGATATTTTAAGGTCTTCTTTACATTTTGAAAAATAAGCAAGGTGCAGTAGTCCATGTTAAGCAATGGAGGGAGATCTTTTTGCAATGGAGTTGTTAAAGCTGAAGTTTTATGTAATCATGTTTTATCACAAAAGATGTCTTTATAACTATCTGTCTATCTATAAATCTTTATTGGCATTAGGCAGTGTTGTTAACATTAACCATCAAGGATGTAGGAAGACATATGTTTTCCCCCCTAATAAAACACAGACACCTCTTTGTTAGATCGTATTCAGAGCAGGTCTGATTCATAGCTCTCACCCAGCTTAGAAACAGAATAGAAAGTGTGTGCTATCAAAGCAAAGGGAAATACAGGTAGCCATTGACCTAGCTGCAGTTTGTTCAAGATCTCCTTTATACACTTTCGTTTGTTTTTTAAAGGAAGTTAACTACCTGATTGGGTGTCTGGTCACCAGTTTTAAGTTTTCAGAGAGTGACCACTATCCAGTCCCTGCTTCTGGCTTTGGTTCTCTAGTCTAGATACTCTGGCAGGAGCATCCTCTGCTGCATTCCTTCTGAGAATGGGCATCTATGTTTTGGCTACCACACCATCTTGCCTGGATGTCTGCTGTAGTGCCCTACACCTCCATCACAATCACTTACAAGCTGGGTGTCCCAGTACCTACAAAAGGCATGAACTTTCTAAGACAGGCTCCCTTAACCAGAGTAAAGTAGGTATAAGGAAACAAAATCTGTAGATTTTGCAGAACAGTCATGTGGATTGCGTACTCTGGTTTTGGTAATACAAGAAATATACCCATGCTTATGCTTCAACACCTCTGGTCCTACAACATGATGTATTCGTTAAGCTGAAGCTAGCACTGCTGAGATGCCTTCATTTTCTATGGCAATCCAATATTTGCTGATTGAGGGACCTTGCTTTTATGTTTGGCGTACTTGACTTGAAAGTCTGCTTTTATACTGTTAACTTTTATGTCCATCTTGCATGGATTTTGTCCTGTGAGGCATTTATTTTAAAGCCACAGTCGCCATTTGATATCTTTGTTCTATTCTTAGTAACTATCACAAATACATAATAACTAGTCCACTGCCCAAAGGGCTCTCAGTAATGACATTCAGTTGTTCCTGCCTTACCCATATATGTAAGTCCATGCTAGGTCAAAGACTGGATAATTTTCAAACTGACAACTTCATAATATCAGCCATGATTCATAAGCTTCATGATTACAGATACTCCTCCCTAAAATATTGCAACCACTATGAAATAATTTTGAAACTCCTAGCAACGTTATCACTTCAATTTTCCTCTGAACTCGCCCATCTGCTTATTAGCTAGACACAGATCTGCCTAACTTGAGAAATCAAAGAAAATGAAGAAAGCATGGTCCAGAATTTAGGACTCTGCTGGGCTTAAAAGACTGGCCTTTAGTACCTTTAGTAGGTAACTTTTGAGTTGGTTGCAGAAAAGAGCTCAGGCATCGTAGCATACAACGCTTATTCAATGTAAATGGCATCTACAGTTCTGCATTAGGTTCCTGGAAGGCTGGTGCAGTGCTGCCCATACACTATGGGAGGCAAGTTAGGTGTTTGAGGATGGGAACCATAAACATCAGCTCAGGGAGAGAGACTGCCTAGCAAGTACAGCTGAGGAGGAGCCATGGGGGTGAGAACACCATCCCTTCTTGGCCTGGAGGCACTCAGCCCACTGATCTCTAACCACCAGGTTACACTAGACTGCAGGGCCTGAAATTCTCCTATCAAAAATGTTTTACTTGGGCTGGAATAATTAAATTTTAATTGGCCAGAGAAAGTGAGAGTGAGAGAATAAGTATGACTTCATAGTCCAGTAATTATGGCACCCCCTGAAGAGGAGGTTAGAGGAAGAAATCTGGATCCCAGTCCCCGCTTTAATGACTATTTTACATTTTCTTTATGTACATGTGTATATATGTAATATAAAGTGTATTGATCTAATATGGTATAATCCAATGATATAACATTAAATAGCCATTAGAGAAGGGACAAAACTAAGGTCTCCCCCCTTGGGGAATGTTTTAATCACAAGTCAATGGAATCATGCTTATTCTCTCAACTGTACTCTCTCCTGCCCAATGAATACTTCATTAATCCGAGCACACTGGAACCACTTCAAAAGAGGTTTGCAACACCCTCCTTCTGTATACAATGTGATTCCATGGTTAGAGAATTCACAGTGGGAGATGTGGGTTCAAATCATAGAATCATAGAATCGTTCAGGTTGGAAAAGACCCGTGGGATCATCAAGTCCAACCATCAACCCAACTCTACGAAGTTCTCCCCTAAATCTTCCCAAACAGAGAGTAGAATTAAATCTGAACCTACTAAAGCCTTAGTGGGTACCCCCAAGTTACCCCCTAGTTACAAGGTGTTTGGGGAAAGGTCAGGCAGGGTTTTCTTCTGGACCTTCTTTGGCGGTTGTGTGGGAAGGCTCAATCCAAGAGGAGTGCTCCCAGTTCAAACCCCAATGGGCAGTGCAGGAGAAAGTCCTTCAGCACTTGGTCCTGTAGCAGGTCTGAAGTCCTGGGCAAGTCTAAAGCAGACTTTCAAACACTTAACAAGGTTGCTGGGAAAAACGTAGTCACTCTGCCTTTCAACTACGTAAGGACTGGCAGCCAACAGGAGATTTTGTGGACAGAGACTTCATCATTCACAGAGGCAATGAGGCAAGATTTAAGCAGCTCGATCCTGCTGAAAGTCTGCCATTATGCCATGGACAGACGTTAATTTAGTGAACAACTGTGTGCTTTAACAAATTGCCATCATTCACCTGTTTGCTTTTTCCCTTTGCCAGTATTGCTATCCTCATTAGTTTCTGTGAACGCTTCTTAAACTGGAACAGACAAAAATTCCACTTATGGGGCTTTAAGTAGTGGTTTCAGATAGTGTGACTGAGCTTAAGTACCAGAGGAGGTGTGAACAACCAGTCAGCCAGTAGTAACTTCTGGGTTTGGTATGTTTGAGAGGAGCTGGGGCACGGTACCACAACAGATCTGAATTTGGGAGACACTGTCTGTCTTGAGCCTTACTATATCTCTAAGTTCTTCATTTGCAGAGCAGAATAATTGGTCTTTCTGATTTCTTTTACATTCTATAGGTGCTAGAATAAATGCACTGAGACTTCTATAGTATTAATGGAGACTAGGTTTTGGGACAAAAATGGATAATAATATAGTTCAAGCTGCTGTGGAAGGACACATTTTTTATCGGGAATGGCTTTGTATTTTGTAGAATCTTGTGCCCCCCTCCATGTAGAATAGATCCAACACAGGCATCAGTAGGACTCCCCACCTAAATTGCCATTGTGGCTGAAAGGTTTAGTCTAGGAATCCCTCCTGAGAAGCTAAAAATAGCTCAGTATATTGCTGCTTCTACCACAGCGCCTGCTTACTGCCAGCTGAGCTGCAGACAGGTATCCGGTGAGACCAGGAACATGGGAGCTGCCTGTTTCTGATGGGCTCCCAAGAACCACCAAATGACTGAGATTTTCACTTTGAACTACTACCAGTGAGTGTGGAGAAGGTAGCTGGCAGAGCCGTTCTGGAAGAGCTTCCCCAACAAATGTGCTATGCTGAAATAGGCCTGACTTTCTTCCAGAATAATGACTCTACCTGAAGAGCTAAATATAGCAGAATAGATGTGTAGCTCAGGAACCCTTGAAAGTCAAGGTCCTAAATGAAAAAAATCTCTCCCTCTCTGAATTTATTTTGAATAGATACATCCTTTCATTAAAATCAAGAAGCACGTGGCCATTGATTTCAATGAAGGGTCTTGTGTTTTGCCTATTTTATGAATTAGCAAAAAATTCTGGCTGGTGGTTACAGAAAATGTTACAGATTGTAAAACAGAGTCCAGTCCTGAATTATTTTAAGCTTTTTCTCTGATTTTTTTATATTCTTGAGTGGGACTGGCTGAAACATATGGCAGAAGGGTGAGATAAGAAATACGCCAAAGGTGATATGAATGCTAGCTTAACAACCTGCCTAGTAAAGCTGCCTTTGTTACATTCACTGCATCTTCTCTATACAAAGGACTGCCTCATTCCTGTTCTTCTTACAGTAGCTGACCGGAGAAATTTGTATTTGCTTAAGTTAAAGAATTCAGAATATGTTTCTGCATTTGGAGGACCAAATTGAGATACTTTGGGCCTGATTTTGTTGAGACCTCCTGGGAACCTGCTATTGTGTACAAGCAGTGGGTGCTGAAACCCTCAAGAGAGAATTCATAGAATTGTAGAATGGTTCAGGTTGGAAGGGACTTCAAAGACCATCGAGTTCCAACCGCCCTGCTTGTTCTTTGAGCTCTTACCTCTGCACAAACTTCTACTGAAATGACAATACTACAAATCCATTGTAACTTCTGAGAATTTTGCAACAGACAGACAAATTAAAGAATTGCTTAATAAAATCAGGCCCAACTTCTATACTGCTTTACTTTCAGAAGTGGTCTGAACACACAAGGAAAATGAAACTGCTTTAGTCCTAGTTCTGGAAACAAATTTCTTAATTATCCATTGCGATGGAGTCGCCATCTAATCAGATCAGAGAAAAGTAACACTAAATAACTTAGGAGAATGAATATAAGATTTAAATTACAGAGGCAGTGAGTGTGGGAAGGCAAAGGAAATGACCTGAAGTGGAATTTTGGCCAGGACAGCTTAAACTAACAGTCCTTTTCTTGTGAAAAAATACCACAGGACTTACAATTACCATTGTTGGGAGGAGGGTGACGGGATGAAGTACTCATAGTTTTGTGCCTGTTCCAAATGAAGGCATATCCAGCTCTCTTAGCATTATGCCAGGGCAGTGGCTCAGTACTGGCTCAGGCATTATGGCATCAGTCAGCGCTTGAGGTTCTATATGCCAGTCTGGCAGACAGTTCCCTCTTGCTTCAAACTGTCAACAAGAAATATGCGTTACCATGCTTGAAAAGTTTCTTGTGCAGAAAAATCCCAAGTAGTGCAACACCCATTGGGAATGTAGCTTAACCACAAGATGTGGAGCAGCAGCTGTGTCGGACAGAGGTGCCAGGGCAGATGCTGTAGCTGGGAATGGCAGCTGTGGGACGTTTAACTCCCTTGGCGACCGCCTGATGCTGCACCTATGACATTTCTGTGACATTAGAAATATCTCAGGAGTGGTAGACTGGACCAGTGAATGTTTTACCTCTTCTGGCAGGGCTGGAGAAGTGTTGCTGCCCTGGCTTCCAGAAGAAAACTTTGGCCAAAGTTTTGGCTCAAGCAGAAGTTCCTGCTTGTCAACACAGCCTGTTTCTGTATGCCAGTAAGGGAATATTTACGAAAACAACAGTTCAGCAGTTTTCCAGTTATAGGATGGGCTAAAAGGTACCTAAGCACTTCAAGAAACTTTCTGAACTTGACCAGCTATACAAGGCCTATTTTTAATGTGTGCTTCTTAACACAAATTTAGCAATTGATTAGTTCATCAGATAGTACGGTCTCATATAGGCGTTCTTAAACATTTTCTTAATGTGAACCACCCCTACCAGACAAAAATGTACAAGCCACTTCCTCCCACAGCAGTTGTTTACATGGAAAAGGAACATTAGGAAAGTATTCAAGGTATTTTTAGCTGCCTTTTAATACAGTTTAGAAGCTGGAAACAAGGAGCACTGTGGTCTAGCTATATGATGCTGTGAGCTGATGTATAGCCATGCAGCTGCAAGTAGGCGGAGATGGCCAAGATCCTTGGGCAAGTCTCATCTCCAGTTATTCACTAGCAAAGCAGTTTCCAAGCGGTGAGGCAGCTCAGCAGGGAAGTGTGAGCACACCGCTGTGGGGGCGCAGGGCAGGACCCTGCTGCTGGGACAAGCCTGGGTCTCGCCCACGGCTCCCAGAGGGGGACCAGGGTGCCGACTCGCCCAAGCAGCTCTGGAGGGTGTTACCATGTTCTGGGTGGGCGCGTTCGGTCTGGCTCAGCTCCGGAGCCTTTGGAGCAGACCACATATCTGGCAGGAATGGAAAGGAGGTGACGAGCATCCATGGGAGGAGGGAAAAGGCGGCAGCAGTGGCATCTTCAGAGCACATGAGGAAGGGCAGAGGGTTGGAGCAAGCAAGCCACCCAGTTTTTTCCAAGTGAGGCCTAGCCACAGATCACTCATCTGCACATAATTCGTATTGTAGATGATTAGCTGTAACAAAATCATGCAGATTTCTCAGTAAAAGTAAGTGATCTGAATATATACATGTGAAAAAGAGGTCCACAAAAAATGCTAAAATTCTCTCCAAAGCTAAGAATCTGACTTATGCATTTATCTGAATGCGACTATCTACCTTCGCATCTTCCCCAACACTTCATCACGTCTATAGTAAAACATCAGAAGATTCTAGAAGGGGAATAAAAGACCCTGCAGAAACTGAAATGGGTATTACCTTGGCAAATGTAATTACCCGTGCTGGAACTGACTCATGAGACTCATAAAGTGACTCATAAGGTGTTTTTTCCAATTCTTACTAGAGCAGCGTGACATCCCTTTTACAAGGTAGCAAGCTCCGGCTGCATTGTTTCACATCCAGGCACGTCGTCGAAGGCAGTTAAAATTTTTAAGTTGCTTTCTGATGAGTTGGGAGGAGAATTCGAAGTGATGATGGAGTAATCCCAATCGTTCACCCAACATGTATTGGTCTTTGTTGTTGTAAAATCTTATGATTTTTGAGATCAACTGTCGAAGTTGGAGGAGGCTAAACTTGGAGTTTTTTTAATATTTGACAATACTGATAGAAGATGTAAGTGCATTTGTTTTTCTATTCTTCTCAAAGGCGGTACTTCTAGCAGCCTGACATTTCATCCACCCACATCAGACGTTACTGAGAGCATTGTCATGGTGCTATTTAAACATACTAGCACAGTCCAAGGGATTTGATGCAAATAAAACTCACAAGCAATGTTACAATTTTCTAAACCGCCAACACCCCTCATTGTGAAACCAGACGTACCATAGGGTCTTGTCACCAGCTTAGCTTTTGAGCTCTGCTAGGATAGCAGCATATGCGGGGTAATGTGCTCAAATACACTTGTCTTATTACTTATAGGTACCACTGCTCTGTTACACAGTGTACGAAACAGCAAAGCTTCAGTATCAAAATAGACCCTCTATGAGAAGTGAAAAGTTATACCTTCCAGTATCTGCATCTGTGGTCTTTTTTCATTCAAGTGTTCTATTGTTTTCAAAGTAAAAGTTGTTTTTAAAGGAAAAGTGTGGTGCTTTTTCAAAATCAGATGAAGGCTGGAAAGCACTCGAAGGACAAGGTGTATACAAAGAGACGTTTTCTGGGGTTTTCTCTGTCAATAATTCCTGTAGAAGGGAAGCACAGTCTAGTGGCAGCTTTTATGTTAGAACAAGTACCTCGTTATTGTAAACCCTGGCGATGAAGTTATAGGAGTTGATAGATCAACAACTTTTATCAAGCTGCAACAGCTCTTTCCATGGCTGTCTGAAAATGCGATCAACATAAATTGGATAGGGAGGGTGGGATCACATATTCCAACAAGTTAGATTTGTCAGCCTGTAATGCACATAAATGACATAAAATATAATTGCTTTTGAATTTGGGCCCCTTCAGGCTTCATGTTGATTGAAGAAAAAAGAACCAGATGTTTCTTCAGCAGGAATCACAGAGGCAAGATAAATATTCTCTGGTCCATGACATTTTATAGAGTTTCCAAAAGAAACCAATTCATTATTTAATTATTGGGTGTGTTGATCATGTAAAATATAATTGGCCCGAAGCAAGTAGCAGTACAACCCTGGGAGCTGGCTGTCTGAGCTTGTATAATACACTTTTTGCCAACTTTTTTTTCTGCTGTGAAAACATTGTAAGATGAATTAATGCTACTTAATCTTTCTTCCAGTGTTTCATAAATAAAAAAGGCCCAAAACATAGACTCTCCTCCTTTCTGATCACCACCTTGCACTAGCAAGTAACTTGGAGACAGAAGAGCTAGTAGCAAGCATAAATATTGTGATAGGAAACGATAGCTTTGTTTAACTAACATCACTCTACAGAAAAAGCAATCTGTTTAAAACAGCCACATTTAATCCTCAGCTCTGTGAGGAATTATCACAGTACAGACAGCAAAGAACCAGTTCTTCCCCTGTCAGCAGCAGTGGGGTGGGTCTGGAAAAAGAAACGTGGTACAGGATTTACTGGGACACCGTGCAAATCTAGGTAATTGAACCGATTGCATTTATTTGAATTAGCAAGCTGACATAGAGTTTTCCTTCATGGTGTTTTATAAGCAAATAGACAAGAAATAATATGTAATTTCTTTAAATCAGCAGCTATTTAAATAATATCTGTTGTGTTCCAAGCTTTCTCTGTGTCTGTGGATGTTCCTGCACTTAATCTGTGGTAGCTATTTTCCTGTTAAGGGGCAGGAAGTAATTGAAATGAGGATTGAAAGAAATTCATGACTCATGTCCTCATGACTCTTCCATCCTAGCTTTCTTTTGTGCTTGTTCAGCAGCTTCTGACATCTGGGAAAGGCACGCTACTTCCGCTGGGTTTTCTGTGATCAGGCAGACTGTGGACCCCATTTGTAGCAGTTTCGTATTGATGGGATCTTCTTTTCCTTGCCATCCCTGCCAGAAATGTCCTCAGTAGTCTTTCTTTTCCTGGTCTGAGTCAAATCATTCCCTCACCTCTCTTCCAGTCTCCTCTCCAGATCCAGTGGTTCTTGTTGGATTAGATTTGTTCTTTGTAATAAAGAAATGTGCAAAGCCATAATGACCTGAAAATGAAACAGCAATCCCTACCAAGGAAAGGATTGGCTTCTGGGCTCCCCCAAAGAAAGGCAGAAAATGTTATCCACCTGGCTTTGCCTGCCTTGCGCCTACTCTAAAAATAACCTCATGGCTGAGTTTGGCAGTCCTAAGCCAAACAAACTTCCCAGAAAGTCAGATCTAGTTATTTATCTGTACCCGGAGCAAACTTGGGAGTTTTTCTCAAAGGACTTCAGCCAGGAGGAGGTTGAAGACAGGGGTTTAGACCAACTGGGATACTCAGCTACAATCTGAGGGCCACAACTGAGACCCTCAAAATGCCCATTTAATACTAGAATATACAACAGTACTTTTCCCCCAGCGCCTGGAGCCACACACATAGATGGTAGAGGCTTAAGGCCCAGATTTTCTAGTGGCTGATTTAGATTTGCTGCTTGCTCAGCAAGTCTCATTGACAGGCACCTTGTTCTCACCACCACCACCACCATTGAGCTGCTGAATCCCCCCAGGGTCAGGGCACTGAGAAGTTGGAGGGACTAGCCCTGAACCTAAATCCCATTTGTGAAGTGAGCCCTGGTACCCTCAGCTTACTCATGTGCGCCATTCCTTCCCTTGTCTTTAGACCACAGGAGCCCCTTGGCTATGAATACGCAAGTAAAATGTTTTCAATGTAAGAGGTCTTTCAGGATGCATTAAAAAATGTTCTGCCTTCCACAAGACTGAACTTTACTCTACATCTAAAATAGCTTTCATTGGCCATGCAAATAAAACATTTCCAATGTAACAGCTTTTTCAGGACTTATAAACAAGATGGAAGCTTGCCTTCTAGATGGCTGAATTTTATTCTCCACCTAAAATGGCTATCATTGACTACATCATCTGCAGCTATATTGAGGAAGGAACTGCTCTCCATTTCACCCTATATATCATCTTACAGTGACATTTTCTTAGCTGGGAATTGCTTGGTGATTTGCCAGCAGACAAATCAGTGCAGGAAAGGGATAAATTGATCACATTCATCCAGCTCTGGAGGTAAAACCCAGATCTCAGCCAGAATCCTGCTCACATTAAAAACCTGCCTGTCCAATTGGTAAAAATGTGTCTGAGGAGCAAAGGATATGAAAGTGGGGTGGAGACAAAAATATAATTCATATTGCTATAGCTAATCTCTCTCCTTAAATTATAAGTCCAGCAGAAGATATTATTTATGACTTTTGAGCAGTAGTTCATGGCACTGGGCCAATTTTCTTCTTTTCTACATATCCTTCTTCAGAAACCTCAAAGAAATGGCACTGAGTTTACTAACTAAATGTGTCTCTGTACAACTGGACAGTAGGCATAGAGCCAGGTAGAAATAATAGCTGTCTGGATTAATTTAACTGAAAATGAAAGTTAGTTCTACCAGTCTGAGGATAAAAGAAAGGTATCAGGTTTAAAAACCGTAGGTGGTGTTACCATTCACAAATAACAGTTGGTCAGGCGTTGGTCACTGAGATTCATTTAAATTAGGAAAAGGGGCAGTAATTTGAATCAGAATCTGCACCTCAAGTTTTAGCTGCACCTGGGCAACTTTATGACAATTTGTGCTGATTCAAATCATCGCTTTTAGTAATTAATGCTTCCAAGGGACTTTGCAAATGTAATTTCTTATTATTAGTCCTCTGCATGGTGGGTAAAACTCATTGAGTCCAACTGGTGTGCAATTACTCTGAGGAAGAGCAAAGTTCAGTGACTTGCACGCAGACAACAGCAGAGGTGGTCCAAGAGCAGAGATATTTCTAGAAGGCAGCAATTCCTAGGCTTCACAACTGTTGATGAAGCTTTACACAGTTTCAGCATCTCCAGTGTCCAAGCATGGAAACTGAGGCACTGTGAGGGGAAAAGTCAGGTCTAAAATTGCTGCAGTCCAGCAATAGAGCCAGGCCAAGAGCTGAACGTGGGGTTCCCAAATCTCAGCACAGTACCCTGTCTGCATTTCTTTTTGAAACTCCTAACAGATCAATACGCTAACAGATTCAACATGCTCTTCTGAGAAAGTCTGGCATACGAGATTTGTGCGGTCTCGGCAAAGTTTTAAACCTCATGCTTTCACAGTAGTCGGAGGAGCAGGGATTTTCCCACCGTTAAAAGGTTTATTTGCAAAACAGCCTGTTGGAAATAATGGTTCTGGTTCTCCAGCTTGCTGCTGCTGATGTGCAGGTTAGCTGTAACCCTCCTGGCACCAGGGGGGTTTCGCTGCTCTACACTCATCGTAACACAGCTCGGGATCAGGCCCCAGCACACTCAGTAAAACAAACCGATAACCACTATCAAATCGACACGGCTTCACTTGAACAAATTAAGCAAGGAATCTATTTGAACTTGGAATTAAAAGAAGCTATTAAAACATTCCCTCTGGTATTTTTATTTTGTTTACTCATGAGACCTGGCTCATGCCCCTCCGACTCGCGCTGAGTCCATATTTGGAGAACTCTGCACTTGTGAGCATACTTACACTCAGGCAAATTTTAGAGATATTTTTTTTTTGTATACACAGTGAGCTTTTCTTATGATTTTTCTTTTTTTCTTAAACAACTTAAATCAGAAGGTTGCCCCTTTCGTTTTGCTATCAAAACATGACCAAAAAGGGATCTAACTGCTTTCTTCAATTACTTGAAGGAAATGTTTCTCTAGTACTTGTTATTGCTCCCTGGCCATCCCATCCCATCCCGCGTCTCCTCTCGGAAGAAGGGAGACACCCACACTGCCCTCAAGCTGCAGCATGGTGGGGGAACCTCAAAAGTTTGAATTTGGGTTAGTTCAAAGGAACTGCTTGCAGCCTGGATGCTCTAGTGAGATGCAGTGAGGCGGGGCTGCAGCTCTCCTGGAAAGATGCCGAAAACCTCAGCATCCAGGATGTTCTGTTAAGGCCCAAGGGGTGGCTGTCCCCAGAGCCTCTGCTCTTACCCAGCGACAAGCCTCTCCCTGTGGAAGAAAGGAAAACTAACAATTCTGTTGGCTTTTTTGCTCTGGTGTGATGGCACATTCTGTAGCCTCGGTGTTATGGCTGTTAATGCCTCATGCAAGCCATTCCCACCTATTAAAGATACAACTGTATTCAACCTGAATAAATTTAAGATATAAATCAATAGGATTCCTGAAGTGGTAGGCAAACAACTTAATGTGGGTGTATATTTAGGACCCTCGTGACTGCAGTGCCAGGTTGGCATCGCCCTGCAGGCAGGTAGGGAAGTCACGGGCCCCATCACCTTCTACCTCCACAGACATTGGCCCAGCCTCCTCCTTACTGGTAGAGGAAAACAAAAAAGAGGTTTTTTGGGATGCAGCATTCAGACATTGCTCAGGAGTGAGCTGACCTTTGGTGGCAGCCAGCACCCGTCTCTCATGCCCCTCTGCAAGGCAAAGGGCCATTCAGGCAGGAAAGACCTGCAAGTCTTCAGCCAGGAGATGGATGAGCTGCAGCCCCAGCAGCCCCAGTGTAAAATCCTACCCATCACCAGTATGCAAGGCCCTGGAGGAGGGCGTTGTGCTTCCCAAGCTGGCAGAGGTGCTTACTTTACTCTGTGGGCACCAGAAGTCTGCACCCAGGTGCCGCCTGGGTGAGACACAAGGGAAAGGGGCAGGCATGAGCTGATTCCCTCTCCAGGACCCAGGGAGCCTTGCTACAGCATGGGATATGGACACATCTCATTGATGTGTCTATGCACAGGAACTGCCCTGCAAGATTTTAACGTCTTCTCAGCCCTCGCTTGGCTGACAGTAACCTCAGGGCGCAGACCTGAAGGTATCTCCCTTTTCACCATTGACCTTTGAGTCTCCACATCCCACTTCTGCTCAGGCCCAGAGGCTCCTGAGGTTGGACTGGTCTGACCCACTTAGTGTCTAGCTCATTCTTAAACTGAATATATAGCGCAAGCCACAGGTGTGTGCAGACAGGCGTTCCCAGCAAGCGGCCAGAGGGGCAAGTTAGGTGCAGACCACAGCCGTGGAGGGTGTTCTCTCATCAAATGCCAGTAAATAAGATGCCTTCCCTCTTCCTCTTTCCACTCCTTGGGTTAGGAGCTAGAGCACTCAGTCGTGGTGTGGGAAACTTATTTTCATTTTCGCTCTTATTCTTAAGGGATTTGAGTCCACGGCTCCTGCTTCTGAGGAGAGGTCCTGACTTATTATCAGGGGCACATCTGTGGGCAGTTTAAAGCTAGTCAGGGAATAATAAACATAAAAATAACTGGGAAACAGAGCATGCCTCTGAATAAGCATCATACGATACATATGTTTTTGTATATATCTATCAAAAAGAATAAGACGAGATACAAGAATGTAGCCTAAAGGTTAGGATGTTTGGCTGGAAGGAATGAGTCTTGTTTCCAGGAATAGTTCTTTACTTTAATCAATATTAGATAAATCATTATTGGAGAAATGCTGATACAGTCATTGGAGTGGGGACTGCAATCCAGAAGCTTCTGTTCGATTGTCTAGAGGGTTGAAATCCTTCCTTTCTCTTACTGTGTGACCCAATGGATCTTCTTTTGCAGGGAACAGTAGGACAACTCCAGTAAGACAGGGCTACTGAGTTTTTCTCATTCCCAAATATCCTTTAGCCTTGTA
Organism: Tringa solitaria; assembly: GCA_026413425.1. Lineage (NCBI taxonomy): Eukaryota > Metazoa > Chordata > Aves > Charadriiformes > Scolopacidae > Tringa > Tringa solitaria. Next base: position 71,743,978 of record JAOXJM010000001.1, on the reverse strand, counting down.
GTCAGAGCTTACTCTGCCTGTAGAGATGCGAGTCCCTCAAATCTCCAGGCAAGAGGCTGTAGGCAGCTGCCCCAGCTTCTCCTCCTTTTCCAGTCTAATCACTAAATGGAGATAACACTTCACTGTATTAAGACTGTTTCCCCTGGCCCCTTTTTTTTTGGACGAGCAGGCCAGTCCTCATGCCTCGCTCCATAGCAGAGCTCCAGGTTGTGAGTCGGGAAGGTGTGTTACTGCCTTCTGCCTGCCCTGCGCAGCAACACCAAAGCAGCTCCTGGTGTAGCTGGTCTGTTGATACTGGGAGAAAAGAAAGCTGAGTGCTGTAACCGACTACCTTCTCCTGCTGTGTGTGTGGACAGCCTGGTCTCCCACCTCCTTTGAGAATATTTTCTAAAGTGTTCCAGGTATTGCTTAAAGCAAAATTTGACCTCCAGATTTTTTCTATTGTTCAGCTTAATTCTTTTCTACAGGGAAGAGGAGTATGCACAGCCATCAAAAGAAAATAATTTTTAAAATTTATTTATAGATTGAGAAATTTTAAACTGTTAGGTACAGGGGAGCTGTTCACTTAAGCGGTTCAACTACATGTGAATATACATACAAGCAAGCCACCTTATCCATATTGCTAGTATAAGGTAGTGTTACACTTAGTCCAAGTAAAGAATGTGCATATTGTATTTTCAGATGTGTTTTGATAGACTTTACAGCTAAGACTGTTATTTACTTTGGTACTTACATATTGTCATTACAGTAGTCTCCAATTGCCTCACAATTGTGAGTGTGTTTTTTACTCATGTTCTACTTTTTGTTCTGCAGAAAGCGTTTATGACTTCTTATTAGACTCATAAGGTTTCCCTTAACCCAGCCCACTGCAGTCAAGAAGGAAAATGTCCATAATCCTGCAGTTTGGGAGCAGGGATGGAGAGACACTCTATTCTGTAATAAAGTGTCATAAAGTTTCTGACAGATCAGGGCATGAATTCAGCTCTTTTGAGTTTATGGTTCTCTAGTAGGGTAAGCTGAGCCATTTTCTTTTTCCCCCCTTACAGCTTTTTTTCTGTGATTTGTAGAAAATCTGATTATTATTTCTTAATCGAGTGTTCTGAATAACTTGATAGGTATTGTTCCTACAGTATTTAAAATAATGTAAATGAGTTGGAAGAAAAGAAATGGCAACAGAGCATGAAGATCCCGATGCAGATCCGAAACTTGTAATCCTGGCTGTGTCTGGAGCGCGTGAAAAAACAACAACTGGAAGATGGTTTTTTTCACAGCCTGGCATCTGAATGTCATCAAAAGAGGAATGGAAGAAATTAGAGAAGGGGATAAATTCCCGCTGCTACATTCTTCCTTTGTTTCCTTCTTGTTGAAAGCAGGACAGGACTGTAAGGGAAAAAATTATGATGAGAGTGGAAAAGAGTTAAAACCACCAGCAAAAGCTTTCCTTCTCTGCTCGCTCCATTTCCCGCCACTTTGATCCTTTCTCCTCTCTTAGAGCAGTGCAGAGAAACATGTCCCAGTGAAGACTTTTAGCACAGAATCACTAGTGTGGGAGAAAGAAAAGTTTATTAAGTTATCCTACTGAATCAGTACAAGATCGAACTTGTCTTTTGCCTAGTGCTTTTGCCAGGGAAATTTGAAATTGCTCATGTCATGGGGGCTTCCACACCTCCTCTGACATTAAATTTTGGGTGGAGTAAGTTATTTTTCTTAGTTATTCTTGCCATTACAGCCACGTTTCATTTAGGTTTTGACCGCCGTTGTCTTAACCCAATAACTCAGTCAAATCCCTACATGGTTTTAAAACTGAAACCAGAAGCAGGTCAAGTAAGTCTGACCAAAACCTGATGAAAATTATTTCCTGTAGGAAGTGAAATGTGCAAAATTGTACTGACAGACAGCGGTGCAGAAAGGCTGTTTGTACTCGGGTACCCCATCCTTACAGCATCAAGCTGTATCGCCAAACGTTCATCATAGTGTGTGTGGCAAGCTACTGGTTTTGCATGTATTTTACTGGAGACCCTCTTGTGTTGTGGGATGCTCACAACACAGCATAAATTACGAGGAGCTAGGGTGAGTGTTCCAAGCACTTACTTCATTTTCCTTTCCTTCATCCTTTTACAAAGCTGCGTAAACACAGGTTTAGAAGAGTTCTTTGCTGTGTAAAGATGCAATAGATGTCTAACAGAAACTAGGCTAAACAGCAGTTCACATGATTTTCAGTGGAAGTTAGGCATCTTCTGGCCTGCTTCTTTCCATAAATATGACTAGGCAGTTATTTTAACTTTTAGGCATATGTGATATGTTAATTTTCATCTAAATAACTTGGGAGCTTTAACAGCAATGGAAATCAGAGAGGTATTTTTGAAAATGTTAGCTACTGTCAGGTAAAAATAGACAAGCAGGTGCATTGGTAAAGATCAAAGTATTGTTAAAGTAGTATTAACTAAACCATTTCCACCATAGAGTCACAGGATCTTGACTGGCTTCACTAAAACTATTCTCAAATTAACATTATAAAAGCAGAAGGGTCTACGTTCTGATTTTATGAGGCAAGGACAACCTTTCCTTTGTTTTTCGGAAGTGTCACAACACAAACGAGATTCCCACCCTTGATGGAGCTCAGAAGCACTGTTATATTACTATAGTGGTACTATAGCACTCCTGTAGCAGTGGGTACTGCTACAGGAAGTCTTCCCACTAACCTCTTAGCAGCACTTCCTATATTTTTGAAGTTTATGCTATGTTTCAGAGGACCCTGCCAATATACAGCATATAAAACCTAGATTTGCATGATAAGGTGACAGAAAAAAAATCGAATTCCTAATAAGATCACTTACAGAGCTTTAGTACAGCAGAAAACAGTGATTTCAAAACAAAACTTCAATTAAGGATAAAAATAATTCTGCAAATAATACTGTATTTGCATGGGAAATATGTAAAATATCATCAAGCAATTCTTAATCAACCAGAGAGCTGTCAGACATACAAAAATAAGTTAATTCTGCTGTTAATATTGCTGCACGTTATAAATATTAATTGAATGCCATTCAACATTAGTTTCATTATTGTTTAGTGACTGTTTTAACTCCCCCCCACCTTTTAAATTGTCAAATAATTGGCTTTCTTCTGCTCGCGTCTGTTCTCATAAAGTGTATTTATGTGGAAAAAAAGCAAAGATGATATAAAATAACTGAAAGGACCAAATAATTATGTTTTTAAACACACTGCAAGATTTCCCTTTTTGCCTGAGTTTGATAAACCATGAAGCAAAGTTTCGGACTGCTGGCCAACCTCAGTCTGGCTCTAGGCATCCTTCTGCACTGAGTAGAGTATCCGCTGTCCTGCGCACCTACTGTGTATCATGGGCTCTCTGACCAAAATTCATTAAATGCCTGAAGAAAGCTGACAGACTGCCTGTGGGAGAAACTGTCTGGTTTTCTCATTAGCAAGAGCTAAAGGGTCTGTATCAGGGCCTTTCATGTGGTAAAAAGAACTCATTAATTGCTTAATTCTGTGGTTGCTATTTATGTCATTATTTATTAATATTCTAGATTCTGACACTGGGGCAAATTCTAGTCTTAGTTAAATTAGTATGTTAATAGTAAATTTAAAAGGTGGTTTGATTCACTATTGTTCTTTTGGATTTCTTCTAATTAAAATAAAAACCTACCCCATTATAGGGTTTCTTCCCTGTCACCAGAAGCGCATGTACCATTTTTTCTGTAAGCGCAGTATTACATTGCAAGTTCCTTCCAGGTATTAATGTTTTTTTATTGAAACAGGACACGAGGTTGATAAATACAAATCCCTTTTACAGACATGAAGATGAACGTACCTAGACAGAAACTTTGCATGCTAGAGGGCACCATTCTGAGTCCATGCAGAACATAGGGAAGAAACCAGAATACTAGCCCTTGCTGTAATCACCAACACATTTTCTTCATCACTGGACTTTATAAGCTCCTCAGCAGCGATAGTCACATAGGCCAGCCTTGTACAGCCGTAAACAACTTGCCTTTTATTAAAAGCACATGCAAAACATCATGTTTCAGGTCATGTGTGTTTCTATGTCATTGAGAAATTCAGTCATCACCTTGAAGAATGGGTTACATTTGTACAGCAGTTCAATCAGTGACTCTTAGACATCTAGAGATCTAATCCAAAGAGCTGAAAAAGACTGGACAAGATAAGAACAACTTCATGCAAGTTGATCGGTGTCAGATGGTGTAAGAGCTGGTCCTCTGTCTTCAACCCAGGTAACAAGTGGATAACATGCTTTAGGCCAAACACATGTTATTGAGCGCCATACAAGAGCACCATACAACTGGATGAAAACTTCATAAAGTCACGTGATCTTATTGTTCCTTGTCCAACAGACAAAGGCTAAGGACACCCAGGCTTAATGAATTGGCTTCCATGGAAGAGCAGGCAATCACTTTCTATGAACTGTTTCAAAAACGCAACAAGAGTCTCACTGCTATGAGAGTTAATAAATTTATCTCATTTTCAGCCCAAAATTATTCAGGCCAGAATAGAACAACTTTTAACTGTGTCAGTTTTATCATTTACCTAATGAGCTCTTCTCCCTCCTAGTGTTTATCCTCAGATGTAGGCAGAAAGGAGTCATCTTCCTCGTAGAATTATTTTGCAACGCAAAAAAGAATTAAGATCATAGTCTCTGTTCATATGATGTGCTCTTCATTTCCCTCATCTTCCTGGTAGTCTTTCTTTGCTTGTACTTTAGTTCGTTTTTGAAGACTTTGATGGTCAAAAGGTCTGTTCTGTATTCCTGATGGAGCCTCACCAATGCCTTCTATGACGGCAAAGGTAATTCACTGTCTCTCCTGGAAATCGCTCCCCTGCCACATCCAGTGATTACCATCACTTTCTATCACCTTGCACGTGCTGTCAGTCCCAGCCTGCTGACTTTCTTACAAGTTGAGATGGGATTATGTGGAGAGCCCAACTGCTTTGTTAGGAGGACAGTAAACACCAACTTACTCTTTTATGTGATTGCCAAGGTTCAGCACAGTAACAGACTCTGGCAGGATTTCAAATGATCATTTTGTATTTTTCAAGACAGCACAGACTAAAATATACTTGGGAAGGTGAGCACAAGAGAAGGAAGAAGGAGCTCAGTTGATGCCTGTGCTATGACCTGGTTAAGAAAAGTTACTTGTGAGAGAAACTGAGAGGTATGGAAATTGATGGTTATCTTCTCTTCTGAACTGTCAGCCCTTTCCTGAATGGCACACTGATCATTATTTTAAGCACAGATGGGTATGGATGCCTGCTTCGGAGAGGAGCGGGACTGTACTAATAAGCAGTGTATGTTGTGTGCACAGCGGTATTAGCATGGAACTGTAAGGATGGAGGCATAATGCCTCTGCTCACTAAAGCTCTACATGTGCAAAGATACAACCCTTTCAGAAAGATATTTAAAACACATAGAGGTATTTCCTACACATAATGATGTGTACATCTACTTGGCATTCACTGCATAGTAATATACCCAATGGCTGCAAGAACTAAAGGACTGTGTGACCAGGTTGTCCGTCAGTAACAAACTGAGGACTTTGTCTCCTTTTAGTCGGAAATAAATGAAAACAAGAACAAGAACACTGTGGTTAAGGCAACAAAAATAAATACCTTAGAAGTCACACAGTTCTCATCATGAGTTCTACTAAAGCACAACGCTCCTTCATACGCATATTTTGCTATTCTTTAGCTTGTGCTTCCTTCCTCTAACATATAAAGGGAGTGCATATTGGTGAATGTAACTTCAGCAGCCGCCCTAGCCGCCAGCGTATCGGAGCACTGCCTGACCACTGCGTGCCCAGCACAGAGACATCGACCCATGAAAGGTACACCCAGGTCAGAGTGCATTGGTGTGTACCCATGTAGGAGCCAGGAGGTTGCTTTTAGAGGATTAAGGGAGAAACCTTGATTTGGGAGACATGTAGGATGAGGCTGGGGAGAGGATGTCTGAGTTAAGTGCAGTAAACAGCACTGACAAATGTCTGGGCAATGCAGAGCCCAGGAGGAAGTTTAGTAAAGCTGCCAGTAATGTAGATATCACAAAGAGCAGTGTGGATTTCAGCTGGATAAAAAGTCCTCTCCTGAGGTTCTTCATTTTCTCAGGGCTTCTGTACTTGGTGGAGTGAGACATAGCTATCATTTGCTTCTTCTTACTTTGCAGATAAAGATATCAAATACGCATGAAAGACATTGAAAACCCCAAACAATCAGGAAAAAAAAATTAAGATACAATAAGATGCCTATTTCGACCTTTTATGTACTGATTATTGTGGAATCAGACTTTCCTTAGACTTGATACTTGAGCTTCGGTTTCACGTGAGTTTGCCCCCTATACCGTTAGCAGGAACCTCTCCAGATGAGCTGGTCTCAAGCCGAGCGAGCGGGACGTGGCACATATCCCAGTGAGGCCTGGCAAGGCTTGCGAAATGCCTCTTCCCTTTCTGAGGCAGCTCGGGTGGGAACGGCTGGCGGTGAGAGTCCCAAGCCCCCATGCCACCCCCTGCCCTTTTCAAGCATCCCGATACGCCACGCGCCTTCGCCCGGGTGCTGTTCTCAGACCCAAAGTATGCCGGGCGCTGGACCGAGGTCCATAATTGGAGTCACGAAGGAAGGAAATTCAAAGAGTCCAGGAATCAGGTCAGAATGTTTCCCGTTGTGGAGATAGATCGTTTATCTCCGTTGCTTGTGGGAGGGGAGGGAGGGGGGAAGGCCGTCATGGGATCGGCATACAGTGACACGAAGCAGCAAATAAAAAAACCTGTTGGTGTCCTGGGAAACTTTATTCTTTCAACTCCCAGTTAAGGACAATGAAATCGTATTTTGCTTGCTCTAGCTCTTTTTTATTTCTTCCTGTCACACACTTCTTAGCAATAT
>JAOXJM010000001.1:71722916-71737056 GCA_026413425.1 Tringa solitaria | reverse complement strand
ATTTGCAAAAACTTTGAGGCAATATTGCTACAAATACATATTTAAGATTTGATTACTCATTCTCATCCACTATCATGTGCCAGACATGCAGCCTACTCTAACAGATTACTGTTCTTAAAGTTGTTACAAGAAGGTTAAATAAAATGTTACTTTTATGACACTGAATATCTTTATGATGTTTTAGCTAAATCATGGGCCGTTTGGTGATGCCACAGATGTGCCAGGTATTAAAATCAAACTGGCAAAATGTCATCAGTCCTCTACTCAAGCTCTCGTGTCTCTGATCTCTGAAGCGCCTGTCATTTGTTGTACTGCACCTCAGGAGCCCGGCTCTGCTGCGCTTCCTCCTGTGCCTCTGAGGACACGAGGCAAATTCAAAATATGCCAAAACGGCTCCAATAGTAAGATCAGAGTCTGAACTGAAGCCACCAAAAATCTTGATTTTCCCAATTCCTGTCTGCAGCGGTTGTTAACCATCCCCTCTCAGGAACCCCCTTCACTAATTTGTTTCACATTTGAAGGCTCAGGAAAAGGCAGGTACTACCCCAAAGTGGTAGCTAAGGGTGGTACCGTAGCTATATAGTACCCTATATACGCAGCCTATGGAAAAGAATAATTAAAAATTAAAGATCTAGCTTCCAAGCCAAAAACAGCACAATGAAAAGCACGAAGGATGCTGCAACCTTTTTGTGAGAAGAGGAAAACTCAGAAATCAAACAAGCAAAGGAAAGCTCAAAATCTCGGCATTGCGTCACTGGGCTTATTGTTTAAAATACAGCCAGATCTGGACAATGGTGTTGAATTGGAAATTTTGACACGCTCTTGGTGAAAATTTCGTATTTAAGTAATAAGAAAAGCAGACTGAAACGTTTGCAGATATTTTTATTCTATTTGCTGCCTGCTCTAGTTCTTTCCACTAAAAAATATAAATAAATTGTTAGTCGACATGTTAAATGAAGATGGGATTTTTATTGACAATATATAAGCAAGAAATTACAATGCAAACACTTTAAGGAGTTTTAGGTTATCAAATCAAAAAAGATTTGAAGAGCAAATCAAGCACAAAGAAAATGAACTTACTTTAAATATTTTGAAATCTTGATATTTTCTAATTTTGCAATTTATTTTCCAGCACATTTGAAATGTTTAAAAATGAGATAAAACCATCTCATTTTTAAATCATTTACATTCTCATGACATACTGTTGGGTTTTTTCCCCAAGTCTTAATGGAAAGCCTGGGCTGAAGGTGGCTGGCTATTAAAAAAGCCATGTTATGAAGGTACTCATAAAAAAAAAAATTAAAAAAAATTCAAAGTGTTTTGATACACGTTATTTTGAGAATATGAGAACAGCAGCAGAATTGTCAATGTAGGTGTAGACTGGAAAAGTCTCTGCATCCAATTTGAACCCCCTTCCCTTGATGTATTGTTGTGAATTGGTCCCAGTATGTATAAAAAACAGGTAAAAATATTTATTTTCCAGCCTTAACTTAGTTATATGTGTTGAGATGTCTTCAAATATTTGTGATTGTACAAAATATGTACATACTACATGTTTTCCTTATACCTTATACAAATAATATGGAAACATACTTTAAGTAAAAAGTTGAAACGAGAAACATTTTCTACCTGCAGCACTGAAGTTACACCCAAATCTCTCATTAATGTTAATGCCAGTTGTGCAGCTAACTCTTCACCTGGCTTTTAAGACTCCAGAAAAGATAAAGGATGCCTCACTTCTATAGGACTTCTGCCAAATTCAGAGCACTGAAGCAGAGCAAGGGTAATCACGCTTCGTGTTTCAGAGTAGAAGAAAATTGTCTCATGGCCTGGAGATGATACTTTTTCCCCTCAGGTATTGCACATTGGGGCTACGACATTATGGGTTTCTTTCTCTGAAGTGCTAAGTACTTCAGTGCTGGGCACCATGAAAACCACAATGGGGAGTTGACGGACCACATCTTCTGAATGTTTGAAAGCTGTTTTTCTTTGGTTTGCATGAAGAAATAACCCAAAAAGTCTTTGGCTTTGGCTCAGCTGTCCTGAGTCGCCCAGCACTTGCCTCATTTATGGCAGGTGGCTGCTGAGGGTCCTGTGCCAGCTTAACTCCTTGCTCATCTACAAAGCTGCAAAAATCTTGTTGAAGAATATTTTGCTGTTCTTCTCCCAGCCAAGAGAAAAGATACAGCTAGGCAGGGCCCATCTTGTTCACTCGTAAACCAGGGAAAAGATTTCAGCTGGGAAAAGTCTGAGGGGTAAGTGGACGCTGACAGCTGTATCACTAATGGAATTTTTACCTGAATGAAGATGCTGCAATATGGAAGCTATTTCTGGTTAAATAATGGGTGATCCCTTTCCCTATCACATAATCAAATCAGAACTAGTCGCTAGTAACTGCAATGAAATCAGATCCCTGTTTTCACGGAGGATCTTCACATGTAAATAAAATTAAAGAGAGAGGGAAAATCAAGCAATGAGGTGTTAACATTCAGTTGGAAACTGCTTGGATTTAACCGGCCTATGAATTTTGAGATGCACAGGAGTTTTCATCTGAACATTAGGAAACTCTTTTACTACCTGAGTGACTGAGCACAGGAACAGTTTGTCCAGAGAAGTCACGGACAAGTGCAAAAGCTGCCTGGACACGGCACTGGGCAACTGGCTTTCAGTGGCTCTGCTTGAGCAGGGGTGTTGGGCGAGATGATCTCCAAAGGTCCATTCCAACCCCCTCTCTGTGATTCGGTATGTGTCACAGCACTGCTCAGAAATTATTTTTTACATGGTACTAACTTTCGACTAACATGTCTATCACATAGAGTAGGCTTCAGTGATTTGGTCTTTTCTTTATTATTTATCATTCTGATTATCTTTTGTTTTGACTTTGCTGTAGAAACGCATGTTTAAAATAGCTGAAATGCTGGAACATCGATGTGAAGCTCCAATTTATGGGAGAGAACTTCTGGCTTCTCTGGTTTTATTTGTATTGCTCCCCCATTGAATTTCATGTCCACAGACCTTGTGAGTGTATGTTCAATCTCGCAGTTTTCCCAAACTAATTTTAAAAAAGAAAAACAGAAAGGAAAAAAATATGCCATCTTCAGTTAACTTTGAAGTATAATTCATTGCTTTTTCAGGAGGGGCAAATAACTGCCTCTTGCCCTAATGCAACAAAGATGCATATTCATAATTACTATTACAATGATAAAAAAGGAGATGAGGAGAGGTAAGGCTGCTAAAGCAGACATCCTTTATTATTTGCAAGCAAATTTTCTCAGTTTTTAGCAACTCACACTGCATTATTAACTAGCAAAGATTTAGCAAAGCCACAGCTATAACAGATAATACTTTGTACTGAGAGCCTTTCATCCAAGACTATCAAAACACTTCAGAAAGGCAGGCTTTGTTACTACCAGAACACAGATGAGGAAACCGAGGCGCACAATTTGTGTGGCTTGATCTTGAGTGTAACGCAAACTCAACCACAAATTGAAGAAACTTAGGGTTTTTTTTGGTTTCCAGTCTACTTAGCTTATTTTCAATAGCGTAACTGTATTTACATACTGTCACTACTACACAGATTTAGGGCTTGCTGAATGTCTAACACAGTATGTAATTAATAGGGAATTATCTGTTGAATTACAAACAGTGGCTACAATAATAAATGATAGTTAATTATGTGTAATAGATTTGACCATTTATTGCTACAGGATGTCAGTAATAAAAATAATTTAAAAAAGCTAATCAACTGCACAATATTACAAAACAAAACACATTAGATATCTATTACCTTTCTTTCATGTTTTGTTATTAATTTTCTATTGTTATCTGAATGCAGGATACAACACAAAACCTATTCTTTTCTATTTAGAAAATGTCCTTGTATTTCAGGTAGGTACATGATTATTGAATTATACTAAACAGTGAATTTTCAGTTATTTTTCAGGATAAAAGAAAACATTGAAATAATGGAAAGGGGAGGTGGTGGGTAGAAGCAAGAAAAGCAAGAATCACCAATAAGTAAATAAAAACAGGTGGAAAACAATACGATATGTAGTATTTCAATGTCTTCCAAAGAATCATTTGTACTACAAATCCAGCAGCTAGATTTGCATTTTTCCTTCAATCCTTTAAACTTTTTGGGTCAAAATTATACTTACCTGGGATCACCCTTACACACTCAGGATGCTAGAAACCCATCTTTTTGTAGGGGAGAATTCAGATCTAAAAACTCTGCATATTCTTCAGGTATCTACACTGGCCTGCCCAAAGCTATCAGCCAAGTCATATATTTGGGTCAAATGAGCAGTTTTCTTTCCACCTTTGCAGTAGTGGACGTTTTGGTTAAAATCAGTACTATTAGTCTATGAGGGTCTTTTTTTCTTTTCTTTTTTTTTTTTTTTTTTTTTTTGTAATGTCTGACAGCTTTTGTGACAGAGTTTTTCAAACAGGACTTCAAATTAGCTGTAATGTATAGCTAATATGGCTAATAAAGTGGTGTGAATTTACCCAAAGAGCTGCTATTTTTTATTGAACATCTCTAGTTGTCCATAAACACTTGGAAATGAATTTTAGAGAGACCTATGAATGAGACAGCACCTAATAGTGTAGACCTGCCCTATATTGTCTTGAGTCATCTGATTAAGTAGCTTTTTACTTCAGAGTGCTTCAAGTGAAAAATGTATTGGTTACAAAATTTGGACAGTTTTCCCATTTATGATAGAAATCCTATTAAAATTAATCAGCCTTTCAATTTAAAACAGCCTGATAAAAATTTAAATCATGAAAATGCTATGCTACATTTAAACTATCGTTCAGTTAGCTCATTAATGAGATCAAAAGTTGCCACTTTTTGTGACACTTGATCATTTGAAAGCATGTCAAAAACTTAAATCAAAGACCTTTCAAATGCAGTACATTTCTATGGAAATTGTCATATCTGAGCCAAAGTTAATACCTTTTCTCTCAAACCAGTGCATTTGTCCAGAAAATAAAATACTAAATGGAATAGGAACTAATTCTTCACCCCAAAGCCGTAAGCACTCCGCACAACGAATATATGGCCTGAAAGTTATACATGGTTTAACACAAGCACATCGGGAGTACAGTTCCTAATCAGGTCTGGTTTTATAAAGAGATTCAAGTGCTCTTTCTCTTACATAGCACATTTACTATGACTATCACAATACTCGTGTGTAGTGGCCATGGTTATAGAGGCATTAGATGGTCTCACTATTTATGAGGAGCAATCAGAGGTGACTAATAAAAATCTTCCTAATCAAGTGGTAATAATAACTTTATACTTCATTGTCAAATATCTTATTTCTGTTATCAGCCTTCTATTTTCTCATATCTCTGTGAAAGTCTCACCCTATTCCCCATTTAAAATGCATTCACTACTATAGAAAAATTTCTACTCCACTTCTGAAAGTTCTTTATTTCTTGATTAAGCAGTAGTTAAAAATGTGTTACTTAACATGTGTATAGGTGCCAGACTCTGATCCAGATGAATATCAGTGTTGCACTGGTGTGAATGCCTTTTAGTGAAAGTCTAAACCCGAGATTAATTTTTTGGTTGGGGTCACTAGTTTGCAGCTTATTCTACTGCTGCTGAAGTACCACTTTGTATGAGAGCAGTGTACATCATTACACTTTGGTTACTGTAAAGTATTCGTGGGGCAGAAGTAGGTTTCCTGGAAGCCAAGGTCCCCCAGACGTGAGTGACACTGATCAAGGGTTATCATTTGGTCAAGTGAGCCATCAGCCTGGGTGGTAAGAGGGAGAAGAGCCCCAAAAAGGAGGAGACGGGAGCCCGTGGGAAAAATGGGGGGCTGGGAAAGCTCAGGGGGACTGGCCCTGCATTGAGGAGGAGACAAGGCCACCTAGGGACACGCTGATCAGGGAGGGCAGCTCCCTCGCAGCAGGCAGGCTGAGCATCTGCTTACCACCTGTAAGAAAACCCCGTTCTTGTCACTGTCCTTTTGGTCACGGTGCAGAGATGGAGCACCTTCCCGAGGTCCACTGTCAGCTGGACCTGCAAGCAAGGTTATAAGGGAAGATAAACCTGTGGGGGTCTTCCCATAGGCCAGAACTGAGCTGCTAAGTTAAAATGAGGGAGGCATGAAAACCAATAATGTGACCCAATACCTGGGTTTTTCAATCTGTAGATAAATCTTTACCATTTTCTGTCATAAGTTATGCAGCAAGGCATTATTCATTGTCTGCAGGACAACATGGGATTCTTTGAAGTAATGCAAAATACCATTTCTGAGGAGAATCACAGAGCACTTGACTAAACACATATGAAGACACAGTGCATACCCTAAAAAAAAAAAAACCAAACATAAAACCCAACAAACTAGAAAATGTGCCATCATTTTGATGAGAACTCATTAAAATCATATGTTTGCTGTGATTTCCCTCTGGAACACCTTACAAAAAACAAACTTTGCAGCTGACTTCTAAAACGCAGGCGTGTACCAGAGCCATGTTGTTCAGTAGGTTTGTTTATCTTGGGTTGAGTTGATTTGTTGCAGAAATATGCTAGACCCTTAATCCCAGTAGGAAACTGAAACTGTGAGAAAGACAAAGTCTGGCTGACCCCCTACAAGAACAAGCAGCAAATCCTGCTGAGAAACAGCAGTAGCAAAAACAGAGGGTATTACCAGAGAGTTTTGTCCTGGAGGATGACAACTGTTTAAAAAATGCAATGACTGAAGGAGTAATTCTTCTACACCCTCCCACTTTGTCTGTATTAAGCATGTAACAAATGGTGAATTGAAATCTATACTGGTAATAGTGTCAATGAGGGATCAGGATTATACATGATACTTCCTCAATTTGTTATGCCTCATTAGCATTGTGGCTTATTGCGGAGAACGACACAGTTCCCAGGCATTCCCTCATGGCCTGTCCTGATGGATAATGGAAATAAAGAAAGGCAAGGCACGGGTGACACACTGCTCTCACGACATTTATCAGGGGCATAGTTAGCTGGGTTAGGTATGCTTCACGTTCTCCATCAGAGTCACATATTGATCTGAATTAATAGTTGTGCTCGCTTGGTACTTTTCCAAGGAGCACCCTGTGTGGAAGGGGCTGTGGTGCTAATGAATACACAAGTTTATTCCCTGAAAAAATATTTGCAGTGCCATGAGAAAAAACAACAAACATGGTTCTTTGCATCAGACATGCAAACTCCCCTCCATTTATGCTGTTCCTGCTGACCTGGTTTCACTGGAGGCAAAATACTGCCGTCATGCAAATTAAATGGAGATATTTGTCTTATCTGAGCTTAAACTTTAAGAATGGCTAAATGATCAGTTTAAAAGATGAGGGTTGTTTTTTTTTTTTTTGCAGTTCATGTGGAATCCAGTTTTAATTCTGCGGCATGTCTTTGCCACACCCTGACACAAGAGCTGAAAAACAGCCTCAGTACACAATATTTTCACTCAGGAAGCCTGATTTCAAGCAATATGGCAATCTAGGAAGAAGTCAGGGACTGAAGCCCTGCATCAAACAGAACGATGCTGAAAACTAACTCAGGCTATATTCACACCGTTAATTAGGACCAGGCTTCCATCCAAATGAGCACCTGAATTTTCTGACCACCCAAACTGCACTGATTGTTTCCCATGGGACTCTCTCTGCTCAGAAACCTGCCAGGATGAGGCCTGGCCTTCCCAGGAGAGCACGAGAAGCACCACAAGGAAACTCTTGTGACCACTATATTGCACTTGGCTGCCTCTTTCTGCTCCCCAGCTGAGATTAATGCCCAACTGTGTGGGCATTTCCCCATCTCCCCTCTGCTCCAGCTCAAAGTCAAACAGCATAGCCTAAACCTTGGTCAGAGGAACATGGTCCCAGCTGCTGGGATCAGCCGGTAGGTAGCTTAAAAGTCATCCTCTGTCCTATCTGCTGCTTCTCAGACAAGAAGTTTGCTTGATTGCAATCCTAATTGCATCCTAGTCGCAACCTAGTGCAGGTGGGCTGAGACGTTCTCTTGGGGCTGGGCCAAACATGCCATTGATTGGTGCAGGTCTTAAGAACTGCTGAAAATAAGGTTTGGGGCTGGATTTCCTTTGATGTTACTTATGCCCGTAGATGAAAGATTTTAGGCCTCTGATTTTTCAAATGCTAGCTAAAGTGACTGTCATAGGCATAATAGCAAGTTATGACAAGATTTTGTATTCACGTTCTGCACGTTTAATGGCAGACCCAGACAGTAGTGTGTCAAGTCACTCTCAGAAAACATACTTTCCCTCCTAGCTAATGTTGTGGTGTATACTATTTTAGTAACAAGTTACAAAGTAAAGGATTGAATTTTAAGAGAAAGGAAATTTTGTCTTTATTCTCAAGATTTTGGGGAGAACCAGCACTGGAAGTTGTTAAGTGTTAAAACGAGACAGAGGGGAAAAAAGACCTAAAAGAACTGATAATTAATGCTAGTTACCAGTAGACATCTTGTAAGAGAAAGAAAGTGGTAAGCAGTTTTTGCCTTTATCTGTTGAGAAGGCAAAGAGCAAGAGTGGTGTGAAACCCACTTTGGAGCAATAGAAACCAACCAATAGAAAAAAGAAATCCCTGTTCATTAGCACAGAGCCTGTAGGGAAAAGAATGGAAGTAAATTGAACATGTATAACCAGCAGATACACAAAGAATTTGTGCTCAGGTTGGTCCGCAGGATGGTTGTACGACATACAGAAACCTCTTTTTTTATCTAGGTTTTCAATACTCAGAATTTCACTTCCACTTTTTGTAACAACCATGAAAACTATGGTGTGTGTCTCTGATCTCAGTGAGATCTTAGCACTGATGATACAAATGTCAGCACTACTACTTGCTCCATCTCTTGCACAAGAAGTTATAATGAACATCAGGGAGAACTGCACATTTTATTATGAATTGGCTTCACTTCAGTGAAGCAAACGGTTGGCGTTTGGGAAACACCATCAGTGAAGAAGGCTAGGCCTAGAAGCTTAGTTAAAGTCAAATGTGTATTTAATGTCCAGCTGCTTGAGAGCTGAGATGAACCTTAAGTAGAAACACAATCATATCTCTACAGAGACTCTGGGGATGGTGCTTCATTTCAGTGATCTGCATGGGTGAAGTTTGAGTAGCAAGAGAGGCTCAAAGGGTAACAAAGCCACCTTTCCCATCATATGCGAGTTTTGCTGAGGCACCAAACACTTGAGGTACTTTCAACACTTCAGCTGATTGTTCAGAAGAGGATTATAAACTTTTTGATGTCAACAGTGCCCACAGCCCTGAATACACAAAGGGATATTATTATTATTATTATTTCTGGAGGTAGTGTATTTGCAGTTTTCCCTTCAAGACACCTTAGAACAAAGCCTGAGTATTCGTGACAGTAAAGCACAGTTTCTTGGCACTGATCGTATGCTGTGACTTGGTCTGTCAGCAGCTGGGCTGTGCTTATGGAATTGGAACTGCAAAGTTTCAAAAAAGGTAATTAAAAAAAACCCAAACAAAACCAGAAAAAGTAGACAGTGAAATATCTTTATTGTGCTAGAATCATCATTCAAAGCCAGTTCTAAAAGTGGCAAGAATAGCTTTAAATGTATATCTATATATCTTTTTAACCTTTATACAGACAGCAGGAGCACTGCAAGCTAAATTTGCATTTCATAGTGGGAAACAAAACCATCCCACAAAGATATGATAAATCATCAGAGGAACAACGAGGTGCCCTGACACATGCATATGTTTTTCTAAAATCATACAGAATGAAGATACGAGACACACAACCCAATCTCCATCTCAAAGGTTTATTAACTATAACCAAGCCTGACTACATGAAGAGTAGTTTCACTGAAATTTGAAAGATGGATTTGTTTCCAACTGTTACTCCCTGGTCTTTTTTTATTATTAATTTTTGCACAATTAACTGACCTAGTTTTCAAATCACAAGATTTTTTAAGACAGTCTTTGTTATATAGGTGCAATGTCAACACAGATTTACTTCCAGTAATATTTTGGTTACAGGGAGGAACAAAAGGCTGTCATTCCTGCACAGCATGTCATGTAGGAGGACTATTCATTCTGGTTCAACTTTGTTGACTTCAGTGAACATATAGCAGATTTAAGTTTGGATAAGTAAGGTTATTAAGTGAAACCAAATGAAAACTGTTGATAGAAATTGCATTTTGACAGAAGAAGCAATTTCTACAAGAGAAATATACACTGAAAAATTTCCATATGAAAATTTCATTTCACATTTTTAAAGTCTATTTTTTGCTACAGAAAACCAAAATAAAACATTTCAGTTTGGCTTTGTTTGACCCAAATTAGAGTATTGGGGGGTGGGGGGTGGGTGTAAAAACCAAGCCAGATTGTTTTAAATCAACTGACTTGGCATAAAACTGCATTTCCTACCAATATATTTACTTTGCCAATCATAGTTTCAGTCCCCCATTTCTTTTGGGCCAGCCTTCCTAGAAGACCACATATCCTATAAAGTAATAAATGGATTTCACTGACACATGGCTTGTCTACAAGATAATTAATTCTCAGTAAGCGTGGATATGAATTTACAGTGTAGCAGCTATGCTGCACTGACTCTCCATATGGACATCCTAATTGCATTGTGGCTTACTCTATCTAAAGCACATTAAGGATATAACTACACAGACTTGTTACTGGGAAGAAAGCGAGGATAAGGGTTTACTACTCTCGGATGGCATTAGCTGCTACGCTTGAATTGCCTTGGTGAGCTCTCCTTTCTTGCAGTAATAGGAGAGAGGACTGAGTGTCCAAGCTGGACTTACTGCAGGCTGTCTCGTGGGCTACAAATCCACTTCCTGGCTCGCTCTTCCTCCCCTGGCCTCTTCACTGAAGGGCTGATCTGTGTGATGCACCATACTCCAAATCTTCAAATAGCTTACTTGCTCTGTGCACTTTGAATTCCCTCCTGTGTGGCAGCATGGAAGGGAGACATCTATACGGCATCCCTGGTCAAGATGCAGTTTTGTGTTCATTCACCGCCCAGTATTTTCGTTTTATCAACATGTACCGCATGAGGGCTGTGTTCACCGCTAGAGCTTTTAGTCCTTGCTGTGGTTTCATCCTGGGTATAACATTAATGCTAAAACCATTTTAAGCAAACCTCAGAAGAGAACTGGTTAGGTGTTTCAGCCTGGATACCATATATTGATTGACAGTACTCCAGGCTGCACTGCTGCCCCCATTTCCAGCTGTGTTGATGGAGGGAGGTGGTAATTACCAGCAGGTTTGGCAGGAAGCATCTACCTGTCAAGCTCAGGGCTTTCTCCATTGCAAGCACAGGTATGGAAGCTCAGTCTCCCAGTGCCAGGTTATATGCTGGCACTGGCCTTCCTCCAACAGTTGGTGTCTGGCTATGTGACTGGCCTGTGCTGCTGAAGCCACTTTACTCCAACCACTCCTCTAAGGAGGAGTTTGAAGGCCATCCCACAGGTGAATCCAGCTCATCTGCACAGGTCAGTACAGTATCAATTGGAACTCTTGCGGGAGCATTTCTTGTGGGACTTCCACAAGTGCTGGTTTCTAGCCAGGACTAAACTATCCAGGAGCAGACTTCATTGCCACTGAAGCTGCTATGACCAGAGTTCAGAGATATTAAAAAAGGGGAAGCCTCTTCCCTCACCATCTTTCAAACAAATACTGTAAGCTCAAGAATAGCAAAATCCAGTTTTCTGAAGATCCATGTCCACTTTCCTGTGTTCCTCCCCCAAACCCTGGGGTCTTCCCTCATCTCCTGTCCCTTATTATCCAAGAACCTCTCGACCTCCTGCAAGACTCGGTGCTCTGTGCCACAAGATCTCATTGTTCTCCCATACACATCTCCATACACATTTTCCTTTCTCCTGCCAGGGCACACATAATGTCCACAGTTACCTCCAGGTCTTCTCCCTCCTTTTTTTTCCCCCTGCCATTCAAAGGACTGTCGGTGTCGGATCAAGTTTGAAGCTCGCTTTTCCTGTATGTGCGTTACCCTGCATCTCGCTAGCCACTGCCTCTTGGCAGTCAAATGGCATGGAAAAGAGAAGTGTTCGCTGTATCTGGCAGTCAGTGATGGCTCTTTTACTCCACTGCTGATTTTCACTATCTCACCATCTTTAAGACTTCTGACAGATTAGGCTGACAGTAGGTAACATGTTCAAAACTTATTGGGGAAAGACGTGGGGGTAGTGACAGACAAACAGCTGAACATATTCACATATGGGACAATGTGATAAGCCCCATTTTCTGAATCAGACCAAAAGTTCCCAAGATTTCGTTCGTTCCATGTGAGTTTCTTTGTACATGTTAAGGACTTTCAGAAGTTTGTGCTTACTCCCTGATATTTCTAGCCAGCAACTGGCATCTACTATCCACATAAGGAAAATGGACAAATTCCACATCAAAATGTATTTACAGTGAGTGACCATCCTAAATATGTAGTTAGACCCAAATAAATATGAATTTGCAAGGTGCTTTAAATCTACAATTAGATCTGAATTTTATACATGTATATATATATGTGTGTGCATATATGCAAATATGTATAGCTAAGATCTACTGTCAATTTATGAATAGTGTAAACCAGCATTTCCAAACTTTGGGACAGCTTCCTGGTGTTCAAAAAAAATAGTAAATAAATCTGCAGCTAAATTCCTCAGCAACAATTAATCTCAGATTTAGACCACCTAAAGCGTGCAGTACCACACTGGGGAGACTTGATCAGATGTAGCCATTTGATACAGCAAAGACATGCTATCAAATCAGAAGTTTTCTACTGTAAGTAGATCCTTAGATGGATTTTAAATGTTATGTTGTTTTATGGGAATAGTCTACATAGGGAATATTGCACTTAGAATTTAGGGTTTGAAGCAAGAGATTCTCAGATAAATTAAAATGCCTTTTTTTTTTTTTCCTTGCAAAATTTGACTTTTCAGTTTTTCAGCCTCAGGAGAAAAAAGTAGTCTCTAGGAATTAATTTCTAATGCACTTGAAGAAATTTCCGTTCATGATTCATTCATAGAGAAAGAAACAGTGAAAAACTTTTTCCACATCAACTTGCAACTCCATTCATATTTATCAACCAGTTCCTAATCCATTTAATCCAGCCAGAGTGCCTGTGAAAAGGAGAGAGGTATGGTGTGAAATGTGACAGCCACCAGAGCAGCAGGAGGAATCTGTTATTCCATACCCATCCTTCCATGTCGCGATGGTTTGGCGGCTCCCCGCGCGCGGTGGGGCGGGCGCCGGCACAGCAGCGGTTCCCAGGGAATCTCTCTGTGGCTGCACCTCAGCCCTGCTTCCCCCACTGAGTTTCCTGCCCCAGCTACAGAGGCGGTGTGGGTGCTTGGAGGTGGGAAATATTTCCTTTCATTAATTTTTTTTTTTTTTTTTTTTTACCCAGTGTTCCTACTTCCCCTACCTCTTGGCTTCAGAGCTCTAAGGGACTGGCTTTGTCTCTGTGCCTGTCCCATGACCTTTACGGTGACACACCTGTAGAGACCAGCTCAAAGGGTGGGCGAAGGTCAGCTGCAGATCTTGAATTTTGTGGATGTGCATATTTGAAGCGCTTGTGTTAATAATGTGTTTGAATCATGAGCCTCGTCTCAAACTGTAACGCTGCTGCGCTCAGCTCTGTGCTTTGACGGCACTGCAAGCTTCATTCTAGCCTCTTAACCACAATCTGTATTTTCTTGGCACCAAATGTGTGAAGAAATTTGGGATTTGGTGGTTTTTTTGTTGGAGAGGTGAATTTCATCCTGTACGAGAGGAAAAGTTAAAAGTTATACTTATTAATAATGGAAAATCATATTAAATGTGGATGCTCGCAGCGGATTTTTAGATTAAGTGTTAAATACCCCAAGCCAGGAAAAAAATAAAAAAGACATTCTCAGCCATCCAGATTCTAGTCATGCTAAAATCTTGAGTTGGTAAATACTGATCACAACAGTACAGAATCGTTCCAAGGTACATACTATGCCAGTCACAGAAGTGCATACTGTGCAGGAGAAGAAGCTCTTACCATTTCTTTCATTTGATTTGCCTAATCCCCAATGCCACAGCAGCGCTCCCCAGGACACCAGGGTTAACCCTCCCTCCCACCCAGCCTTCTCCTCTCCTCTCCTCTCCTCTCCTCTCCTCTCCT
>JAOXJM010000001.1:71705482-71722816 GCA_026413425.1 Tringa solitaria | reverse complement strand
TCTCCTCTCCTCTCCTCTCCTCTCCTCTCCTCTCCTTTCCCTCTCCTCTCCTCAGTTTGATGGATCCCTTTGCTCTCCTGCTGCCAGTCCGCTATGAAGGAGAGAACGCCTGGGTCCCTGGACAGAGAAGGAAAGCCATGGCTTTGTCTCGCCCCAGTCCTCTGCCTCAAAATTGTCCCATGAAAAGGAGTAGCAGAAGGAAAAGGACAAAAACTGGAGTAAAAAAGTCGGGGGAAGGGGAGAGGTTCTAGGAGCAGCCCAAGCTCAGCGAGGTGTGTGAAGGGAGCTGCACCTGGCAGGAAAAGAGGCGTTTCATCTCCCGCCTGGTGGGAATCCCTCCTGAAGTGCAGAGACTTAAAATGAAAACAGAGACTCCATTTCATGTGGGTGTGCAGTGTCTAATGCTGGTTTTATAGAATTATGTGTAAACGCCACACAAATTTGCCGTCAGGCTTTTCTGTGGCCTCGCACAGGCAGCTTTCTCCTCCCCATCTTAATGTTTAGCTACTTATGTTTTACTAAATGACATAGCCGAAGTATTAGTTTATCCAAACTCAGTGCCAACTGATTCCAGTGCACAACTACATTCTATTTTACATGTAAGCAAATGATACGGAGGTGCTAGGAAATTTTCACCTGGACTGCTCTCTCCCGGTACCGGAAAGCTCAAGTACAAACCACTGCTTGCAGTGAGGAGACAGAGTGATTCCAGGTTCTCTTGACTTGTTTCAATTAGCCAGCCTAATACAATCCCTCACTGAACATTTCTGATCTTCAAGGTGTCGCATTTGCAAGAACGCAATAGAGTCAAGAGGAGGTATCTTTGCTCACCAGATTAAAGAAACTAATTAGATTAAGGATTTTTTAGTACTTAAAAAACAAGAAGTGGGTGTTAGTTCCATGTCATGCTACAAAACATCAACATGGTGACCCCGTTTAATTATTTCCCTCATTCACACAGCTCCTAGATCTGCAAGACTTCTTGCATTTCACAGGGACAATGGAATACTCCAAAGACAAAAGATGATATTTAAAAAGAAAATAACTAATTAGATGTCAAAGCTTTATTTAAAAAATGCTCAGTGGAAAATCAGTGAGTGATTTTTCTCGGATAGGGAGATAAAGAGGAAGTGTATCCTATTAACTATATATCTTCAATCCATATATCCACATGGAATCTAGTCTTTTTCCCCATGAGCTAGACTGGGTTACATTAAGCCGGGGTGTGTGTCAAAGTTTGAGTCAGGGATGTGTATTTACATGGTTTACTATACCTTTTTTAATACGTGGTGACTTTTCTGCATGAGGAGTTTTCCCAAAATGATTGCTGAAAAGGAAATGGGAGAGCACAATATCAATCATTCTGTATGTCTGCTACTAGTGCTTCTACCTCCATAGTGCTGCTGCATTTTTTTTTCCTAATGCACAAATTCATGTAGTTTTCATTATAGGTCTGAAGCAAAGGTAGAGAGAACTGTAAAATAAGTATCGGTCAACACCTTTCCAATCACCCATGTGCACAATGCAAGTTAGAAAGACCCAAGTGCCAATCTAATATCATTGTAAGATATAAAATCTTGGAACAGTTTTCCTCAATATTCAAGGTGTGTCTATGGCAGAAACTTACACGCTGGTGGAATATGACATAAGTTATCAGCAGTTCTGTAGCATAGTTACAAGGAAAATCTTTTGCATTTCATTACATCAAAAGAACAAAACAGAAGCTCCCTCATTCAGAAGACATTCCTAGGAAGTCACCAAGAAAAGCTCCAAGTGAAAGAATAACATATAAGGTGAATAGTATCTTTTTCAGGGAAAAAAAACCCCACCCAAACCCAAAATATAGCAAGTGCTTGAGACTAAGGACTTGTGAAATGCTGGTAATACACTACATGCAGATTCAAAAGTGCAAAATGCTACTAGATAGAAGATGATGACAGATCTTTGCTCTTGTCAGCAGAGAGACAGTGACTGTAACAAGTCATTATCACCCAAGTTGTTACTGTGAAGTGTAAATAAAACAAAAATAGCGACACAGAAGATTGGAAGATTGTTGATCCAGATTCTGGGTATTTGGAAACCAGTAACAGAAGATTCAACCAAGAAGCACCTTCATTGTAAACTGGAAGCAGAGTTTAGAAGAGTGGTATGTTTTACCATGAAAAGAAAAATCATCCTGTATCCAGACAGCTTGTGATAAATCTGACACAGATAATCTAGCACTAAAGACAGTCTAAAGCAGCCAATTCAAAAGAAAAATACCTTCAAGTGGCTCTGAGTAGAACAGCTTTACAGATGAGAGATGACATCAAAGTAGAAACTGTGAAAGAGTTGTTGTCTTCTTGATGCTGAGAATTCAATCACGGTTCACTAATTATACCTATTTCAGTCACAGTCTTTCCTGCACAGCATTAGCAGAAGAAAGATTTAAACCCATCAACCATAATACTTCACTCACTTGAAGTTCTACTGCCAAGATTTAGTTTATGCAGTCACCTGCTGAAAGAAATCCATCCACCAAAGCACATTTTGCTGCTATTTGTTGTTCAGTCTTTAAGAGGCAATGTGGAGCTTATTTGACTCTAATACGGCAAATTTCAAACTAAAGTGGCTGATGCAGCCCTTTTTATCTATAAGCTAGGATCAGCCTCAGAAGAGGAGCTGGTACTGTCACCATACATTGTCTCCCATGTATGGTGTACTGGCTTGTGATCATGCTGATAGACTTGAGGAGACAGTACACAGAGAAGATACATCACTGCTTCTCAGCCTCTATTCACTAGGTAACAGCAAGAAAAGCTCCTGGGTAATGCTTTGAAGAGCAAAAGAGCGCAATTATCATCGCCCTGAGAGGCAGCAGTGTCAGGTAAAGGACAAAGGATTGCAGTGGTTGTAGAGCCTGGTTTGGATACTTCCTTGCTCACACACCAAAACAGCCCTTGAACACTTTGATACTATCTTGAAATGCCGTTTGTACACATGGACTTCTACATACACTTGCCAATCTACCATGTACAAATGAGTTTTCTGATTATTTGCTATTCTTTTATCCACACCTATCATAAATGTGGAGAATTCTTGGTTTAGACAGGTTCCCTAACACTCCTTGGGGGAAAAAAAAACCTGTATATTAGATCATTGAGGAGACAATAAATAAAGGTGCTCAGATTCAATGATGTACAGGGATTTACATCAAAAAAAGAGTAGCCAGTAAGTACCACAACAGAGAGACATAATACAACTTTATAGTTGCAATTCAACTCAAGCATATTTTTAGATGCCTAGGATTCACTGAGACTGAGCAGATGTTAAATGTGGACTTGTTGTTCTTGAGGATAGTTGAATATGCACAGATAATGTTAATTGGGCAGGTTTTGTCTATTTGTCAGCTGGTCAGCTAGCTTGCAAAACAGTATTGATAACCTATAGCTAGCCTATGGATAGCTACTGAAAGCACAGGAAAAGCAAGCGTATGCTGGTTTCAAGAAGAGGCTGCACTAATAATGAGTTGTCTCCATAGAAATGTTACAACCAGTTGTCCAAACAGAAATTTTAAATGTTTCAGACATCAGTGATAAAAAAGGTATGATTTCAGGAGAGGCACACATCTTCTGAGCAGACAGGAATTCATCTTGAAAGTTGACTGCTCAAAGTAGAGAATTAGAGAGCAGAGAAGTACTGTCATGCCCACGTAGATCCTGTTCCCCAAGAGCTGGCAATATGGAAAAACTATATAAAAAAAAAAAAGCACGGCAACTTTAGGTACAGAGAAAAAACCAAAATGTGGACCCTGCTGAAACCATCCTCAGGCAATCTGTCTGCATTTCTGTGAAACGAATGGTTAATACGACATTTGCAGAACATGTCCCGTGATTAGCCCTCCCTGGCAGTACAGAAAGCTACAGAACGGATGCACTTCTTGTTATACCCTGGGAGATACCACAAAAGATCTGAGAGAAACAGCAGAGGATCCAGTGCAAGAATTATTTTTAAGGATATAAAGCTGGGCACGGCTTCCAACAAGAGAAAATATTTGGGTAGGGCACCAGCAGTCAAGCATTGTTGAATTCTTTTAATGGAATGGTGGAAGAAAGATTGCAGAGATAAGCTGTGCAACACATGTTCTCTGTTTCCCATGAGATCTTTGCTCCATATGTGCTCCATGTTTCAACTGGTGAGGACAAATAAGACATAATCATTTCTGAAGACAAATTTCTTTGTACTCCCACTTCCACAGACAGCTTTATCTTGTCTGATATATGAGCAGGGAGCAGGCTGGACTATGGGTGTAAACGAGTTCCAGTTCGTTCAGTAAAACAGAATGCAACACTGAAACAACTATGCAAAAAACTATGCACAAAGTCTGCACAACTTTTCCATGGTTTTAGTAGTTTTAGCAACAGGGGAAAGCTAGGAGTGTTAAATCACCTGCAAAGAGAGTATAGTAATTAACAAATCTTCTCTGAGCTTGGACAAGCACAAGAGAAACAGATTTTTTCTGCAATTAAAAAATTCATGTGCTATCTGTCTGTCCCTATAATACAATGAGCAACATCAGCGAATGTTGTTACCAACATCTCAGTGCCACCTGGAGTTAAGCAGTTTCCAGCCAGTTTCCCAATGTATGGACTCTCTTTTCCGAAAGGCACTGTGTGTATACTCTCAAGCAGGAGTTTGATGAGAATCTCTTCTCTGTTAACCCCCTTGTGTTGCAACCCCCAATGCTGCAGCATTTGCCAGACAACTAATGCCAAAGGAAGTCTGAACCATCTGAAGCTGTCCTTGAGTCCAGGGAATGGAAGTCCACCCTGTCCATGCCACACCAAAGCACGTATAAATCATGAGAATGACCCCAAGTGCTTCGACTGTGTACTTAGTAAAGCTATACCAAAGAAGATTGTCGAAGAGCTCTACAACATCGTTTTAATGAAGATTTAAATGATATCAGTGTTTTTAGGAGCATACATCTACTGTCTTGTGTGTCCCTTACAGTACAGCTAGAACTCTTTATTGGGGGTAAAGATTCTTGTCTTTCTTCATGATATTTTTTCCACATTCTTATTAAAAATGTTCCCAAATAATAAATAGGTGACATCTCACCATGAAAAATTAATTATAAATACAGATATAATTGCTGGGCAGTCATTAAGAACAAAATTGCAACTACTAAGCTACCAGTCACCGAAGATTATCATATTTAAATAAAAGTAAATGGATAGAGTTGCTTTCAAAAAAGTATTATTAGAATTTGCCACCTTACATGGCAACAGCAACATGGCAACAACAGGACTCCCAGCTTTATTCATAGGCTTATCTAGTAGAGATTTCTTAAAGGCAACTGCATATACAGAGTAATTAAAGACACTGATATTTCTATTTCAGGAAAAAGTAATGTTGCTTTTTTGAAGATAGAGAAATACTAATGGGAGAGGGTAAAATCCCTAAGCAGTAGTTTCAGAAAAGCTGAAATCAAAAGCAGTTTAATTTCATAAAAAATTGAGTGATTTCAAAATATGTGTTCAACCTGCATCAAAATAACATGAAGATACTTTGAATTTAAAATCTACCTATATTTGCAAAAGCATCACATCCTTCTTGCCAGTTTTAGCTGACCAGAGGCTTGGGCAGTGCCCAGAGCCAGGTGGCTGGGCCACGCTCTGAAGGTTTGGTGCGGGCTCTTCCAGTTCGAGAAAGGCCTGGCTGAGGTTTCATCCATTGTTCTTTCAAAAGGCCACCAGTACCTTCACTAACATTGTGCCTCACTCCACAGTTCCTCAGTGTCCATTATCACAGACTGCTAAGCATGTTCCAGGTGATTCCTACTGGAAGAAACAATGAAAACATTTGCTGACATGCAGCAGGACAGTGAAAAACTGCTTTCACGTTCTAGAGAGGAATCCAAATCCTGATTTTTAAATTTTCCAAAGATTTGTGGTTTACTTCCAGTAAAGTTGCCTAGATTTGAACCACCAACCTAGTGATAAAAAGATTTTTTGCTCCTTTTAGTACATTTTGGACTTAATTGGAGCAGTGACTATGATCACTTATAAAAATTAAGAAGGAAATAGAAGATTTCTGCTATATTATGACTCAGATCCAGAGTAGTACAGAGGTCCGACCAGGGCAATTCAGTGGCAATACTACCAATTCCAATGATAAGAATGTCTGAGGAAGGAGCGTAGAAAAGGGACATTCTACATTCCTTTCTAACCTGTAGTTAACACTACTATGAATTAATTTTAAAACCACTGGAAATTTGGCTCAAAAGTAATAATGGAAACACTGGCAAAACCAAAGTTTTGTCCTGGGGATAGTCTGCAGTCAAAATTATTCTAAAGATAGCTTAATCCTAGTAGAACAATTCAGATATAGAAACTAAGATTTTAAAGTCATATTTAGTCTAATTCAAGAATTTTTATGTTTCTGCTAGACAATCCTTTGAACTACTGTAAAGAATACCTAGTTCGAATTTACTCAAATTTTGCTGTGCCTGAAACCAAGGGAATTTGAACTTTCTGCGGTTTATTTTATATTTCTTTCTATTAGACATTGCAGTCTAATGTATCATCAATGAAAAATGTGTTGCAAAGAAAAACAGCTATTGAATACTACTGTCCTCTAATTACTTCCTCCAGCAGGTGGTGAGATTATCGTCTTCTATAACATTATCTACTATAAACTACAAATAGCAAAGTTGTAAGTTAATATGACAGGAACATTAACGCTCTCTCCTGATGTTCTGATTATTTTTTTTTTAAATAATTCTGAGAGTTGGGGACAATAGAGTATGGAGCACAAAGTTGAATTTAATAGATACATAGCTGAGATACTTTGTTTCAAGCATTTTACATATGCATCTCATTATCCTATATACTAGATTATTAACAGTGTATATTATACTTTTTTTACCTCAGGGTCAAGAAGAGAATAGGATATGGTATGACCTCAAATTAGAGGCCCTTGATGTGATTTCAAATTAAGGTTCCAATCCTACAAATATTACATCTAGAGAAACTTTACTTCCCTTGAGAAACCTCAAAGTCAGTAGACTGACCTTTGTGCCCACAGCTACATATAAATCCAAACTCCAAGAACTTATGAACATACTGAACTTGAAATTCTTGACACTTTTTGTGTTCTGAAAATGAGATATGAGATTTTTGTTAAAATTATAATTATTCATAAAAACAGATTAGGTTTTAGACTGACTCAACTCTCAGCATTTCAGCACTAGATTTGGTGTGAGAAGCCACCAAATAACAGCAACAATCATAAGAGATAAAAGAATGCAGTAGGCAGACATAAGTGTCTGTAAAAAACAGATATTAAGTTCGTGAAA
This sequence comes from Tringa solitaria, assembly GCA_026413425.1. Taxonomy (NCBI): domain Eukaryota; kingdom Metazoa; phylum Chordata; class Aves; order Charadriiformes; family Scolopacidae; genus Tringa; species Tringa solitaria. The sequence continues at coordinate 71,715,477 of JAOXJM010000001.1, read as the reverse complement.
GGTATATTCCAACTTCGGTCCACCAAAATCAGTTACCCAACTCCTATTTTGAATGATGCAGCTTGTTACTGAATCACAGTGAAAGAATTAGAGTAACAGGGTGTCCAAAGTCATCAAAGTTCTTTAAAAATGTTGAAGAAAACTCAGCAACTTAAACCTGCGGGCAAGGAAATTCCTAGCCTCATTGTTTATGAAGGTCACAGCTGTGCAATTCTCCATAAGATACCAATGAAAATAAAGTTGTAATAATTGCATCAAAATTAATCGTTAGTTACAACTGCAAACTTCATTCAAAGGCCATCATAAAGGACGTAAAGTCAAACATTAAAAAGCTAGGAGATGCCAGAATTAAGGAGGTCTGTGTAACCTCAGTTTAGCCCCCATAATGAATACACCATATAATGCGATCTGCAATTATGTGATAATACACTATTTTCTGTAGGATCATTGCCTCATTCAGTTCACAGCACAGATTAAGTACATGAGAAAACCAAAAGGACTAGGATTTGAGAGCTTTGAGAGCTTGGATCTGCTTCAGTTGAACTCAATGACAAAACTTTTCACCCCAGAAATGTTCTTAAACAGGATTGTTAATTTTGTTGTGGAAGCACGGCTAGCCAATCATTTGGAAAAAACCCAAAGACACCAAAGGGGGACCACCCCTGCTACCCCCAGCCTATTAGCCTTCTTCCTGCTGCTACTTTCCTGTCCCCTCTGCTGGAGTTATTTGCCTCCTCAATTCAAACAAGCCACACAGCCAGCTGATTTGACACTGGGCCCAAGGGAGGAGGCAGAAGCTCTGGAGGATGCACAGGGGCATGCGGCCAGAGGCCAGGGATGGGTGAGGACCTGCAAGAGTGGCTCTTCTGCCAAGCAAGGACCTCCTGCTGTATTCGCAGGCGGCATGCATCTTCCCTCCCCATCAGCCACCCATTTTCTGACCTCTTCCTCCCTGACACAGTTTTCACACTCTCAGTTATGCCAAACAACACATCTGTTCGTGTAGCTGCAGTCTATTGTTGTGGCCTCATCTCACCGCAGTAGGAATGAGCAGCCAGGGCTGCAACCTCTCTAAATTATTATTTGTCTACTTTGTAAAAACAATAATCAGTAGGCTAATTGCTATTTCACACTGCCACTTTCAACTACCACAGATGTCAGAAATGCAAGTTCAGAACTGCAAATATTATTGCTGTATTGCACTTTGAGGACACCAGGAAGACAGAGCCTGGTGGTTCATCGGCCTCTCCTGGTGCAGGTAGCACAGGAGACCTGGCTGCTAAAAATAAATCCATCTCGTGAAGGGTGAACCTTGTCTAAAAAAAAATCACCATGGCATTTTTTAAAGGAGATAATGCTGTGATCAGCTAGAGGTGAAGTTATGAACATAATCTGCTTGGATTATGAAGATTAAATGGCATTTGGCATACTTCTGCATATTACACTGTCACATAAGGTCAGGAAGCGCAGGACAGAAAGCACCGTCCTTGCCTGCTTACAAAACTGTCCAGAGGCAGATTTCCCTAATTAAGAGTTATTGGTTAATAACCCAAAGAAAGCTAGGGAGTGGAAGGGCACACATATATATATATCGATTGGTAAAGTTTACAAGTGACTCTTTACGAGGGTGGATGGGAGATAGCGACTTACAAGCAGAGGAGCAGCTGGGATGCCACCACAGCAGTGCGTGCTGTCATTGCGGGGGATGCTTGGGAACGAGTGACCTGATTGTGAGGGGCTTCCTTCATGGGAGTAAGCTCAGGTGAGCAAATCCCGCACCGAATGCCGGATGGACCATCTCCTGTGGCGTTGGGTAGAGGAGTGGCCATAGCATCCCTCCAGCGAAGGGGCCGATAGCCTCTTCCTGGGCCACAGCAAATTTCCACCAGGCTGGCTGCAAAGCTACTCAGTGACTAAAATACCCTCAGTCTTTACATCCCACTCTTTCATTCCAACCACCCAAACCCTTCTTTTTTCTCAAGACGTAGGGAAAGCTGACGGCGCATGGTTGAGCTTAGGGGATGTCTTTGTCTCCAGAGGAAGAGGGCAAGTTATTCCAGAGAAAGGGGTTAGATCCTGGAAGGCCCGAACAACAAAGTTGTACCACTCATAGGTTTGATTACCTCCATGCAAGATGCATATTATATGGCAATATAAGAAGGGGGGTCTGAAAGGCAGACGCTGCATCTGCTATACAATTGTAAAAAGGATTTCCAACAACTAGAGAGAAGAAAGCACCTTAGAATGACTGGGAGGATAACAGGAAATCAAGGAAAATTAAAGGAAAATATGGGGATATCAGAAACATGCTGGCAATTAAAACACTCCCAGAAAGCGTGCTCTATATCCCGAGAAAAACTGCATGCCACACCTTACTCTCGTCCCGGGCTGCTGCTCTAGCCAAGATCTTGTCTCTGTCTCATCTGTCAGGCTCAGGCCAGTGTTACAAAGGGGGACGGGTCTCCTGTAGGCTGCTGGACCACAGCAAAAGCTGGGGCAAAAAATTTCAAAGCAGAAGCTTTAAGTTGGATTTACCACTAATCCCCAGAGCAGCAGAGGCAGCGAGAGGCAGCAAGCACACAGCTCTCCGGGGCGGCACGTAGGCACCCAGCAGGTTTTCAGAGGGTCTACATCTCCCTGCTTTCCCCTCGGAGTCCGATGGAAGCTGGCAGATGCCCAGCTCTTCTGAAGAATCAGACGGCAGCTTAAAAGTGCAAGAAACTAATTTTAAGTGGCCCTTTTTAGAAATTTGGCCTTTGTTTCTCCACGAGTTTTTAATTTCCTCATACATCTTTAACAACAAAATATGTTTAGCAGCAAGAAGAAAAAAAATTCCTAGCAGTAGATGGGGATTTTTCTGGGATAATTTCAGTGACAACTATGTATAGTCCTAAACAGTATGAGGGCATAATTCAGTGATCCAAACAAACTTTTGGGTTGAGACCAGCTGTTACAAATACTTTTTTGCTCTTTTTAGGAATAAAAAGAATCTATGTGTATATTACACTCGGGCTGAGACTTGGGCTGCTTCTTGTTTGCTTTTCATCATGTTCATGCTTATTCTCATTGTTATTGTATTGCTTTCATCTTCAATAAACAGAATATTTTTTTTAAAAGCCCAACGCCTCTGGTATCTGCAATTCAAGATTCCTCGTGACTTGGTGTAGCTCAAAGAACTGCAGTCTAAGTTGCTGACCTACCTCAGATCTGCTTGCTTTCTGGTTGCTGCTTGCATTTTTTGGTAGTAGGAAAGTGACAGTAATATATATAACCTGAGTTAGCGTGTAGCTTTTTCATTCTGCTCTGATAGTTGAGCTACCAAACAGTGAATGACAGGAAGCAAACAAAGCTAACAAAGAAAAGAAGAAAAAAAAAAAAAGCATGCCTGACACAAAGTAATAAGAAATGAAAAAATGTGAAATTCAGGCAAGAATAATAAAAGCAAATCCTAAATGGCAGGATTTGATTTTGCAGTGCTGGCTTACAGCCAGGTAACTGTCTGAAAAGTAAAACAAGTGAAGCAGATACACCTAAGGTAAAAAAAAATGTGTGCATTCTTTTGAGGGAAAGATGAACTAGAAGAAAATAAAAAGAACCATCAAGAATGATAGAATTGTGTGACTTTAACCCCTTCAGTGCCACATTGTGTAGAAGAGCTGCTTCTATTTCTCTCTGTTGCTTTTGAAAGAGGCAAATTAGTAATAGCATGAGCACAGTAGTATGTTGTGAACAGAGGGAGGAGCTGAAAACATTCGAAGTTGGATCCTACCTCCTTTTGCGTGTCTCTATGATTTATACCAAGGCATGTCCTCCCAGCTCTGCTCCAGCTATAGCTCCTCTGGTCCTTTCGATCTGGTCAACAGGCCTTGCGAAACCATTTCAGGAGGACAGATTTAAACAAATAAATATGATCTGTTCTTCCCCAAGTCAAGTACTTTTCCGCTTGTTCCTGGAAGCCCCATAAAACAAAATGTCTGCTGAACAGGATCCAGTCACCACTCTCAGTTACAAGGGTGAAAACAGAATCTGGCCTATAACAGGAGGAACCATTTCACAGGAAAAAGTGCTTTTTCACCCATAAACTTTCAGTAGTAGCTTGGCTGGATTTTGGCAGAAATTTTCTAAGCCAATTTTAATCTTAATTTCTTCTATCCCACAGGGATTTTTATTTTTTTTTACCGCTTGACTAGGAGCTATATTTCCATGATTATGCTTCTTGAAATGCTTTAAAAAGCATTCAAAACTAAATGGTCCTCATGATTTTTTTAGCAAAAGCCAATCCTAATGTGATAGCCAAATCTAAAGCAATTTTTCTATAGCTGGGAGAACTCCTCTCCTCCAATCCCTGGAAGGTGCGAATTTTACTGCTGTTACTGTGAGCCTTTATCTCATAGGAGTAAACGGGCTAGAAGGAAACAGGCAAAAAAAAATAAGGTATTTTTCAGTCTAAACTCATCCTTTACATACATGTCAATGGAGATGGGAATCATCAGTCACTGAGAAAAAGGAAGCTCCCACAAACATCCTTCTCACAGCATGTTTTAGCTCCCATTTTCTGGGCGATGACCAGCCACAGTTTTGACACACAAGAGACACAAATCCCAAATGAAGTCCCTCCCTGAAGGAGCCTGCAAAAATACCCTTCTGCAGTGAACTCTGCCTGCTGTCACTCTTCATAGTGATAACAGAGGCCAAAAGAACTCTTACAGTCTTGTTAAGCTTATATGAAATAAAAGCTACTTATATGTCTCTGAAGCCACTTCATAGTGAAGATGGGTAAACATTGGCTTTTTTATGGCTACTGCTGTATATATTTTTCCCCTTATCTTAATGCGGATTCTCGGCATATCAGTGTATGAATAAAGGCAACCTATCCATTTCCCTTCCAGATTTCCAAGAAAAGTTACAAGCCAATTAGCTTTGTATCATAAGCTTTATTGGCAGCAGAAAGCCAGAATCACAGGAACATTTGGTTCCCAGGAATTTGGATCTCGTAAGAGAGGGCCAGTGCCAACACTAACCAGAGTGTCTGCCAGTTGTTGTTCTTCACAGCTACAGCTGGCTGCCATTTCCAGCAATGCTGTAGATTAAAGATCAATACCTGATCAGATTCACTTTGTGAGGGGTATGGCATCAGCAGGGCGTAAGGTTGTTTATGAGAAAAAGATGTGACCAGCACTCCACTGCCCTCTAAGGACAGACGTGAGAGAGAGAGAAGAAAACTCGAAAACCTGGAGGTGATGCTGAATTTGAAGGCAGGCTTGCAGGGGTCACCCTAGTAGATGATGTGATACCTGTAATGTAGGTGAAAGTATATGATTCCTTTGGAAACTAGATCATGTGGCTCTCAGCAATGAATTCTGCCCAATTTGCCTCCTTCTGCCTTGATCTCAGGATCCTTTCTCCCTCCCTCTAGTCTTATTTTCTCACAATAAAAGAGTGATATTTCTGAGACTGTCATAGCCCCTGAAACATGTCAGAACATTATTATTGTAATAACTGCATCTCAATATTCCTCCTGTGAAGTCTCCTGGGATATAGAAAATACTGCCTAGGAATCCTTATTTATGTCTCTAAAGCAGAAGGACAAGGTTACAGCTTAGATACATGAACTGCCCTTCTTCTTTGCTTTCAGTGTCCCCAGCAATTGCCTCAACAGAGGGGACAAAGAAAACTAAGGAAATAAAAATGGCCTTGGTCTTGTTTAACTTTTTGGTTCACTCTTTGTAACATCATTATATTCAAGAGAACATTCTTTGTTTCACAAGCCCCCCCTTCCCCCTGCAGTCTCGCACTGCCCGAGTAATTGGTGTGTCTCATCTCTGAAAAGGGGGTAGTAACACTTCTCCAGCTCACTGGGGTGTTGCAAGGGAAAATTAGTCAATGTATGTTGCACACTTCCGAACACAAAAATTTTTGTGTAAACACCAAAGATTATTAGGATGTGTGGCTATTGCTGTTCCATGGCACAATACCTATCTGAAGAGGAGCGGTTTTGTTCGTTTCATAATTCATTTATTACTAGACACAGCTAAGACAATCCAGCCAAGCAATATTTGAGTTGTGCAGTTTAGTGCAGATTTTAGGAGGCCTTTCTTATCACTGTTTCAAGCTGGGTTACTTCAGCGATTTCCAGGGAACCCATCTGCCTCCGTAGCGTGGTTCCCTAAATCTTTCCTTGAGCAGCCAGGCCACCGGCATGGAGCAGGGAGCGGAAGAAGCGTGCCTTTTCCCAAATGCAGTAATTGATTTAGCAGCAGTTTAAAACAATGTTGAGCATTGTCAAGGATGTTCCTTTGTGGCACTAAATCAAGTTCCTCAAGATGGATTACATACTAACCACATGCTATCTAAAAATCTCAAGGGCTGTTTATTGTTCAACAATTTATGATAGCCTTGTTAGAGTACTGCATATCAGGCATCTCTGGAGTATGAGAAGAAACAGAGACAAATAGCATACAAACTATATTGAACAATTCATTACATTATATTGTCGAAACCTAAGCACAGCATGCAGATAACCCTTTTATGCACGCTGCCTTATTGAACAATAATCACTCTGTAATGTTTCAGATATTTAAATCATATTTATAATCACACATTTTAATGCAACATCCCTCATAAACTTCTCAAGGCATTTTACAGGATGCATAAAGCATGGAAAAATACAAAATTTTAAAATGCAGATTCACCTACCACAGGCCCTGGAGGCAGGCTAATGAGGTAGATATACAAAACTCTAAGCTGACAGTTTAACTGTTTAAGTAGTGTATATAATAATTCAAACACATTTTAAGATATCTTTAGTTATAAACCTGTTCTTTAACTAAATATTTGGGCTAGGTTGTATAAGTGCTTATTTTCAGTTTACAATTATGGTGAGAAACAGCAACATTTTTGGTTCCTTATTTAGAATCTTCTCCTTAAAAGCTTTCATGGATACCAAGCTGAAAGACAAATTACTGGGGGAGGCTTCCAGTGCCTTTCTGAGCAATGTTGTATATAACTACACTTCTCCAAAGAGGACCAAAAACCTTGCCTTTCTCCATGGGCCACAGGACTGTGAGTCATGTCTTCACAGTCATAGCTCTGCTAGTGATGTCCTGCATTGGCTAGAGCATGCCTTTCCATGCCTCAGTTTCCCAGATTATTTAGACAGATTTAATAACACTTCTGTTTCAAGCATTTGATACATGTGTGTGTATGTGTGCCTGGAACATCCCATTTTCATGGTCACTATGCTATTCAGGCAAGGATTTCATTCTTTTTTGTCTAAAACAGCACTTAAGGATGCTTTCCTGAATTGGTGACCAGCACAGATGGCACTACACTGGGCATGTGAAATGTGCAATCAAATTATGATCTTCCAGTGCTCCACATTATATAGGCACCTGAGGTGCACTTGGTTTCCCCAACGGTATCTTAATTCTTATTAGAGAAGTGCTGTTCTTCCCGCCAGATAGTGGCTAGACTAGTAACAAATTAATTCTTTCTCTTTTATTTACATTCTTTTTGGTAGGCCACAACTTTCAAAAATCAAGATGAGGTTAATGAACTGTCATGAAAGTTTTTCTGAGCAAGAACTACGCCTCTGTCTGCAGAAAATTCTGGAGGTACTGGCAACTTTGTAGTTTTTTTTATTTTAACATATTTCACTATGACCAGAAATTTTTTTTTAATATGTTGTAATGTGTAAAAAGTGTGGGAGGGTTGGAATATTTTTCTTGATGGCACTGTGTGCATGTGTCTATATTCTCATGGCATATTTGTGGCTTGCATTCAAACTATAGATCAATTCTCATTTCTCTATTTCCAGACGTTTCCCCCTTCTTTTAAGTTAGCACTTAAAAATAAGGATCAAATGGCAGGGAACTTTAAATAAAAATACATGATATTTTGATGTTTAAGGATCTCAAAAGCAGTACCTCATAGATTGATGGAAGATAATTAAGCAAATAGAAAAACAGAAGCCAAAATCCTTATGGAAGAAACAGAGCAGAGAGCAACCCTGTGATGGAAAAAGAGCTGGCTGATCAATGAAGTCTAGGGATAGGAGCAAATTTGGAACATTCGTGATTTATTTGTGATTTTTTTTTAAAGATTATAATTCTATTTCTGCAAACTATTTGTGTCCTGAGAGATGACTAAGGAAACCCAGTGAGAGGTGGGACAACTGTTTTTGGCTAACACTCCAAAAGGGCAGCATCTTCCCCTGGCTGCTTTCGCAGCTGGACACTCGGTGGGAAAGCAGCAGCCAAGAGCAGCAGGTGAGGAAACCTGGTCAAAGCTTTTCCTAGTTTACTACATGCCCCTGAGTCAGGCATGAAATACAGTGGTACACAGTGTCATGCCACACTGCCACACTTTTATCTTGACCTTCAGCATGTACCGTGTTTCTTTTGGAAATGGCTGTGTCTAGGGTAACAGGAGAAACTCAGCAGGAGTCACTGCCATGCGTGGAGGCCAGGTACACATGGTCAGCTGCTTGCACTAGTTTCCTGCAAACTCTGTCAAGCTGGTTGGCTCGGAAGACACCATCTTTCAAGGGCAAAACCAAGCCAATCTGCTTTTCAGCAGTGCCTTACCTCCCTGAGAGACAGCAGCGCTGGCCTACAGGTCTTCATGGATTCCGAGCTCACCAGGATCCAGGATCTCCAGTCAGGGTTGTAACTCATATTCATGCCTCAACCTTTTCCAAAGGTAGAATTATAACCTATCCTCACTCCTTCACTTCAAACGCTGTTTCAGAGAAGCATTTTCTCATCCTTGCAAAACATCTGCATTCAAACAAACAGGGGAAAGATGGAGAAAAGAAAGAATGAGTGAGAATGGACTTGTCAGGAGTCTACTGCTGGCACCCAATAAAGAAAGCTCATTCCCATGGATTGCACCATCTCACAATAACCTCAACTTGCCTGTGCTTGAGAATCCTCTTACGAAATGCATAAGTGATGTTGTGTTACAGACAGCAAATAGGGCTGGAAAGACTGTTTCTGTGGTGGCATGAAGGTATAGTTGGAACTAAAACACAAGGCATCAGTCATCCGCAGGGACAAACTGCAGAGACAGTCTCAGATGACTTTCCACATCGTTGTGCCGACACTTCCTCATTTCTGTCTGAGTCAAAAAAATATTGCTATTTTGGGTGCAAACCTATATTGAGCCTTCTCTCATACTTTTCTACATGTTTTTGTTGTCTCTTTTCCTGTCTAGTCATAATTTTCACCAAAAACAACATGTGAGGATGAATTTTAGCTAGTGGCTTGAGCACATGGTAGGTTATAGAACTGCGAGCAGTCGGAGACTGTCAGCCTTACCTAATGGAATAACAGATAGAGGGCGAGAATAATAGCTCCCTTGTCTGCTAGTCTATTAATAGAGGAACCATCAATATTGCAAAATGACTGGTAATAAGAGTATTTTAAGGATGGGGGTGAGCCTTGGAAATAAATGAACTTTTATTGCTAGCAGGATTGTTACAGCATAAATTAAATACTTTCAGAAATAGTTTGTTTGGTTACCGGGCAGCAATATAGTATCAAATGTTAGTTATTGTTGTTATTTTTTATTATTCTGCTTTTTTAATGTTTAGTCATTCTTTTTCCCTTTAGCATCCATGTCCAAAAAATACTTAGAACTTCTGACCTAGGAATATATTTATACAACATCACAAAGCTTTTCCATGGCAACAGGCCTTGTCAAGCTGTCACAAACACCATAATGACAGATTTCCAAGCAGTTCCCAAATAAATATGATCCTAGCATGTAAATGGAGAAAAGTGCTTTTCTTAAGTGACGTGTAGTTCTGAGCAGTAGGGTCCTGAGATAGAGTGCAGGTAGAAGATTAAAGAACCAATATTGCACCATGAAAACTAGTAGGAAATACAATATCCAGTTAAGACTAAAGTCTCTACATTTCCAAAACAAAGGAGAATAATGGTAGTTCTTGAGACCTTTAGTCACGAAACCAAACATGACCGACCTCAGTCAAAAGG
>JAOXJM010000001.1:71687614-71705472 GCA_026413425.1 Tringa solitaria | reverse complement strand
TAAAGACCACTTCTCAAGAGTTGAAGGACTGGGCCTTGGAAAGTGAAGAAAAATTTAGAATGATAGTTGGTACTGGCTCTGCGGTACATAGATTTTCAAAAGTCCCCAGAGAAGTCCAGGAATTCAGGATTGGGCACTCTGATCTAAAAAATTATCTAGAAGTCACATTCTGCCTTTAAGTTTTTTTTCGGCTTCTTCCTGAATTCCACTGAGGTCAGCAGTACTAGTAGGAATAAGGACCTTGGGAAAATTTTTATTTAGAAATAAGCTGGAGCTATGACTTATGAGAAGTGGGTTTAAGCTGTCCCTTCCCCCGATGTTTCATGAGTGCTTACATTTAAACAGGATGTCTCTTAAGGAGGCGTACTGTCATCCACCTACCTGTCACCAAAGTACCTGAGCATCCCAAGCGAAGCCAGATGATGTTCTATGTATTATATTAACTTTGACACTATCTTTTTTGTACTATTGTACATTTTTTCTTCCGTCTGCCTTCTCAGAACACCCTCTAATAGCCTTACCTTGCTCTTTTCCTCCCCTTACTCACTCTCAGCTTTATGCCTTCACTCATGCAGCTTCCTAACGCATTAAGCAGTCTCCATGACCTCATCTGTCAAACGTCCTTTCATTCACTTCCAAAAATCTCTTTAAAACCCACCTCTTCCAGTAAGCAAGCTTTCTCCTTTTATCATTTATAATTCTGTCTGTCTTTTTTTTTCTTCTTGTCTCTCTTTATTTTGCACCTTGTAACAGACAGAGCTGGTAGTATCATCAGTAGCTAAAATTGCCTGACATTTCCCATTACAAGATTTTGTTTTTAGTTGCTTATAATTTTGCAGCTTTAAATTACTTGGACTGAATTTTTCCATGCCAGGTGTCTCAACCAAAATTTTTCTGGAAAGTTTCAGCTAGACTGGTTTAGACAGTTCTGAAAATGCAATTAAGGAAAAATGCCATGGTTTAGCCATTTGAAAGAATTCTTACAAACACTTTGTTGAAAAGCACAAGCAGTGCCATGTTTTGGTGTAGAGATTTCAAGGATTCAGTGGATCCCTTGCTTTTTGCCTGGGGTCTGCTTCTGTCTGCACCCCCAGAAACTTGTTAGCCTGTGGCCCTCCCCCAAAACTCACTTAAACTCATGCTTAATGGAGAATTGCAAGTCTTTGGCAGCTGAATTCTCTAATGTAGAAGAGGCTAGAGTGGAAAAAGTTAGGAAATCCTAGAATTAAGGTTGCTCTGGTAGCCTTAATTAGACCTTCACCTTGTGTTTAAGCCTTAGCATACTATATTTAATTACATGATCACATACAGACTTTTTTTCCCTACTGGACCCGGCCTCACGCAGGGCACAGGATGGTATGGGAATCAAGAAAGAGAAAAATTGCTTGTACTTTGCACAGTTGAGCACTTCCCAGAGATTTGGACGTTGCCTCTGCTGCTGCAAAAAGAGAGAAGGTTTTAAGAGGTATTTAGCTGGGGAGGTCCATGGAAAATATTCAGTACCTATTGTTCAGTGAATGAACTAGGGATTTTAGAAAAGTTGGAATCTAATCATAGATATAAGGGCAATATAAAAGTATACAGTTGAAAAAAGTCTGAATTGAAACTGCAGAGACTTAGTATCTAGGTTTTGCATGTTGTGCTCTATAGCTTTTAGCCTTCCTTTCAACTACAAAAACCGTGTATTATACTCTTAAGGCTCCACAGCAAGTTAGATGGGGATCCCCACCTTTAATCCCTGTCAAGGTAAATCAGGTAAGAAGTTGCACTTCTAAATGACAGTTTCACTAGCGGGGCAGCTCTCACATCCAATACATGCTGAAAAATAATTATTTTCAGAATGCAGCCCTTGGTTAAGACAAACTGCCACAGCTGGTCTTCAGAAAGCAGATCATCACAAACACCAGATAATTTCAGCATCTTCACGCAGAATTATTAGGTTAGATATCAAGATGTCACAAACACTGAAATGAAAGTCTCATTCTCATCTGTGTAAATCCAGCTCTGGCAATGGAAGGGATTGCCAAGGTGGGGTGCAAATAGTACTGCATGCTGGGATGGAACTGGGATGCATACTGGGATGGAACCTTTTTGTGTAAATGGGAAACTGTGCCACGGGCACAAAAATGTTTATTTCAATAAAACATTTGAGAAAACAAATAAGGAAGATGCCTGGCACTGTGGCAAAGTTTTATCATACTAGAAAGTTTTTCAAAGTTTTCCATGAGGCCCTGGACGCGCTGCATATACGGTAAAGAAAACAACAGCTAGTAATGTTTGGTCAGAGCAAGAGCTATATTTCAGAAGATACCAATTAGTTGCCAAAAACTACTGTGTATACATGACAGAGGTTAAAATAGCTTGGGAGGTTTTATTTCTGAAGCTGTTCTCTTTATACCATAATTCATTAGTCATATCCAGTTAGCACTTCCCTAGAAGTGAACCCGACATCATCACATTAAGAGCTGAGAGCAAAAAGGATAATTAACAAAACAACTAAACTGTTTCCCACAATTATTATTCAAAACTTTAGTAGAGGATTTATGTTTCTTAAAACACAGTTAAAGCCTTTTATCTTGAAATAATTTCTTTTCTTTTATACAGAAGTGGCATGGAAAAGCTTTTATATGGGCTGGACTCTGCACTGAAGTCAGGTCCTTGTTTTAGGAAGATGTGTGTATTGATATACCCCTCACAGTCGTATTTCTACACAGGGACGCAGAAAAGCTCACTTTGAATTAAGAAGCAGTAAGCCTTGTTCACAAAGGCAGAAGTTTTATGAACCTTTGAATTTATCTAATAAATATTTCCCCTGCGTTTCTTTTCAAGGATTGATTACAAAAGCAGTCTAAAAGAATCCCCTGAAACTCCATCATCAAATTAACTCAGAGCTGTACATCTCTGTTGTGGAAGAAAAATCCCTTATAAATGCTAGACATTTTGAGAGTGGTCTTTGTAAAGAAATTATTCTTGCTGTGCTTAATATGACCTTTTCTTGACCAGCCTTTTTAATTGTCTCTTATGCTTGTTTTCCAGAACCTCTCCTAAGCAGTCTGAGAGCTCAGTATAGGCTGAGCAGTGCCTTAGACTCCACAGTCTTCCACTGAGTTTCTAACTAGGTTAAACATGTTCACCCACCCTTGTTCTGAATTGCCATATGCCTGCAACTTCAGTAAGCTTTGATGGATATAGCTGTCAGGAGGCATTTCATAAAGACTCCCAGCTCTTATGTTCAGCTAATTCCCCGCCAATGGCCAAATTGTTTACCCAAATAACATTTTGCACTTATCAAGAATTTTTGGTCAATGTGTTGAAATTCCCAGAATTTTTGCTTATTATCCCCATAAGCAGGAAATGGGAAGTAAAAATTTGATTAAATGATGCTTTGCAGGTGACAAGACTGAGGTATAAGCAAATTAAAAGGCTTGCGCAGAGTCATGCAGTGAGTCATTTTTGCCATCATCTCCAAGATTTCTGACTTTCAGGACCAGACTCTGGCTGCTACGTGATTACATACCGCAACTTATGTTTGTTCTTTGATCTCGGTTAAACTGGCACTCTGGGCATGCAGGGATCTTGTTCCTGTACTTTTCCTCCCCGAAGATGACACAGAAGTGCCGTGTCCTAATTCCAGCTGTGACAAACGCCTGTTTGTGCGGGAGGTCATTGCAGATAATCCAAAAGATTGTTGTGCAGTGGATTATCTCAGACGATGTTTTCCAAAATCATATCACTCTCTGTATCACGCATGGGTCAAAGTTCTCATAACTCTTCCTCTGGACCCTTCCGTCTGTCACATTGTGTTTGTCGTCACCAGTAGGCTAGCATCTAATGTGAAGCAGTGGAGGCTGACGTGCTTTGTGGGGCATTGCATGTGTATCAGGGAGGAGAAGAGAACGTGACACAGCTCGTGTCTCTTCATCTGAGGTGGCTTATGCACAGCCATTGCTTTACCTAAGGGGTGGAATATTTTTTCTGCCTGACACAGTCTTCATTTCAACAGATTTCAAGATAGTAGAAGCCACATTTGTGCTGTGAGCTAAAAGTGCCAGGCTTTTCCCTGGGTAGATGTTCTCTGGGAGATTTCTGCAATCCAGGCATCATTTCTGTCTGGAATGCAGAAGAGTTTTGAGAGACCACATTTCCATGAAGTAGAAGAAATAGGTCATTAAGAGCTTGCCTCACACAAGTTGTGTAGAAAGGATTTTGACTTGAACGAGTCAAGGCAAAATATGAGTAACTGAAGGTCTAAGTCACCAGATGACCCTGTAATGCTTGTGCTTCAGTTTGCAGAATCCCCCTACTCTATTACATGTAGTTGAACATGAGCTTAAAAACCACCTGTGGAAACATCCAGATATTCATGTTGGCCCCTCTCACAGGACACGGAGATCAAGGGATGTGAAGTTTCTATAGGAGCCCACACTGACCCCCAAACATGAATGCCTTCCTGCCTCATCTGTGAAGATGTCTCTTGCGTGCCCATAGAAAGGCATGGGCATGCTTCCAGGATGCAATGCAAATGCTGTAAAAAATGTTGTTTTCCATTATATTATGAATATTATCAGTAAGATGATGACAAAAGACATCATAAAACTGTTGTGGGAGATCTCCTATGCCATGAAACAAGGGTCCTGGCCGTGGGCTGTCCTTTTTGTACATATCCTCCTAGAGGCCCATCCTCCTTATCCAGTGCCCTCATCAATGACACACCCCCTCATATTTGTGATTTTGTGTCCTATTTGCTGCTTGTTACCACCATGCTCCTTCAACCCACACTCTGTAAATACAAACCGGTGCCTTGTCTTCAGCAAAGCCTGATGAGGCATGCATTGAAATGCTCTCCTCGCTCGCTGACCCCTTGGGTTGAGCCTGGACCAAGTCCTGGGGGCAGCTTTGTAGCACCTTCGCCTCTGCATCCCCTCCCCATCCAGTCCTTGCACCTGCTGCAGTTCATGAAAGGTATGGGATTTGCTTCTTGGATTTTCATGCTAGTATGCTGGTACAAAGATGATTTGTGTGGGGATTTTTTGGGGTCAGCCATTTTTATTTTTTTACATTTTAACAGGACCTTTCCCTGTGCCTCCACAGCCCCCATAGGCCAGGCTGGTCCTGTACGTGGCGATGGTTAGGCAGATGCTTTTCCCTGTTGGTGCTGCACCTGAGCAGACACAGTCTTCTTGCTGCATAATCTAGGATGCTCTGTAGTCTGTTTCCCAACCAATTTTAGTGTGGAAAACCCCCATGTTTCCTCATATTTCCAAGGCATTCATGAGGAAAAGAGATTCTACACTAAATTTAAGCATGAGATACAAGTGGGCACTGGCAGAAGACATGCATACCACAAGCGTAGTTTTCAAACTGCCAAATTGACATCCATTTCTTGTTTTCTGTAATGGTCTGGCAAACACACCACATATGGACCACAGTTACCTTAAAAATATACATGTGCATAATGTATTTTAAATCCAATCAGCTTTCCCTGCGAAGCCAGCTCAGACAAATCTCTTCCCTGCCTCCTCAAAAGGATGCAGCATCCTGCTTTATGGATACTCATGGAGCACCACTGGAGACGGACACTTCACTTGTCACCAGCCCTCTTCTGCTTGTGCCCTACTCCTGCTCCACCTAGCAAGGTCCTGCAGGGCCCAAACCCCCATGGGGGTGCAGGGCTGCCCCGGCCCTGGGCCCTCCATCAGCAGGGTTTAGGAAGGGGGTAAGAGCAACTGGATGGGGGAGTCTTCTCACAGATAAGTGGCAGTGGATACAGCTGGGTCTTATACTCCCCAGGAGGAATCTGGTGTGAACCACTGACATACAAAATAGCCAAGCTGGAGGTTCTGTGCAGGAGAAATGCATATTTAATATATATGCGCTTTACTGTAGAAAATTCTTGTGTATTAATGCACAATATATTGACATTTACTGTGAGAATTCATGCTTCATAAACATGGAATTGTTCTGTTTTCTCATTTTGTGCCAGTTTCCTATAAATACAGAAATTAGGTAGTTATCCCTAAAGCTATCTCATAGAATTCAAAAATAGATAAACAAAGAATAGCAATGCAATTCAGTCATTAAAATTCAAAAAAAACAAACAAAAAATATATCAGCCCATTATCCTTTTGATGAATCTGGCCTTTTGCCTCAAAACCACTACCAATTTCAGCTGGCACAAGAGGAGCATTTTATGAATACTACCCAATGTTCACTGCACTGAACTGGAAATGCTAGTCAATAACAGCTCATTATCATTATCCAGATGAGAGGCAAATTAAGCATGGGAACACTATGCTAACGTAATGTAAAGGTTGAAATGCAAAGCAGCAAAAGCATGAAAAATTTGGGCTAAGACTCTCTACACAACAACTTAAGGACTATTTTGACTGGATCTGAATTTTTATTTTTTTTAACATGCTGGAGCACTCTTGCAAAGACATAGGTGGAGCACCAGATGTATTCCTACAGAATTTATCTTTCCCAAAGAAAGCTGATTATCAAAATAAAAATGTGTTGCAGGAATGATGGAATGCAGTCAAAGCTCTGTCTAAAATTGGCCTTCTTCCTTGATAATATGTCTGCCCATCACTTAAGCATCCCACTTGAATGGCCTAGTTCCCAAGATCGTATCAACCCCTCCTGCCAGTTATTTCTGAGACGCTGACAGTTTTGCACCTTAATGACTCAGTAGACCTCAGCTCACATACCAGCCAAGCTTTCAAAACTCTAATTCTTCATCGTTTCAGGTGGGAGGAGAAGGAGCCAGTTTGCAACTCCCCAGAAATTTGCCCTTCTGCTGCTTTGGAGAGCTTGTGCTCCTGCAGTAGAGAGCCCTCGTTTCAAAATCTGGTTGTCCAACCCAAAGACACCAGGTAAATCTGAACTGTGTGACTGCTTTTCTCCACAATTTCAAAACCTTGGTTTGGAGTCAGCATGAAACTGGCTTTTTAGAAGATAAAAATCTTTGAAATGGAGGCTGCACCTCTTTCTGTGTCTCAAGTCAAAGCAGTAGCACCAGCACCCAAAGCAAATTCCTTGCCTTCCCCTACAAGCTACACATTGGTTTGGTTCACAGCACTGCCAAATGTCCATGTGGAGGCAGTTAACATAGATGACCCTTCTCTGGTGTATGTGATAAATGTCAAACTTGTGACTTCCAAGAAGTCAAAATCCCACAGATGCAAACAAATTAGTGGGCAGTGGACACATACATGGAATAGTCATTTGTCCAAGGGGAGCAAACTAAATTTCACCTAAAGGAAAAACATTCGCCACACATGGCATAGCTGCATGGGCCTCACAGTCAGCTGCTTCGTTCTGCTGATCTGCCCCTATTACACCAAATTAGCTGCTAATGCAGATGTAGGTAGACTTGTTGGTGGCCAGAGTCAAAACACTCTTGAGAAGAGAACAGCGAATGCAATAATGTCAGCTATAACTGGGCTGAAGAAGGCAGAGAGCTTCAGTGCTCTCCTTGATTGATTATAATTTAGATAATTGCGTGTTATATTTTAGAGCCTTTCATCAATAAGCGCAGATACTCCGCTTTGCAAAGTAGGGTTTGTGGGGAAATTTAACCTTTACAGTGCTGGGGCTGCTGGAAGTTGAAGTGAGCTGTGATTTAGTGAAGAGAGCAGGCTGGACCCAAAATACACAGGAAACATTTCACTTCCTCTGGCAGCTGAAGCATCACTGCCCTAACAGAAACTACATGACAACTTAGGACATGAAGGTTTGCTTGACATCAGAAGGCCTGAAGAGAAAACTAGAAATTACTTGGACCCAGAATATAATAATCTTATGCTTAAGAAAAATAATGAAATGTATCCAAATTAAATTAATCTGGACATGAGGACAGGTTTTACAGAAGTGTAAATCATGTGAGGTCACAACTGGAGGTTCTTTAGGCAGCAATGCCATTCAAGTAAGAAAAAAAATATTCATCTACTTGCCCCTCAACAACATTGCTTCTGCTGATCAGAGCTGATTAGAATTCTACCTGGGCATATATGTGTATATGTGTGTGCGTATGTATTTCTGTGTATTTTATAGGCAACTTTATTTTATTTCTGTCTTGAAATTTAGTGAGAGGATAGACAACTAAGTCTTGGACCTGCTAATTCCAGTGTGGATATAACTGGTGCGTTTTTAGCGGGGATTTTGATTCAAATTTGTTTTTCTTTTAAATAACATAATCCAAAGGTAAAAAAGTCAATGGTAGTAGGTTCACTTATGGCAAGTAAAGGAAGTGTTAATGTGGAAAAAAACCTAGATTAGACTATAGGGTAAATCTAAATAAAAAAGACAGTCAGTGTAAAAAATGACAACACATCACTGTGAAAGATGAGAATCAATGCAGCTATTTTACATGACAGATTTCCTATTCAGACTAAATATATTCTGTCTTGAGCATATTGTGTATTGCCCTGACATCATTTTGCCTTTATTCGTATACTGTGGTAATGCTATCTACAGCATATAGACTCCCATTGACAGCATTTTGCCTTTCCTCAAATCATAACATTGTCTATGCAGACAACCACTGACATTGTTTTGCCTATAGTTTCTACTATAGACTCACAGTGACATTGTCTGGCATTTCATTATGTTACATCTCAGCAGGATTCTGTGGGATTTTACACCAATTATTAAAAGTCGTAGCCAGGCTCCGGGGTGCTCTAATAGCACAAGTTGGCTCCCACTTCTTATTGAAGGATCACAAAATGCTACTTTCTCGAATATTTATAGGTTTCTTGATATTTGGATAGCCAAGGAAGTCAGTCTCAGATGAGGAACTGGAGCTCCTCATCTTCTGGATGAAGAGTGTGGCCTCACAAGCCACCAGACTGGTCTGCCCAGTATTGCTTCAGGTGCTCGCTGCCGTAATTCCTCCGCTGTCTGAGTTACCAAAATACAGGTGCCAGCCAAGGCATCTGCTCTAACACTGCTCGCGCGTCCCTGGGTAGGGAACAGGAAATTAGTAGCCAAATGAAAATGGCTGTAGAAAGGGGTCTGCAGCTGGAGAGTCTTACTGGTTCCCCTGTGCTTCCCTGGGGGAGGAAGGGGAGCTGGGGCTGGGGGCTGCAGGTTCCAGCATGATCCTCTTCTCTTCTCGGCCCACCTGGGCGAAAGGCACTGCTGCACAGTGCAGAACGCTCTGAGCAATGGGGCCCCTCTCTAGCCAGCTACACCAATACTGATTAAATTTCTGCTTTTAAATAGGTAATTCTCCAGGTGCCTGAAAGAAAGTATTTGGCTAATTGGGGAGCACTTTAACAGTGAAGCTAGTGTGACCATCAGAATTTTGCTAGTTTTGATGGAGCTAATACATCTATAGATGTGCTTTATCTTAATTAATGAATTTCAACTTTTATGAGTATACCTAAACGAAACTAAAAATTGCCAGCACAGAGGAGTGATTTCACCAATAATACTAGTGAAACTGTGGTCTCTGCTGGCATGTACACTGTGGGACAGCATCTCTTCTCCCAGCTGGGTACTGGACAACAATTACACAATAATAACAGCAGAAAAAAATAATTGGGAGACTAGAAAATAAGGGTCAATTGGTTCTGACAACTAGCAGGTAGGACCCCATGTTAAGGGGAAAAAGGGTTCAGGAGAATGGATAGTTTCTAAAGGAAATCATACTTAAGGTACAATTTGTGGATCTAGAAGTTTAAGGAAGCTAATGTGATCTCAATGATCATGTTCAGTGATCCATTGTTCAATATTCAGTGACCTCAAGAGAGGTACTCCGCAAAAGGGCAGAAATACAGACAAATTGCTATGGATGTGTAATAGCACATGTGCATAAGGACACCATGAAAAAGGCAAAGACACAAAATGAAAGGCCAAATAGGAAGGAACAAGCTCTTAAAAGAAAAATATGCAGTGCCATTCAATTAGCATTAAGAAAGGAGCTCAGGCACTTCTCAGGAAGGAAAACTAATGGGAAAGGACACAAAAAAGGCTAAAGAACCCTTTATTTTTCCTCTCCTTCATGAAAACCAACTGCAGTTAAATTGGCAACATCAGCATTACTGAGCAGAAGCAAGAGGGCATGATCGAACAGGAAATCGAGAAATCCCGTAATATTGATGATTTCAGTGGTTTTAGAACCTGACTGAAGCAATCTCAACATTTTTGGTACAATTTCACTTTCTGGTGTTCACAGAGGGTTGCTGTGATTCCAAAAGCTTTGAAAGGGGAAGTATCTATTTTTAAAGTGATGACACTGGAATATATACAATGTAGGACTAGTTGGCCCAAATACAGTCAAAGGAACCCCACCTAGAACAAGTATTCAAATAAACCCATTTCAGACATTTAAAACACCAAGGGCAGAAGGTGGTACTAAGATTTTACGACTACATTTGAAAATCTCTGTCTGGATGGGTACAGCTGATCTTTCGTGGGTTAGGACAGATGACCTCTTGATGCAATAGCACTGTCCAGGCTTCTGTGATACCATAATTTATTCCTTCTCTCTCTCTCCTCTTGCCTTTCTCGCAAGACACAGTAAGCAAAGAAAGACAGGTAGGAACAAGATTGACCTTCACAAGCTTTCAGAAATTCTGATTTAATTTGTGATGGATCATTACAGCCACGTCACCACTGTCACAAACCATAAATGTCTTTGGTAAAGTCTCAAGTGGCTTTTGATTTTTTATTATTTTCTTAACTTAAAATCACATTGTTTGTGCATATGCTTTGATTTTTCTCGAAGTTTGTACTCTCCTGAGTATCGTGATTTTTTTTTCTAGCCATGAATATGTGTCTTTCTAGTATATATTAATGCAAGAGTTTGGAAAAATAATTTCTTCCCTCTATTCTCTCTCATATGCATAGTGAGGGAAGAGCTAAATTGCTTTTTCTTCTCTTCACAAAACATTTTCTTCATTTTTTAATTTTTAAGAGTTCCTTTTTCTTTAAGTATCTTCATTGTTAAGATCTGAACACAACTACTTTTTCAATAGTTTCCAAAGATTACTCCTACATTAGGACTAGCAGAGTCTGAAGAAAACAAATTGATATAGAAAAAAAGATACAGTCTGTTAAAAATGTGATTTATATGGGAAAACTAGACTATCTTAAAATAAGGCTATATGGAAGCACAACAACATTGCCATTAAGAAGGGAGAATACCAGATGGCAAGATAAGGTGGAGGTAGAATTTTTAATAAAAAAAAAAAAGTGAAAGATGCTTCAATTGAGAATAAGAAGGTATAATAAAAACTGTTTGATCTTGCACTCTTGAGAGATTTGCCTGAGTAATGGTTGCAGGAATAAGCACAGACACTGCTTTCATCAAAAATCACCCACAAAACACAGAATACAGCCCTTCATATTAGCCAATTATATCAGAAAGCTGAAGGCCTTCATTAAACCTTTCTAAGTGCATGCAAAGTGTATGAACAGAATTTAGAAAGTTTTATATTCTGCTTGATCTTTGACTTTGATGGGATTTTATCTTTCTTTTTTGTATCCACGGTACAAAGATAACATGCAATTTCATCAAGCTAATCTTACAAAAGAATTCTTTATATCTTCAAAGCATGCAACTGTTTTTGTAAGACAAATAATAAAATGGAAAAAGTAAAGACCTGAACCTCTTTGTGCCTGAGAGTACTAACTATATTTGCAAGGATAAAGTTTATATTATAATTCTTTTACATAATGAAACATTTATACATGTCCAAGATAGACTGCATCTCATCATCCATAACCCTTAAATCTAAATGGAATCAGCAGAGATTTTAATTAGTTACCTATTTCAGAAAGCTGGCATGGCTTTAAAGAGAATCCAGACACAACCTCATCAAGCACCTTTATGCTGGTTGGAGTTCCTACACTGGTATGTTTCAAGGAGCATTTTTTACTGAGTGACAAAGAATAAAGAAAGCGGTAAGACAACAGGCCATCTTCCTTAGTTGACACCATCCTCCTGGCCTCATAATTCCCATCATGGTATGTGCTATGGCCACAGGCCAGAGCAATCTCCAATCTCCAGAACAATCTTCAAATGAGGAACAGAGTTTGCTGAACAATGTTTAACTTGTAAAATTGAGCAGATTAATGGCTCAAAAATAGTCCTCTTACAAATGATAGAATTTCTGTGGCTGCTCTGACGATGTTAATTTTCAGAGCAATAAGCAGAGTAAGATTTAACGGAGCAATATGCTGCACCCCTACCAATGTCATTTGTATTTTAATGTCTCCAAAAGATTTTAATTTTTTTTTTCAGTGCTGTGATAATCAAGTTTGTCTTCCTCATGGAGGGACAAATGAAAGCTAATTTACTACAGACCTTTTCCCATCTGTAAGTTTGAATAAACATTGCAAGGATGACAAATCAAGGCAAAATTATTTCCTTGAACAAATTCTCTCACCTTAGATTGCTCTGAGATTTACTGTACTAAAGCACAGCGCTGTCCAAGGAGAGGGATCAAACCTGTATTTACCGAAAGCTTGCATTGTGAAATGTTTCTGAGGCATACGTGAAAAAATGACAATGGTTGTCATTGGTACATCTTTTTTGACACTGTTGATAGCTGTCAGCCGTAGCAACATCGTAAATTTTCCCTTCCATATCCAGTCCTATGTGGACATCTGGGCTGCAAGCTGTGAAAAAACAGAGACCCAAGTTCTGAAAACATGCTTCTGTTCATTTCCTCACCCTGCACCCAAAACTGCTCAAAAGACAGCAGTTTGTATGGCACAGCCTTCACAATCCAGATTCCACATCCCATACTCACTTCAGTTACATCATACTTCACATATATTTCTAGGAACAAGATCATCCAGTCCCAACCCCCTGCCCTGGGCACGGACACCTCCCAGCAGACCAGGTTGCTCAAAGCCCCATCCAACCTGGCCTTGAAGATCTGCCTCATGGTCAGTGGAGTTTTTTCACAGAACACAAGCCAGCCAACTGTTAGTGGATTTTTTAACATACATGGGTAGATTTTCATTGTAGTGACATTTGTCTGATTCTAAAGTAACTCCAGTGATATCAATTAGTCTATATAGCATAAAGAATAACATCCCACTGAAATCCATTTTGCTGGGTCAAAGCTACTCAAATATAACTGTGACAAGGTGTTTGCAGGAAAGGGTTTGCTCTGAAAGGCAAGTGGCAACCAAAAGCAATCACAACATTTTTGTCAATAGCTGCAATGGACAACTTGCATAAATTAAGACCCATTTAGCCCTGGCGTATTGGGGAGCTATGCCAATAAAACCTGGGACTGAATAAATATATTCTTCCTTATTCTGTTTTTCTGCAGTACCATGCTATGCCTAAAGCTGCTCTCCTCTTAATAAAATCATTATGATGGTGCAAGTTTAAAACATATTTAAAACAACACATTTAATAGTCTTTAAACATGCCTGCTGATAACTCCCAGGTATGGCACGCTGATACTAAGACTCTGAGCCTCGCACGCATACACTAAAAAGATGGACCTGCTAATAATTTAATTACAGAGAATCATGGAGGTAGAACATCACCATGACTATGCACTTCTGCTTTGCTGGGCATATGCTCTACGGAGTTATGGAGCAGGGTCACACACACCTTACGAGCAGCTTGCTGGAGGGGAATTGAAGAAGTAAATGAATCTTTGGAACTGACATTATCAGTTAAAGCGTGTGCTCCCATCTCCCTCTGGCAAATAAAGCAGTGACCGGAGGAGGATAATTTTTGAGTTACCTCATCTGGGGAGTCTTGGTGGTGGACAGCATGGGCTGAAGTGGAAGATTTTGTCATCCAGGTTTGAAAGACATCTGGCAAAGGTCGTACAAATCACTGCTCTGCTGCTTCCCTAATTATATTCCTGTTTTGAAAATGCCGTTTGCCTAACATCTGCTACTTGATACAGAGCCCAAAATTCATACGTGTCAATAACCATATCTTACCACTAATTTGGATGTTGCACTGTTTTAAGGAATGTCCAGAGACAGCTCCTTCCATATCCACTTTCGGCAGCATTTCTGTATCACTGTCTTTTAAGTAGCAGGAAAACCTGTGTTTCAAAAGGCAGCAGCAGGTCACAGCTTTTGCAGGACAGCACAGTCCCTCCTAATTGCTTCTCAGGTGAAATGCAGGCTGTCCAATAACCCTCAACATCAAAATTTAGACAAGAAGTGCCATTTGGAGAACGATAGGGTGGAGCTGCATCTGCCTTGTTGGCCCTGGTGCATTCGGTGGCAGGTGAGAATAGACAGTGTTTGTGGAAGCCCCAGAGGGTCTCATTAAAGCAAGAAGCCAAGCCCAAGGTTTGGAGGACAGAAACGTTCTGGACATAGAGAGGGAGGAGAGCCTCATCCTCTCCTGCTGTTGATGCACTTAATTGGGAGAAAAATATGCTGGGGGGTGGAGGGAGCAGTAGAGGGGACCATTGAACATGTGAGATTGCTCACATTGTCCCTCAACAATAAATAGGTGGTACGGAGAAAGGGTGGACAGTCAGTTTGGTTTCCCTGGAAGGGTTGCCATGCGAGTGTGAATGACTGGGCATTGCCAAATTTAATCTTTCAAATGTAAGCAAATCCTCTTTTAAATCACCAGTTTTAAAGTCATAAGACGTTGTTTTCCACATCAACCCTGAAGCCTTCCCTGTATGCCCGTTTTCTGTCAAAATGTTACTGAACTCATATAATTATCATAGGACACCAGCAAAAGCCACATGCACATGAACATTTTACCTTTTTTCAGGATCTTCAGTCCATGTCGCTGGCAAATAGGTGAAGAGCAGACAGGTAGGATGGTAAGTACATACCACTTGGCAGTAATTGGCACTCGGTGTGAAAACCGTAGCGAGGTCTCCTCCTTGGAAATATGTATTTTCATAGACCTGAGTCACACATTCTGACATGGAATAACAAAATGCGTAAATTATTAGAGATGGGTTTATCAGGAGAGGGTGAAGTCACCACTCCTCTTTGTCACTGACTTTGCTTTTAAGACAGTCCTTTAGCAGGAGATGAGGGTGAGCAGTACAGCTCCTCCAAGAGTTTTGTCTTTGCTCTCTAGCAAAACCAGAACTCTCTGGGGTGTCTTCTGCCCCGTATCCGTTGCTGGAGTAGGGCAGCTTGAGAGGAGACAGAAGCTCCAGCAGCAGGATGGGCCCCAAGGCAGACCTACAGGGAAGAGTGGGAAGGGACCTACTGGTGGCAGGCCTCAGGAGGAGCAGAAGCATCTTCCAAGGCAGAGCAGCAGTAAGAAAAAAAACAGAAGAAGGAAGTGCAGGGACCAAAAAGAGTTAGAAACTTGTATGTGAAGACAGCCCTGTTTTGTTTAGGGATGCTTTGAGGCCAAATGCACAGGTGGTGCCACCATCCATAGTTTCACAGCATTTTATAAACCTTCTGCTCTCTCATAATCCACCTTGAACCCCATCTGATTTGCTTCACAACAAAGAAAATACTGTTACAGGAAAGTCACAGAAACTGTCTATAATAAAAACGAGCTCAACTACTGCTTTGCTTTTTTTTTTTTCCCCTTAGCTAAAAGACAAAGACTAAATGCATTATTTTTACAGAATGGGAGGAAACCCTAGTGAAAACATTTTATGTAGCTGCTTAATCTGTTATATAGAGCCATCATTCTGTATCAAAAGCTATTTCAAATGAAAAAAAAATGGAACTGTCACAGTGGATTTTACAGTCTTAAAAGATTACAAATGGATTTTATTTGTTAGTGTGATTATAAGTGATGCTTAAGGAATTCTATGTTTTCTGCACATAGGCAACACATATAATTTACCAAAAAAATAAGGAAAAAGTAAGAAACTATTAGATATGTGTGCAAGATATGCTAATATCTAAAGTTAATTTCTTGTTAACACAAAATTTGTACTTTTTAAACAACCAGAATATTATGGTGTATATACTTTCATGAGCTTTTTCTAAAAAAATTGGTATTTCTTATTCTCAGTAGAGTTCCTTTGCCCAACTTTGTCACTAACAGAAAAGCCTTTTCCATTACTTAGAGTGCTCTAAGTGAATTCTAAAGGCAAAATGAAAGCATCTGCTGTACCTGACATTTTGGATCTTATTTACCTTCTTCTAGTGTCAATTAACACACACAACATTTATTCATTCAGTAAAACTATGTACCATGTAAAACTACGCCAGTTCTGAATATTTTAATTTAATACAAATGTTTCCACGGCCTCAGAAATATTCCAAGATTTTAGTTTTGCTGAAATTGCGATCCATGTAAACCATTTCTTAGATAATACTGCATTTATCAAACAGATCTTGCTAAAAAGCTGAGTTACCTAATTGTCCTCCAGGAGGACAGTTAATACATTACTGAACATAAACCTGCATTAGGTCTTAGTTAGAATTTATCAGCACAGGGTGCTTTGCTAACTGAACAAAGTAAATCATTAACACAGAATGACACTGAAAAAACGTACACAACCCCCAATTATCCAGTGTATCAAAAGAATTCTAAAAAAACTTTTACAATAAAACAATTGGTTCTGGGGTTATTCACACTTACTGCAATAGACTTTTGGGCCCCTGCGAGTTACCCAGACTTGACTGAGCTCAACCCACAGCATCGAGACAAGCGCTCTCGGGACCAGACCCGGGTTACTCATCATCTCCCCTTCTGGAAGGGCTGTGTTACTGCCAACCTATCTTAGGAATTATGTACTTACCACTGTACACGGAAGCAAGTAAGAAAATGAAATGAAAAGTCTGATAAATCCAAATCATCCTGAAAAAAAAAAAAAAACAAAAAACCACAAAAACATTCTTTAGGATATGTTGCATAAAGGGTGCATAAGTTCTATAAATTACTACAGGGCATATTACTGAATGATTTACAGGTGCACTGTTATGCCATTAACTCCAAATGACACAAAGAATTATAAACTGCAGCTGTGAAACGCAGTTATGGCATATATAAAGAAACACAAAAGAGTAAACAAGAGTTTTGTCCTTTACTTATTGTTGCAAGAAGCAATAAAGCTTATAAGCACTTCAGACAATTTCTGCTTCATTTTACAGAATATTTATTCTTGCTTAGACCGGGAGCAATATTCCGTCAAAACATTATTATTAATCCTGGCTCTGCCCTGGTAGTTGAGTGGATACTATTCTCAACGTAGTGAACAAATGATTTGCACTCACTGCTTCTCGTATATGTTATATAAATTTTAATTATTTTTTTTTTACATGCTACAAATTAAGCATTGAAAGAATCAAACAAATCAACCACACAACACAATCCATAAATAGATCGATACCTCCTCATTGCTAGGAAAACCTTTCACTGAGTATCAGTTGCAATAATAATTACATACCTGAGTATATGGTAGGTCTGGATGAATGAATAAGGTTTATGCTCCACTAAAAAAAAAAAAAACACCACCAACAACAAAAAACCCCCAACAAAACCCAACCAAACTCAAAAAACATAAACCCAAAAGTCAACAGTTTGTGTTAAATATTACTGTGCCTGATATCTGTGCTAACTTATCTTTAGTATTTACTTTGAATAGGTACTCTTTCTGTCAATATTGTTACTGACCTTGGGCCACATTTTTGGAGCTTACATCATTCAGACTGCACTGAAATCAATGTCCGGAGTGTACGTCAACTGAGTCTCTGCCTCCTGATGGCATTTTAAAATGAAAGAGTCATAGAGAAGTTAGGTTTGGAAGGGAGCTTTAAAGGCCATCATGTCCAGCCCCCCTGCAATGAGCAGGGACATCTTCAACTAGATCATGTTGCTCAGAGCCCCGTCCAACCTGACCTTAAGTGTTTCCAGAGATGGGGCAGCCAAAACTTCTCTGGGCAACCTGGGCCAGGGTCTCACCACCCTCACAGCAAAGAATTTC
>JAOXJM010000001.1:71643969-71657459 GCA_026413425.1 Tringa solitaria | reverse complement strand
GGGTCGAAGATGGAAAACGTGGGAGGAGGGGTGGGTGGGAATGGGAGGAAAGGCCTCTTGAACCCAGTGCTCCATAAGCATGAGTAATAAATAGGCTCCTGCTTACAATGCCGGAATAAATATTGTTACAAATAGCTCTTTAGTTACAGCCCAGCAGACAAGTACACCTCACAGCCTTTTAAAAGGACACGCTCCAAGTGACAACAGGGAGAACTTGTACCACAGGTTAAGAAACACTTCAGCAGAGGAGGCGTGCGCGTTTGGATGCTCTCATCTCAGAGCGTGCTAGGAGTGTGACTGCCTCCGCACACGTCTGAAATGCTTGTGTGGCTGCACAATTGTGCACACCACGTGTGGCTGTTAGCAGCAGGCACCAGCATTCGGAAACCAGTACCTCCGCTTGTACCCGTGTACACAGACACACACAAGCTCCAATACCTGCTTGTGTGCCCCTTTTCTCCTTTTTTTTTTTTTACAGTTACCAGGGTACACACACAAACGTTGGAGGGTCTGACTGCAATCAGAGCATCACTGGCTAGCTCGGTGCGTGTTTGTGCTGTGCGTGTCGGGGGAAAGACTGCACCGTGGGCTTGTGTGCATGCACACACATGCTGGCTCTTGCTGTTTGTGTACGTCTCCTTTGTGGAGAGGAACAGGCAATTTTTGGGGCCGAACAAATGGACCAGAGTCCGCTTGCTGACGCTGCCCACCGTGGTGTATGCACTAGATGACAATCTGCACTCTAAGCTACATGTATAAAAGGTAACATCGTTTATGTATAGTACGTATCAAGCTATAATTAACTGTAGCTGACAATTACAAATAAAACTATGCTCCTGGGTTTCCAAGAAACCAGAAAAACATATACACACACTTCTCATTTATACACGGAAATGTTTCCAAGAAAAGTAATGTAAAAATATGTTTTATTGCATTTGCAATTAAAATAGGTTTTACTAAAATCCATGTTCATCATGATGCTCATAGTTTTTACTGTAATCCTCTGAAAATCAAATCCCTCAAGATGGTCCAAGTTGGATGCCCATAAAGTGACTCACCCAAATCATCCTAGCCTTTTTTAAAAAATCTTTTCTCATTTATGACTCCTTTTATACAGCATCTCTCCAATTCCACAAAATTCCTGTCTGACTACTGCCTTACAGCCAGCGGGTCTGGCTGCTCACGGGGATCAATCCACCTGGGAACACGAGTCAGGTAACGGGTCGTGTACATGTGTGGAGAAAAGCCCCAAGAGCTCTAACAAGTGACTCGCAAAGGTGATTTCCAGCCCTGACCCTGCCCAGCCACCCCTGGCAGATAAATCCCCATCAAGAGCCTAACACATGTGTTCAGAACTGCACTTGTGTAACTTGTATAACTTGTATAAATGCACCTGTAGGCTGCAGCAGCAATTCATGCAACAAAAAACTAAGCAGGTTTCGGAGAATCGTAGGTCTCCATAATTACATCAGTCACTGCGGTGAAGAAGGGAGAAAAATTTGGGACAGCCCCAGATGAGTGTCTGTTGCCTATAAAGATTGAGGTAACTACAGAAAGGAGAGTCTGTCTTCTGTACATAACTATAGACATAATGTACATTTCTAACTACGAATATGACTGCAGATGCACAGCTACATTAGGTAATCCCCTTTTAATTCCATCCCCCACCTCAAAATCTCCCCATCAGGAAGCAACCAGTGAGCAAACGTATTGCCCCAAAAATTCAGGGGGCTGCTTCTAAGTCCCCTGGCAGGACCCTGAGCTTCTGAAGGAAAACTCTCAGTGGTAACACAGCAACACTCTATTTCTCGCTACCAACCTTCCTGACTATCTCTTTTTCTTTCCCTTGAAAACCAGGAAAAACAGAATAAAATTTAATTCAAAATGGCAACATTTAGCTTCCTCTCAAATCTTGCTCTTAATAAGAGAGAAAGCTTTAAAGTCCTAGATAAGACAGAAACTTTAGAGAACTCGAGGTGTTTGGATCTGAACTCCACAGCTGGCTAGTCAGTGGATGGCCTAGAGCATATATCGGAGAGTAAGTACCTAAACTTCACAACCTACGTTTTTTCTCTTTTGGGTGAAATGCAAGAGACAGCTTAGGAGACTCTGCAAGTCAAAAAGTGCAACTTCTTAACTACTGCTTAGTGGCAGTCACCCCAGCAACTCAAATGCCATTATGGTCCAGGAGAGCTCAGACTTCATTCTGTCCTTTCCTGTCTCCACTTTAGAAATTAAAATAAAATAAAATAAAATAAAATAATAAAATTAATCAGTGCACTCATATAAAGTTTTGGCATTTATTGCATTGAAAACCACAAACTTATGGTTGCTTTAGAAAAATTTTCAATTGAGCAAACAATTTTTTCTTCGTGCGACCTTGTAAAAGAACTCCTCTCTGCCCTCCACGAGCCCACCAGGAGGCATGAATTAGAGAGGAAAATAAACTTCAACTGGGGTTGAGGGTGAGAAGTGAAAACAGAAGGGGTAAGGAGAATCCCAACAATAGGAAAGTAACAGAATAAAGTGAATGCAGATGGTTCCACTCCTGCTACTTAATCAAAAGGCTGTGCAGAGTCACTAGAGCCAGCATAAAGTCATGTGTTAGAACAACAGCTGATCTGTATTAAAGAAGATTAACTCGCAATGCCATGGTGGAGGGCCTGGGATTATTTTATGTACTTCCATTGCCGAACAAGCCGTCAGCACAATTACTGCCCTCCGATGTGAATGACTGATCTGTAACCACAGCTAAACAGCATGCTGCTTAGGGGCCTGGGTGCTTCATGAAGATGAATTTCCATACCATCAAAGTGCTTTTAATGGGCTTCCTGATCCAACCACAAGGCCTGCTTTGCAAGTATATAGAACTCAGGATGAAGGCTTCCTGTCCAAAAGGATTTGGTCGGTTGTCACTTGACAATTCCCAGCCAGCACAAGGGAGGAGAGGGGGGAGATAGGTAGAGTTGTCTCTGCTTTGGAGGATTAAAAAAAAAAAAAAAAAAAGAAAAAGGAAAAAAAAAGGGTACAGATGCTTTCTGAATGCAACCAACTGCTGTATCCACAGCTGAATTCAATGCGCTTAACAAATAACGGCAATTTAGCTATGCTTGCGAGGAATAGCTTGAGTCACTTTGCATTAGCATCTGGCTGAGTGTTAAAGTCATTTCTACATGGGGAGCAGAGAAAAGAAATTTCTGCTCCGAGCATCCTTTCAAGAATGCTTAAATATTTGAATATAAATTCCTTTGTGCTTGTGATCACTTCTTCTTATATCTGACACTCTGCTTTTCCCTTTTCCCTTCTGGTACTCTTCTATGTGAAATGCCGTAAACATGCTCCATCCCTCTCTTTCTTTCTCTCTCCCCATACCAGCGCTGCTATTCTTCTAAGAGAGCTTGTATGTACTGCCAGATACCTATTACACTGACCTCTTTTTTCCTTCCCCTTCCTCTCAAGAAAGTGCGCGAAATTAGAGTAATTTCTACATCACTTACACCCAGGATAGGCTGATGAAAAAAGTACAGTAGTGAGAGACTCACATGTACATTTAACATTCATTACCCAGACTGCTGGCTTCTCACAGCTTATTGATCAAACTCCATCTAAAACCAGGGAAAATGGAAAGCTATCCAAATTAGCAATCTGCTCATTCTGGACAATATTGTTTGACTCACAAGCTTCCTAGGATGACTGACTTTCAAGTTTCTGCTAAATAGCTGATCATTTTTATTCATTCTATTTATCAGCCTATCTCAGTGATTCACACAAGGACTTACAGTGAAAAGTCACTAGAAGCCGTTGCAATAAAATTCAGTTTACGCCAAATGCAACACCGGGCATCTTTGTTGTAGTGCACAATGAAGGCTGTAGCACCTCAGAGGATAGTGCAGGGGAAGAGAGGAACGGAGGAAAAAGTTTTGGTAAGCATATGAAGTTGAGACACACATGAGAGTTTGGATGTGTATCTTAGGTGGCAGTATTACAAGGAGAGCTCTCTACAGATGTGGCAGCAAGGACTGGCAGGTCTATTTATCCCCCATAAGCCAGGGCAATGCACAGAAAGACATCAGGTATTTCCAGAGAAAAGCAGCAAATCATAAACTCTTTGAGATGCAGGACGGTTACAGTACATATGAATTTTTCTAGAGAATATTCACTTTGTTGATATTTCGTTATAGCACAGCTTCACGGGCCAGTTCAAAAGCAGAAGGTGGTAAGGCCCATATGTTCTGCTGCCTCTAAGTTTCATTGCAAATATTTGGTGCAGTTTGTGTTGTCAATTGTCCATTTTTTCAATTTTGTTAAGTCACCTAACGTGACATGACAGTGCTACATTGCAATGGTCACAAAATATCATATATGACAACCTCACAAGGCTAAATACCCAGAAGCTGAGCCTGAGTATCAGCAAAGCTTATGCTCCTAAAGAAGCTTGAATATTTTCAAATCCAGCTCATCTCACAAACACATGAAAGCATTTCCACAAAGCAAGATTTCCACTTAGACCCAGAGATTTCCAAGATCACCTTCTCATAATGGACGCTGACAGGCTGGAACAGAGAATTAGTGGCCTCTAAAGTTCTCGTGAGGGCTTTAACTATCTCTGCCTCCTCCCCACTCTCCCCCCAGGGTCTCCAGGTCTCTCTCTCATGTCATCTTTTGGTTGTGGCTTTCATTTTAATTTTCACTTTTTTTGAAAGAAGCAACTGTTCTGTTTAAAAACGGGGAAGCAGAAAATAGAGCAAGACAAAGGATGGAAAAAGAGGAGCAAGAACCTACGTCTCTGTAGGGAGGGCCAAATGCAATCTCTGATCCTTTGCAAAAAGAGTCTTCGAAACTCACCTTTTCTGTCCTGCAGTTATTGAGACCCAGGCTATTCACAACGGCCACCTTCCCATCCAGCACCTGCTGTTCCCTCCGAAGTTGCTCCTTCATCTGTCGGGCCTCCTGGATTGCCTTGGTAACAGCATCATGGTCATTTAAATAACCTGACGACGTGATAGAAGAAAGGATATCTTAAAAAGAGAAAGTTACAAGAAAACACTTTAGCTTTCATCGATGAAACGCACCAATAGTTTATCATTATTAATGAGAAAAAGTTAAAAGGTAAAGCCCAGAAACCCATCCGTGCTTTGTAATTCTGTTCTTGTTGTGACAGAGCCACCTGGATAAAAAGCCGGAGAAACCTCAGTGCCAAAATCATCGTCCTGATATTTGAGCCCATTAGTTTTAATATTTCCCTGACACTGCAGAGGTTAGCCCCGTGGTTCGTATGCAGCAGGATGTAACTGGATAAGAGTTAGGGGAGGCTTTGATCACGCCAGCAATCCCAAACTCTTAAAAATAGACCATTTCATTCTTCCCCTTCTTAAAACTTGTGAATACATTAAAATAAACCACAGGTGGCGGTGGTTTGCTATAGATATGAAATGCGTAATGACTGGGAAGAGAAACCTCATCCAGAAACGCTCCCCACCACCACCTGTCATTCAGAAATGTATAAGAAACCACAGCTACACGGACCTACATTCCCACTCCTATTCATGCTGCTAATAGTAGGTCAAATGTCCACTGTTTTGCTGCAAATTCACAGCCTAGGGTTTAGCCTTAGTAGTCACTGAATTATTTCCTTTTAAAATGTTACAAGCATCACCGGCGCAGCTAATACTATTTAATTTTAAATGTGACACTTTGTCATTTTTTTTCCTTTAGCGTACTGTAGATTATACTTATTATGATCTGCATGTGATTTGTAGGATAGAATACTGATGGGAGACTCCAAGCTCCAGTCTATTTTTCAAACATTAAAGGAGAGGCTAATATCTATCAATCTCCCTCCCCCTCGCCACATCCCCACACCCGCGTGCACGCACACACTTCTTTCTGTCTTTTAACTAGGGCATAAAAACGGCATAAAATGAATCTGTAATATGAAATTGCCCAGAAAAGGGACTTCTGTTTGTGACATGAGGCTAAATCTAACCAGATCCATTGGTGAATTGTGACAGATGGAGGGACTGTGAGACAGAAGGCAGGCACTAATCACACACAAAATGACCGGCTTGCCTCAACATGTTCCATGGATTCCAGCAAACTTTACACCCTAATCCATTTTTAGAACAAAAAACATCTGGGCCATAAATCCTCTAATCTGCCAAAACACGCTATTAAATCCCATGATTTGTTGAAAAACACTAAGATTAAAGAAAGGAAATATAAAATGGCTAACTGCCGTGTTAGGAAAGTGTTATTAATACTCTTTCTTTGTCTCAATTATGAATGTTCTGTTCCTAAAGAGCCTTGTCTAATCATGTCAGATTACACATCCTTGTTGTATTGCTAGACTCTTCTATCTGATCCGCTGATTGCCAAAAAACGTAGGACATTGTCTTGCCGCTTAAAACATTTCAGGGGAAGAAGCTGATGTCAGATTAGTTCAGTGCTGCGCTGCTGTCAGGATTTTAGTTTGGTTTGGGTTTTTACTGTTGTTTTTTCAGACAGCAGACAGGACGGGATGGGTATTCCCGTCTGCCTTGGTGCGCAAGAACTAGAAAGAAAAGTTTTTGTGTGGTTGGACTGTTGTTAATTGTACTAAAAGTTCGCTTTTGGTTAAATACCCAGGAGCTCTAAGAGTTTTATATGAAATAACTTGATCCACATTGATTTTATCAAATGACCCAGTTCAGTAATTCCCAGCCAACGAAATTCCAGTAATTCCAGCTTTCCCAGCACCAGGAAAGATATAACCTGCACCAGCACAGTGCTCCCAGCTGATTTTTTTTTTTTTTTTTAAATCTCCATTTTATCAACTTGCTTGGTTTCTTCCCCACTTTGCATCTGTTACTGATCAAGCGTGTGTGTAGTCAGAATAAATTGAAAAGGAAGCAAACAAATAAACAAACAGTAGTATTAGTGTTGGTTGTGCTCTTGATTAGGCTAGGTATAATACTTCAAATCTGTAATACAGTCGAATTTGCCTAGGAACTGGAATTCATGCCCTTCTCCAGACTATTTGGCTTTTCCTGAATACTGCTATCTTTGAGACAGTTTGGCACATGACAGTGAGTAAAAGCAAGCACTCCTTATGTTTTTCAGTAGCTGCCAAGATGCTGGTGTGCAGGGAAATGATTAATATAGAAGTGAGTTGAATGTAAATTATTGTTGTTTAGGGTAGGTGGTGAATTATTGACAGAGAGGGGAACTGCATTACATAAAATGCACTGAGTTGCAAGGATTGCCAAACTAGCATAGAGATGTCGAAGATAATGGCAAAGGGCAGAGAGAAGTTGTTTCTGTTTTTAGTACACGGACATATGCCTGTTCCCAAAAAGAAATGCTTGGATTTAAAGTCATACATGAAGCCACGACATTTGTGACTGCTCAGTCTGTAGCATAATTTATACACAATAAGGATAGCTCTAGAAAAGGACTACATAGCTGTATGCCCAAGTGCAGCTATGCTCTTATTCATAGGAGGCTCTAAGTTTACATCCTCCAGAGACAACCGAACAATACACGAGCCTTTCTCCACGCCACGGGAACCAAGCAGCCTGGAGAACAGCTTTCAGAGAGCGGTTTTAATTTGAAGTTAGTGGCAGTGAAAAGAGACAGCTCAGCCACATCCCCGCAAGGTGGGCTGTGCACACCTAGGACCGACAACTTGTGTCTTGCGTTGACAGCTCCCGTCATTCCAATGGTGGAAGGAACTGCCTGGCAAATGATGGCATGTTTCCCAGTGACTTTTTCTAGAGGGATTCACCTCTCAAGATAAAAAAGTAATCCAGTTTCTCTACCCTTTAGGAAAGGGACCTTAGTCCCTTTCCTAAAAATGTTATCAAAATGTTTTGTGGCGTAGCCCCTACCGGATGGTGACTTGAAACTGCATGCTCGCTTTAAGATAACCAAATGGTTTCGCCACGGTGATGAGTTTTACTTGCTGTAACTTTGCTTGGATCTGACCTAGCAGTTGGCAGGAAAACTCTGCAGGGTGTTCACAAGCCTTTCATTCTTCTAGTCCTCCATTAAAGCATAGACCTTTGTTAGAAGTAGGCTATGTCTGTCCAGCTCCTGCACCACAGTTGAAGACTGCTTATCTTATATATACAGTATGCACAGTGATACTGCTCAGCAACCTCAAAAAGTCACTTTCTATATTTGTAGCTGAGAGATATACAGCAGTGAACTCTATGTCATTAACAATAACTTAAGTATGTTATCTTTTGCTCCACAGTTTTCCATGGTTTATTAATGGCATAACACATTAATTCTTCTTACAAGTGTGACCTTTAAAGCTCCATTCATCCTCATAGCTTTTATCCAATTACATTATCACTCACTACAGGTACAGCATTTCAAAATCTGCATTTTGTTAAAAGAAGTAAATTGCAGGGGTCTCAAACCTATGAAAAATATCAGGTGTGTAGGGAAGGAAGATTGGAGAGGAGAGAACAAGAGACGTCCTGCCACTGAGATGCAGGTCAGATGTTTAACTCCACATCTAAATGTGATGCTCAGTCTATCGAGGACAAAAAATTTCATGTGAAAAAACTGAAACTCAATGCATTGTATGTGGAGAGCAGCAGAGCCAAGCAAATTAAAGATTAAATACATTAGTACCTACCAAAGTTAAACAATGTAGGGCTAATAATAATACATAAACAATTAACAATGTGATATTTACACAATATTTATACAACTGCAACACGTCATACCAAATAAAATTATTTTCTTTCCTACAGGATGCAGAAGCATATTCTCTGATATACGTAACTCATCAACATTAACAATAATAAGTGTATGTACAGTGGGAAGGTAATACAGTGGGAGCTAGATCTGTTTTATCTTTGGACATAACTATGGGTCTTCCTGGTATCTGTGTGGGTAGAATATGGACTACAGAGATCGGGGAGAGACCCACAGAGACACAAGAAATTTTTACTACATAGCACTAAGATATTACAGAGCTTCTGATGTGTTTGATGCATGGTTTCTTTTGTTTGTGCCATCTCTGAAAGTGGCCAGCAGCAGATGTTTTAGCAGCAACAAGACACACGGTAGCAAAGGTACAACAACCTACCTCACTTAAGTTCCTAAAGAGAGCTTGATTTACATCCTGAAATCTTAATTCAGGTTATGCTCAACCACTTCATGGAATAAAATGTTTCGGTTAGAAGGATGAAGAATGGGGTGTGTACACATTTTATTTAGGCACACAAAGAACAGTCCCTTTAACGCATCAGACTTGTAAAATCACCACCAGGACTGTTATTATTTAGATGGTCTTTAGGCAAAGAGGTAATTTTGACAGGGGGAAGAATTAACACTATTTTTTGGAACAATGTTAAAAACAGGCAGTCAAGACTTTTTTCAAGATGCAACATTAAATTTGTTTTTTTGAATGAACCTGGTGATTGTGTTGCTTATTAGACCAAGGTAAAATAATGCTCCATGCAGCTTTTTAGCGGACTAAGGATTAAACCTGTAATTTTGCAAAGACTTATTTGCATATGTAGACTTTTAACTGAAAGGGATTTTTTTAAGTTTCTACATCACTTTTAGATGGCATAGGAGAATATCACGTGTCCTTAATGCCCGCTACTAGACAGGTCACTGTCTTTAAGGTGTGCCACTAAAGAAAGTGCATTTATTAGCTGTTATTGATAAAGCAGTATCTGAAATAACACAGGCTTTTGTTTTCCAAGTCTGTAAAAGTTAACATACTCCTCCTAAAATCATAAGATTCTGGGAGTCTCTTCACTGCCGTCAACAAATGCAGTATTATGGTCAACCCACGACAGTTCACAGACTGGCAGCTGGCTGATAAATGCCCATTTGCTGGTAACACCTATTAATTGTTATGAGGAAGGACAAATGAAACTGAGCTTACCTATTGTGTTAGCCCTGGCCGAAGGACTAGCTAATGTTGCTGGCACAGAGGATTTTAGTGAACTGGTCCCACTATTTATTCTCAGAGTTGGCATATGAGGAGAGGTGGGGGATGTGGGAGACTTGCCATCAGATGTCTTGGGCTTGGCTGAAAGGTTCAGAGGCTGGGCTACTTCATCCTACAACAAGCAGAAGAGAAAAGAATGTTATTAAAAAACTGCTGTTGGCACACCACCATCCAAGCAAAGACAGTTGTTTTCAGCTCATATGAACTTCTAAACTGGAAAGGTTGTATGATATATATTAAGATCAAATGTGATACCATCTTGTCATTCCAGTTTGGAACTGAGATGACTGATAAACTGGAAAATTAGCATGACATGATCAGAGAACATCCTCCATTTGTACTTTGTATGTAAGAATTGTCTCTGAAGAAACGGATCACAGCAACAAAATATACCCTTCTATGATGAAAATAAAGAGCACTTTTACACTTACATTTTATTGTTACTTTATTTTGAACTTTATGGGGATAAATTAAAAAAGAACTGAAGAGAATTTTCACTTGAAATTCAACCACCGCGACCCAAATTGGGCAAACGTGTTTGAATGAATGGGTTTTCTTTTTTTGGGGGGGGGTGGTGTTGGTGTTTGGTTGCTTGGTTTTTATTTATTTAACTTGTGCTTTCTTCTGAACTTCCCATGCTGAGAATTGCAAGCACAAAAATGTCATAGGAAATAAATACTACTCTTCCACCACAACAAGAGAGCAGGGAGAACCTGCCCTTTCTTTCCACAAAATTTGAAACAATAACCTGGATAATTCTGCATAAGTCTCTAGATTTTTTTCATATTCTGTGGAGATTCTGACTTCAAGATTTCAGTCATTATTATTATGTGAAAATAGAATAATTGGGTAACATTTTTTGCAGGCTAACTGGAATTATTCCTAAACTTGGCTTTATTGCACAGAGTAACAGACAGCGCTATAAAACACATTAAAATTCTAAGTCATGTATTTTTGTTTGACCAACATAAAATACAATAAGAGGAAAAAAAAAACAGGGAAGGGAGAAAAAGCTTTTTAGCAAGGGGGATATTTTGGAAGTGATTTTAACTGACTTTTTAATAACCACAACTGATGGGTATGGTATTAGATCCAACCATCACATATTAGCTTAGCTTTCCTCTCACATTGTGACTTAGGAAAGCCATCCTCTAGCTGCTGGAACTGTTACATCACACAACTGGGGTTTGGCTCAAGGCACTGAAGAAGCCGATTCTGATCTCCCTAAGTTATAAGTACATTCACAGTTATGGAATTATTCCTGACTTACAGCAATGCAAAACTAACTGGAATTACACTCATAATGTTTGAGTGTTTTACTGTTACCACTAAGGTATCTGTAACTACTATCATATAATACTGATTCTTTTCCACAGGGGGTGGTGTACTGCAGTAAAGAAGGAATTTTATAGTTGCCTATCACTTGTGGAAGTATGATACAGATGTACATCTCCAAACACAAGACAATTCTGCAAAGCACTGTCATATAACTTTTCCATTACCTTAAAGAAGCGAGCTCTG
The DNA here is from genome assembly GCA_026413425.1 of Tringa solitaria. Taxonomy (NCBI): domain Eukaryota; kingdom Metazoa; phylum Chordata; class Aves; order Charadriiformes; family Scolopacidae; genus Tringa; species Tringa solitaria. Next base: position 71,645,983 of record JAOXJM010000001.1, on the reverse strand, counting down.
AGCAAAGCACTTTTGTTATATTTGATTATTTCTACACTTTTGTAATAGTTACAGCTAAAAATAAATTAAATATTAGCAGACAAACATATTGAGGACATCGTGGACAAAGCTGTCATCCTTGAAGTGGTATTTAAGCCATCCTAGATGCAACTTGTGCATAAAATAAAGGGGAAAAAACATCAATGCATAAAATTGACTTAGGAGCCCATATTCTGTATTCTCAGAAGTGACTTAGGCACCTAGATGGCAGAGTTCTGTTAGTCTTTTAGAAATCTTAAGCCTTGGGGTTAAAATGTCACCCAGTTCAACTAGGATTTGACATTTTCACAAGGTATTCGCTACATTACAGAAATACAAATCCGTCTATATTAGAATAAAATAGATTAACCTACTAGCCAAATGGAAGTGAACTTGCTCTGCTGTTCCACTGATTTCAATTTAAAAGAAAAAAAAAAGTCTCACAACAGTGCAACTATAATGTTGTAAAACCAGTACTGATTTAGTTGCATAAAAATGTACAAACCAGCCAATGAACCAACCAAACACAGCGAGCCTGTGCCAGACAAGGATCCCTGAACAGCAAAGTCATCTATTTCGATGAGACAGTACCAGAAGCAATGCAAACCTGCCCACATTCTTGTTTCAATTCAATCCAAGGGGGGGTTAGTTTCCATGTATATTCAACTCTTGACCTCTGTTGTAAGCCTCAACAAAAGGGGCTGATTAGTTCCAGATATTGTAGCAAAAGCTGCAGTGTGTTCTCTGGCCACTGGAAACCTGACCCAGAGCAGCACTCCAGTTCATAGGGAGCAGCAACCAGTCCCTGATGGGAATGGCTCTCGCTCCCATCCAAAGTCAGCTTGGATTCCAACCTGCATCCTCGTGCTAAAAGGTTTTTTGCACTCTCGTCCTTTTGACTCAATCCCTCCACTATCCTGCCCCAATAAAGTTTACTTCCTTCCCTTCCCTCGCTCCTTTTCCCTTTCCTCAGTCCTTTTGTTCCCCCTTTTTAGCCTGGTGTGAAGGCAAGGTCTTGTGCAAGTCCACTAGAGAACAGTGGGTTTGGTCTCATTTAATGCAAGTTAGAAACGGGGAAGGTGCTTTTTTTTTCCATCGTAGGCATCCAGCAATGAAGCTGTCTGCACGATAACTATTCTTGGTGGTAAGAATGCTTGTCTTCATTCAAGTCAGCACAGCCTTCTCTAGAGCCAAGAAGTATAAGGCCTTGTGGAAATAATAGAAGTCGACAGCTCCAGAGCTGATAAATGTCATTCCAAATTGCCCCTTCATTCACTTTCATTGTGTGTTCAGGCTAATGGTAAATTAATCGGAGGTCACAGAAGCTTGGTTCTCATAAAGGAGGATAAGTAAACAATTTTCAGCTATTATATGTATTTAGAAAATGATATTACTTCACTGTTCGGTCTCGCAACATTTTTACTTCTGTTATTTCAAAGAGCATTCTCAAATCCTCACTGGAAGTCAAATACATTAAAAAATCAGTCAGAGAGTTTAGAAATCCCATGTTGGATTATGAGTTGATAATAATTTCAGTCATTTCCTTTACCACAGTGGAACTACACTGATTTATTCCATGGGAGTCTAAAAAATATCTGGGAGACAGGTAATAATATACAATTGTGTTAAGTGTGAAGATGACTGTTGGGATCTTCACTCCTATACTCAGGGAGCCTTTTTACTCTTTTTCCTATTTGCAGACATACATTCAAAATTCTCTCCTCTTGCAGTTTAAATCAAGCACTGGACTGCCTTCATTATTGATTTGCGTCCGTGGAACCACAAGAAGAATTAGGTGTTGGCCTACCTTTATTTTTAACCATTAAAATCTCCCAGCTGACATTCTGTCACACTATAGATTAGCAGGCTTCAACTCTCAGATATATAAGGCTCTGTATAACTGCAGCATGACAGCTAGGGCAAACACGAGTAATGAAAAGAAAAGCACAGATGTAGCATGTTCACTCCAGGTAGATGGTATCTTTCAACAGGCAGG
>JAOXJM010000001.1:71621259-71643852 GCA_026413425.1 Tringa solitaria | reverse complement strand
ATTTTGCCATTTATATGTTTTTTTTTTTTCAAGTCAGTATTTTTAAAGAGTTAAACAAAGTCAAACATTTATTTATATATCAGCCAAAACGATTAATGCTTAGACCAGAGGATGTTATGACCCAAAAGGCTTGTAATAATATAAACACAGATGTGATGAAAGTAAAATATGATTTTGATCAAGGGTTATGAAATGTTTCCTTTAAAGTAGCACATCTGTCTAACAAAACAAAACACACACACAAAATGTAGATAATAAAGCATAAGCGAAAACACAGGAAGGAGGGCTAAAAAAATGAAGTACCCACAGCAAGAGCAAAGTATTGGTAAAGAGGTTCCCATCCCCTGTCTCACAGTAGTGTCAGAAGAGCCGCTGGTTTAGGGAGAGCTGGTGGTTTGCTTCCCAGGATTGGAAGACTGTCATTAATCAAAACTTTGGAGCTCGGGGAACTTAAAATACTTGATTTGCTCTAGACTTTTTTCCCAGCTGATCTCTAAACAGACAAGGGATGAAGGAAGAACCCTTCATCTATACCAGAATTTGAGGGGTAAACCAAATATTCAAGAGCTGTATTTTGTAGCTTTACTCAAACTAGATTTGAATAACTTTGAGCTTTCGGATTTAAGCATCGGGTACTGGAAATCTCCGAATATAAGTGCCCAACACGCAACATTTAAACAGAAATACTGCTGGTAAGTGGAGTGTGCATCACACTGCTTTTATACGGATTGTATGGTCCTATGAAAAGGTAAAATGCTCGGTAAACACAAAGTGCTTATTAATTGGGAGGAAAAAACGAAAGAGTAAGAAAAGGAAAGGATTTGGTCACAGTCATATAGTAATGTAGTGGCAGAGTTTCAGACAGACCCAGGAATTCTCACTTGCAGTCACCTCTGTTGCAAACAGTTGGCTGAAATGGTGTCTTTTCTAATCTTTCAATCGTGCTGTCTCTCATTTACCTCCTCCTAAAATAAAAGGTTAATTTATCTCTATGGAGAATGCATTTGGAAAAAGAAGGGAATAAAATCTGATTTTGACAATCTCTCTAAACCATCTATTAAAAATGGCACTATTGCAACACCAAGAGCTGAATAAAAGACTGATAGCCCAGATGAATGAAACAATCTCAAAGAAAGAAAAAAATGGGAGTGGTGGGGAAGACCCCAAACGATTAATTTAGATTTCATAATCTCACTTCTTTTCACATATTTTAAAGATTTGCATACTATTATAATACAGTTACTGAATCATCGTACTGTCATTTAAATCCAAGTGCTGTATCCCACTGTGGCACACGCTGAAGGTCCAGGTTGCACGGTTTATTACAAAATCATGAACTACTCTGTGTATCATCTGACTGGCAATACAAACGTGCTTAAATGACCTGGCATAAGCACAGCCTAGTACACTCTACTAAAGAGGCTTTTTGTGACCTCTGGGAACACATTCGCCACATCTTGCTGCCTATTTAAATGACCTTGACAGTACAAATTACAGCCAAATGAGTTAGAAATAAGAAGCCGGAGAGGGGGTTTCTAAAAGAATGCCTCTGCCAACTCCCCAGAAACAAAGCCTCATTCCCCCACATTGGTTCTGTTTCGTGGAGATCTTCATTTCATCAGAAATGCAAAATACGGAGCACTTCCTGGCATGTCTGGGGCAGAAGACAATGATGCTATTGTTGCCCACTGAACAATGCAGCCAGTCAGTGGCTTATCCAGTCAGTCTCACACTTACCCAGAAACGTCTGACCAATATATATCAAAAACCGAGATGGAACAGCATATATGCAAAGAAAATCCTTTGGCATCACTGTCCCTCAAGACTACAGTTGTCCACACACTCACACAAAGATACCAGCAGCTTCCTTCGCATCCCCTCCCCTTCCTCTGAAGCCACTCATGGCGAAATTATCAGTAGTGATAATAAGAAGCCGAGAGGTAAAGGCAGTTGTGAAACATGTTGTATAAATGAATCATGCTGCTGATATTATCCTCACTGATGAAATAATTGTATTAAATTAAGCAGGGATGTTCACATGACAGGATGGGTGAATTAGATAATGCTCATCTGCAGCTGTACCTCCTCCTGCCACATTCTCAAGTTTTGATTAAGAATAATGTGTCCCTTCCTGCAAAGGTAGAAATTTCTCTTATATAGAAAAAGAGATGGAAACGTATAAACAGGCATCTTAGTTATGATATGATAATGAACACAGTAAAATTATTCTTCATGTTGAGAGAAGTCACTTCATCCTACCCTTGCCCATGAGTTTCAGTGCCAAAAGCAGAAGGTACAACTGGACTCTTGTCAGAAAGGAAAAGAAAAGGCACCGAAGATGAGACAGAGGGCAAGTATCAGGAAGAACTCTTCTTTCTTTCTGATCCTGCAAACCGCACAGACTTTTCTTTCTGCAATAGCTGCAGAAACATCTCAGTCTGGATTTCTGTCTATACCTAGAGCAGGTTGTTGGTTTTATTTTTATGCTGTTGCTTTGCTGAGTATCTTCCTGAACACATTGCTCTCAGGAGGCAGACACTTTTTGGACTCAGTGCATTACCCAGCCAAAGTTAGTACTTCCAGTCTTTACTTGATAGTACCCAAATACTCTTATTCATGGAAATCAAAACAAAGAGGGGGAACTGAGCTGCCTTATATTTATCTCATCTGCTTCTTTCGGGGAATACTCAAAGAATAAGCTATTTCCAAATGCTAATTTATACACTGGGACTATTCTTGCACAGTCTCCATTCCTGTTCATGGGGAAAAGTGGTGTATGAGCACACCAACTTAATCTGTTCTGTAGCACCAGGGACAGACAGGATTTTTTTCCCAGTCCTTTTTTTTACAATGCTAGGGGCTCTCAGTGAGGATATTCTCTGGGGACTTTGTCCTCTCAGAAAGATCCCTAACATCTTCCCCTTTCATTTTTCTTTACAGGAAGCCTAGCTGCCAGAAAAGAAGTCTGCAGTTACAAACACTAATTTGCTGCCCTGGAAACCCCAAGCTTTGATTTTGTCTAGTCCCCATGTTGTCACAGTAAAATAAGAGAGCTGCTGGGTGGTTTTCCCTTTGTATTTAGCACTGTTGTTTCCCCAAGTTGCACACAGGATTCACAAACAGATATAGGAAGAACAAAAAAGGGGCATGCAAAATGACCTGTCTATAAACATGGAAGGCCCTAGGAATTGGATGCCCTCCCCTCCTCCCTACAGCCTTTTCCTCCCATGCACATTGCTTACTCTGTAGTATCGGTCTATTCTATGAGCCACAAAATACAGAAGCTGAAATAACAGAGGACCAAATGCCAAACAAGCCTAGGATCATTTTAGTCCTCCAGCTAGCTCAGACACAGAAGAGTGTGGGCTGTTTCATCTGCAGGGCAGCCTAAAAGCAATGTCGGTGGAGAGAGCTATGTAACTCCTCCTCAAAGTCTACATCCAACGATGTCCTGGGGCAAAGGTCTTATTTTTTGTTAGCAACGGGTCAGAACTGTGCACACAGAATCCTAAAAGCAACTCTAAAAGTCTTCAGGAAAGACAAGGGCTGCACTGGGCCGAGCCCTTTGGGTTCCTGTGGAGCTCAGGGCAGGCTGTTTGGCCAACAAAATACACCAGGGCACGCGGCTTAGCAAAATGAGCAGACTGGTATGTGTTTACTCAAAATTCATTCATTTAGCCTCTAAAATCCTCAGAGAGGCATCCTCCAAACCATACTTGCAGCTTCTGGCTGGCTTTGGATTGCCAAACCGCCCACCATCCTTGTGAAGTCTCCTGGTAATCTCCACAGATGAATAGCACAATGTGTTTGATGAAAGCAGGTGATTTGAGAGTTCTAGGCTATTTTTGCTCGATCATGAGTTTTCAGTCACGCATCAACCTCTAGGGAAACCTGATGACTTATAGATGCTTGTCCCAACTCAGTTCCAAACTTCAAACATTCATTTTCATCCATGCAAAAGTGACTGATTTACTCATATTTGCCATTATTCTACTGTTTGCTCTTCTGTTAGACCAAAATAAGCAGAAGTGAGAGCTGCTCACCACACTGCTTAGGACCCAGTATCTGGATTTTCAGTACAGCATGAAGCAAAATTGCAGGAACAAAGAGCTTTTAGCATTTGTTTGCACCTCATAATGAAAAAGCTCCTTCTCATTCTGCATCTCTGAGTGAGTGAAAATTTAACTCAGTAGCTTCATTTACAAAAAAAAATCAACCTCGAGCAAAGCTTGTTCTGAGCAAATCCTGCCAGGTTTGGCCCGAAACGAGAAGGGTCTGTGTTGAATAAAGATACAACACGAGCCAGCACTGGTCCATACTTCATGCCAAACTTAGGTCCTGTTGTTAGCTTTCTCCTTCTAATAATTATTGTTCAGCTGTATTTCTCACATCTCTGCTGTACCTATTTCTTTGGTGTAATGCTATTAATGAAGTGCTTCTCTAAGAAGGCTCAAGTTGGCTGCTAAGCAGGAAGAGTGACTTAGGCACAGGTCAGCAGGGATTGACTCAGATACAGCAAATCTTTAGGGGAAGACAACAACTGATTTTTCATGCTTTTAGCCACGCAAATCACTTTACAAGAGGTAAAAATCATTAGAGAGGATCACAAAATTGTGGGGGACAGGAGGGGAAAAGATTCTTCCTTCTTCCAAACTGCCCCCACTGAACTACATGGCGGGCAGAAAAGTGCAAGATGGAAAAAAAATCACTTCTTCAGTGAACCACAGGCATATTAATTAATTAAAGCTCATAATTACTCTGACAGCTTTTGCCTTATTTTACAAATGGGAAGAACAAGGCACAAAGTGGCCAAATGATTTGCCTAATCTCCCACAGTGAGTAAACAGCTGACTCATAAGGAAGAGGAGAGCAAATGCCACTCTTACTCAGACCAATGTTTTGGGGGTTTTTTTTGATACTGTACTGAACCTCCCAAAATGTCCAGCTGCTTCAAAAGAAGTTGCACGAAAAAGTAGATAGCTGTCAGACAGTTTGATCTCTGGTATGCATTCCTGAATTGTGTTGGGTAGAAACTGGAGTGGCCCATGCCCTGAAGCATGACGTCTTGTAGCTCGGTTCTTAGTTAGATTATTTTTTTGAATTCTTGCTACATAATTCTGTCCCAAATAAAACCCAGAAGTCTAAACATGTGGTGGCACTCTCCCACCTATAACAAGGCTGTTTCAAAAATGGAAATAGACATTAGATTGGATTTTGTTTGCTGCCTAAATTGAACTTGGAGTCACCACCTTCCAACGACTAATCCCTGGTAAATGTTAAGCAGAATGAACAGCAATGAAAACAACAAAACCTGAAAGGACAGGGAAGGACTTGGAAGGAAATAAAACAAGGACCTGCAAAGCCAAACAGCATTACAAACTGGTACATTTTAAATGAACAACAAGAAAACAGAAGCCACACTGATCAAAGCCTCCCACCTCCTCTCTGTGGTGGATGACACCTTCGCTGGGAGCACACCACCACCTCTAACCCCACACCTGCAAAAGGAATTAATTTCAAAAAGAATACAGACCAAAGCGTACTGTATCAAAACAATTTAGCAACAGACCCCTCCTCCTGCTGTGGTCAGGCAGGAGAAGCAAAGATGCTGCATGGATTCTAAGATTCAGGGAGGAAAAAAGACAAAACAAAAGAAAAGAAAAAAAAACAGCTGTTGAAAACTTTAGAAGAAAAAAGGCAAAAGACCTTGAAAGAAAAGAGAATTCAAACAGCTTGGACAACTGGCAGTGGGCTAAGAAATTCCTTTTCAAAAACCACCTGTGCTTTCTTTGACTTTGGATATCTCTATGTAGTCTAGGTAGATTTTCCACTAAGAGAGGCAGCAATGTATGCTGCAGTACAAATAAGTGGTGCAAAGATAACATGCACTGCTTTTATTTATACATATGTACAACTGTAAGAAAAATGTCAAAATATGTTTTGTAACTGTAGATATGACCTGCCTGAAAATTTGTTTTTCCAAGTAATAGCTTTTCAAAGGGAAACATCAACACAAAACTCATCCGTCTTTAATGCTTGCATGCTACTAACAACATCCTAGATCATTAAAATCAAAATGATTCTGCAAGTCTGCCTTACTTGGTATTTTTTCATTTCACCTCCTTTTAGCAGTTAGATGAAATCTAATCAGCAGTTCAAAAAACTGGAGGAAGTTTAATGTACTGTAGGGAATGTTCAAAGTGAACACATGCTCCATCATTGAGTACTGCACTCCAAGAAGAAGAATTTGTTTAATATTTATACCCCATCCGTATTCACGTCCATGAGGTCAACTACTTGAGAGTACACCTGTTGGAAAGGGTCGTTCCTTCTCCTGTGCCACAGTCATGCCCTTTCTATTGCTGATTCCTCGTGTTCAGTTCCTGACTTTCTAACAAACTGTCTCTGTGAACTTGAATGAGTTACTCATTATCTACTCTTCTGCATACGGTCACTAAAATCTTTGTGAAGTTATGATAAAATATTAGCAAATAAAATTTCAGTGTTTTGCACAAGTGCAAATAGCTACAGAAAGTAAAGGGCCACCTCTTTTGTCTCAATTCTCTACCTACAAAATCAGAGAAAATACACATGAAAAGGGTTTCTTTTATGCAAACTGGGCATACATCATATATATGTTTATCTAACTGCATGGGGACACCACTATTTACAATCCCTTAGGTTCAATAAGTACTATTGATATTATATAATTATCCTAATGAACATATTAACCAACCCTAATAATCATAATTAAAATCGAAATATATTGTAGTTTCTTTTTTTTTTTATTTGCTGCTGTCAGTACTGAACGCAGATTTACAAGCAGAACAGTGTTGAAGAAGTATTCAGCCCCCCTCGGTGAATAGACTTCAGATCCTATTCCTGATTCCCACTAGCAAAAATGAAATCACCATCAGGACCGGTATTGGGGCCAAATTGCTGGCAGGCACAATGAACCACTAATTGCTGGATTCATTAGTAAGACTCATAGTTTGTCCCCATGAGATGCCGAACACTTTCAGCTCCTTTTAAAACCTAGCATCTCAGAAATTAAAATTAACAACTGCAAACTAGTATTTCTGTTATACTGTAGAAACTCAGCATGAATTTGAAGTCAGATCACAAGAATGCCAAAAATCTATTATGTAAAATTAAGCAGATTTTTATCTACCATTTTCCTGTTAATTCTGTAGAACATGCATGAATCCGTGTACAATAGATATTCCATGCTGTTTCTCAAGCCTAAACAATCGGTTAAAATAGTTTTTGTAAAGCTGAAAGAAGACAACTGCCTTTAAAAATACCTTTCAAATAGCCCCAGCATCACACTGTTAAGATTGGCCTATTCTTTTCAGACATGAAACAAATGTCTATTTAAGAACACATCCAAATGCATTTCCATCACTCAGCCAGAACACATTCACCTCCCAGAAGCTAACACTGTAAGAGATGGAAAGAGAGAGGGAGAGAGAGAGGAGACCTTTAGTCCACCTACTGGCTTCACTAAAGGCAATGAATCCAGCCCTAGCTCATTTCAAGTAGGTTCAATTGTGTCAAAGGTTACCCACAAGCTATTTCTTGATGATTTATAGCTGATGTCTACAGATCTCCTTTTATTTTAATGATGACTTCAATACAGACGTTAAGACATTCTTTGTCTTCGCAGAAGTATATGAGAGGGAAGCTGACATCTTAAAAAAAAAAAAATCTAAGAGGCTGATTCGCTATTTCTGAACGGGGCCAGCTCTGGGCAGTTTTTATATCTTATCCAGAAGGAAAAGGGGAGGGAAAAAACCCCTTCATGCTTTTCTCCCATACTAAAGCTGCTATGTTTTTGTGACTTATTCTGGGCACAAATCCTAGAGCACTGACTCAACGTGTATATCACCAGTTAATTATGATCAAGACAAGACACTAGGATACTTGGTAAGCATAAGATAATTTTATCTCTTTGCCAGTAATAACATGTATTTATATAGCATTATTTTGCTCTGTTTGAGCCCAGAGCAATTAACAAAGTCCCAAATGATACTATCATGGGAATCCTTCCACCCAGCCCTGAACTGTAGTCATTTGGGGCTGGAGAACAGCAGCACAGGAAAAGCAGTAGCAAGACATACTGCATCCATTTGAGATTTAAGATGTCATGCCAGTAAAAACCCCGAGAGTTGTCCAAACCTGAGATTATTTTTAGCCACAAAACTAGCCTATGTGCGTGCATGTGTGTGAGTGTGCACATCAGGTCTGTGTGCATGTACGCATGTCTGGCAATCTTCATCTCTGTAGATATTTTGAGCGCACCAGCCAATCTCCATCAGGTTTGATGAAGTCCTCAAAGGTCCCACATCATTTGTGTAGAGGGACAATGGGGTGGGGGTGGGAATTCTCTAGGCCTCTCCTCTCAGGACAAGACTCCAGTGCTTACCCACACTTTAAAAGACAACAGGCGATCCCCTGGAGAAAGGTATTCTACATTTCCAGTGAGAGCCCAAACACTGTGACAGTTCACCAATGAAACTAGGCCTCACTGGCACTTTTGGAGCATCGCGCTCATTTGAAAATGAAGGCAGAAGAGAAAGTGTCTATTCAGTCTGTTCTGCTCTGCAGGCCTCTGAGCATCTCTGCTATTTTCTTGCTTAGGGTAGGCAAAAGGATGGGGCTGTTGTCTTCCTCACCCGCTAGCCTCAATAAACTTTAGCTGTCTGGTAGACTAGTGAATCTCCTGGGTATCACACCACCACATCGTTCTGCCTATAAGCTGCAGTTCACTGGGAGGACTTACTTTGTGTAGAGAAATTGGTATTTCCAAGGCTGTGAAATGAAGAACTGTAAATCCAGACATGAAATGTAGTGGGCAAATAGTCATGTGACACCATTTTAACTTCTGGTCTCATGAATAAAATGCTACTTGACACACATTTCTCAGCCAAACTGTATGTGCTGAATTTGCCTGACCCCAAATTACGTCCGTGCCTTTTATAGAGAATGTTGAAAGCACAGGCTATCCAGACATTTATGAAGAATAATAAGCAAACAGAGATGAATGAATTTGTGCCAGAGTTTTAATTGCAGACTCTATTTTCAGTGGACATCAGAAATTAGGATAGGAGTACCTGGAAAAGGAAAGAAGATAATTTCAAAGACTAAGAATATTGAAAATAAGAGGTCATTCTGATCTGCAAGCAAAGCAGAAAAACCAACAGATTTTATACTAGCTGGACTCAAGATTTACTGAGGCAACCAACAGCTAAATTCAAAATATATTAACTTACAGCTGTAACCTGAAGTCTATACAGCTCTTAGCATTGCTAAAGATAAAAGTAATCACTGACCTGGAATGACCGCAGCCCTGAGAGAGCCACCTTTGGAAATACAGAAATTCACAAGAACCCAATGCAACAAAAATACTCTCCAGAATTATATACATATATTATCTTCCTAATTGTACACTGAATTAAAGGGGCTTTAGTAATTCTGTCACTACATTACTCCCTTTTCCAGTACACTGCTTCATAGTTTTCTCTGGAGCATTTTGGAGATGAATAAATGTACCCCTGAAACTCAACTTTAAGAAGCTTTTTTGTGCCAATTTTCCAATGGATATGTCATGTTGGGTTGTGTTTGTCACTATGAAACTCCTGTTGTGTTCTGTTAACTTGAAATCACGTAACACGATGTGGCTGATTCACGACGTGACATGTCACTGGCTGGCATGTCAGCTGAAAGCCTGTACAAACCCATGTGCTACATCTCCTTACACACATAGGTCTTTTAAATGGCCCCTTATTTTCAACCTACTAGCAGGTGCTGGCACATCCACTCAAAAAAAGTTTAAGAAACACTAATAATTTATGAAATACTCAATACTCTGTTCTTTCCGTAACATCATGACTGGAAATTGAAAAGCTCTTTCTCCAACATTCCCATTAGAGACAAGGTCTTCCCCTCTACGCACTCTGCATGTCAACTACTGAGCAATCTTTTATCAAAGACTTTTTTCTTAATATTTTTTTTTCCTCCAGAGATACTAGTCGTGGCATTACCTTATCTTCCTTTAAAAGCAGCAGGGAAAAAATTTAGCAACTGAAAGGAAACAAACAGAAACTAAACTATTCATCAGTACTAAAAGTACATATTTGAATTCATTGTCTGGCAGCATTAGTGGATAAAGGCTCATAGAATTGTTTAGGTTGGAAAAGACCTTTAAGATCATCAAGTCCAACCATTAACCTAGCACTGCGAAGTCCATCATGATCGCGATCAAAATTTTGTACTGGTTTCATGTATTAAATCCTGTCAAATTACATCAAAACCCAAAATAGTTTGTTGGATCAGCTTGCCTGCCTCTGATGTTCTTTGGATGCTCTCAAATGTTCTCTCTGGTTACTACTGAATCACTTCTACTGGGAAATACTGTAGTAAAAAGTCGAATTCTGCTGAGAAATATTTATGCCTTAGCAGAATTCCTGACATGAAGTCTTCTATGATTAAAATAGTAACTCATAGATTCATTTTGTTAGCTGCTTTCTAAGTCTTTGAGATACATTTATACCAATCTATAAGTTTCAGCCATAGCAGCCTGAAGCTTTTTGTTTAAAGAAGATTCTCACATATTCACATGACTCCAGGAGCTGGGAATTTAAAGGTGTTATCTATTATAAAATCAAAAGATGCAGCCATGCTGCTTTAAAAAAAGTGTGTACACTGAAGTGATGATTTCCACATAATTTCCCTGAAACCCTCTTTTGCACCAGTTCACTTTACACTAAACACACTGCATTCTGTACAACAAACGTGTAGTTCTGAGAAACTTCAGTGAAATACTTGCCAAGCACTCCATATAACTCTAGAGTTAATACTAACCTATAAGAAACTGTCTCTTTGAATGTGAAAATAAAATAGATTTCTTCTCCATTCTGCTCCTAAATGTTGCTTCTCTTCAGCTATACACAGCTACCAGGGATTACAGATTAAAATATTTCAGATTAAAAAAACTGTAGAGCTCCCTTGTTAAATTATAATCATTCAGCTGTTGGTACATGAATACTTACTGCAAGATATTTTTATTTGATGCTTAGTTTGAATTGCTTGCCTGAATGTCTCAAGAAGAGTTAATTTCAAATCTAGCATGTAACATGGAAGCAAACCATCCTTCTGCAGGCAAAGCAAGCAGTTTCTGGAAGCTACTAAACTGATCACATTGGAATTCTATTCAAACACCTCAGAAATTTACTTTCTGTGTTGAAAAGTCCTACATTTGGTAAAAGATGGCTCCATTGCTGTCCAGTAGACAGCCCTGCCAAGAAAGTCTATGCACGTCACTTTTGATTATTAACATATGCCACAAAATACCCAAACACTTAAGCTGATGCTGCAAAAGAGAAGATTTAATTCCTGAAGTGAAGTACCTGGCTCCCTTCTAGAAGAATCTAGTAGAATGAGAGTCCTACACTCCATTTCAAGCTGTCTCCTAATCCACAAAATAGGTACATGGCTACAGCACTATTATTTTGCACAAGCCTGTGCTTCTGGAATAAGCACATTCCTTGATTTAGAGAGTCTAACAGCCTGGAGTCTAAAAAATAAATCTCTGGTATAAAGGATGACCTTTACTTTACAGGAATTTCATATTATGAAGGAAACTAAAAATTAATCTAATATTGGCATAACTGGCTGGTTTGTTATCTATATTTAACTTAGATCTAATATTGGTCCTTCACCTTTGCAATGCTGTGAGATTCGGCAGCTCTCAGTGAAAAATGCCATGTCCCGAACTGAACTTATAAATAAATTTCTCCTCACAGTTGGTTCCCCTTCCTCAGCAGAAAGATTCAGTATTCTCCAACTCTCCCCACAGAGCAAGCCCACCCAAATGTCAGGATTATCAACAAAAAGCACTGCAACCTGAAAAATCTATTTTTTCTCCATTTCGTTATGCAGCTACAGATTCCACGCTCTCCTTTTACTACTGTTCTTAGGGCTGCATGGCCAACTGGCAACATCAGCTCAACAGTTATCTTAGTGGCATTGAAAAACCTTTACTTTGTGACACTGTTTTCTTGTTTGAGACCCTTCCTCTACTACTTCTTGCAAAATGCTGCTCTTTCTCATTCAAGCTCTTTGTTCCAAGTGAAACTAGGTGGGCAGTTCTATCAAAAAGATGCTACAGAAGTCAATGCTTAGGTATTTCTAAGTAACAGAGTAAGATGCAGAGCAGAAACAAAACGTCAGGTCCCAGCGCTCCTGAAAACCGAGGGATTCTATAAGTGAACCTGGCTTTATAGCTGCCTCCTGGAAGTAATCATAGAATCATAAAAAGGTTTGAGTTGGAAGGGACCTCAAAAATCATCTAGTGCCAAACCCCCTGCCCTGGGCAGGGACACCTCCCACCAGACCAGGTTACTCAAAACCCCATCCAGCCTGGCCTTGAACCCCTCCAGGGATGGAGTGTCCACAGCTTCTCCAGGAAACCTGTTCCAGTGCCTCACCACCCTCACAGAAAGAATGTCTTGCTGACACCTAATCTAAATCTCCCCTCTTTCAGTTTAAAACCATTACCTCTTGTCCTATGGCTGCACTCCCTGATAAAGAGTTTCTCCCCATCTCTCCTGTAGGCCCCCTTCAGATTCCGGAATGCTGCTCTAAGGTCTTCCCAGAGTCCTCTCTTCTTCAGGTTGAACAACCACAAGTCATAGTGCCTGATGTAATAACTTGGTTCTCAGTATGAAGGTAATGCTGTGGATCATTTAACCAAAAACAATGAAAACTACCTGCTGCCCACACCACCAACTTTGTCATTTAGGAAAAAGTGGGTGTTTTATTTCTTTGTACCAGGTAAGGAAGGCACTGGTGGCAAGAAACAGTAGTGAACTAGTAAGAAGCACATACTGCATGTTTGTCATTACCACTTTGCTTTACATCTCTGTTGTTGCCTGTCTCATTTCCAAAGACCTCTCTTTCAGAAATGCAGCGGTCTTGCTTAATTTGTGTATCTCACTTTTGTTTTGTGACCAGATTTCAGAGAGGTTTTTTTCCCCCCCTTTTACTTGTTATGTTTTCTTCTGAGTTTTCATTATAAAAAGTGCCGACTGAGCCGAACAAGGGCTGACTGGCTGGCAACTCTGCTTGAGAGACAGGCTCCTGCCAGAGAGACGTGGTAGCAGGAAACAGCTGCGGAGAGTTAATCTGAAAAAGCATCCTAGGAGCCCCTCCATGTATCTAATTTATTTTTAGGTGGGAAGCAGGCAGAATGCTGTGCAAGTCCCTACTGCTGCTGCTTTTTAGATATTGCTGTTAACATTGGTTTTATTGTTCAGAACACATTCTCTATTTCAGAAAAGCATCTTTAGAAGTTCCATTAGAACACATCACTTCATTGTGCTCCAGCAAATGCTTTAAAAAGGCATTGTTTAAATGCCTGGACGTCATGTATAGGAAGAAGAGCAAGGAAGAGGAAAATAGTTTCAAAGATTCTGTCACCAACTCCACATTTTGCTTTTTGCGATTAAAAGCATGGGCAGCAAAGGAAGAAGGCTTCCAGGTAAAGACATAATTAGCTACAAGGTCTCCATTCAGAATGGACAGGGATGCTAAAGAAGCAGCTTAGCACCAAGTGGCATAGCACAGATAAGGCAGACGAGGTCTCAGTTTACAGCTCCCTGTACATCACTGCATCCACACTACAAACTTTTCCTCAATTACCTTGCAGCTATTTCTAACCTGCTTGATGCACTGACAAGGGGACTGGGAAATGCAAGCACTGAAAAATGTTTTGAATTTAGCCATTTAGAATATTCTAGTGCTAACTTTTACTCTGCTGCTGAAATGCTCAATAGATTAATTTACGAGGATTTTTTTGATCAGTGGCATATAATTAATTGTGTCCAGTCTGGAAATTCTCAAAAATAGAAGAGCCTTGCAAATCTTGGAGATAAGCCTTCTGTAAACACAGCCCTTACGTTCTAGCAGGGATGGTGCCTCTTACAGCACTTTATGTGAACTTAATGAGAACTCGTTCTTCAATTTAAAGTATGTCAGTACTCTCTTTAATGAAAATAAGGATGCCTTAATTTCCTGCTGCTTGGATAGGCATTCAGCGGCTGCTGAACTCTTCAACCAATAAAGAGGACACTAACCACCATTAGTATATGAGGCCTAACATGTGCAATGGGTTAGCTTCAGACAGGTCCCTCTTCTGTGCTCTTCAGGTAAAAGAATTTGGCCCCATCTAACACAAGCAGTCACATCCTTTGATCATCTGAACACAGCCACTATCAGTTGTCTTTATCACACAGCTGTACTCTTTATCGCTGAAGTACTTCACACTGCTGCACAGAACAGTTCGCTCATGTTTCCAAAAATATTTGATATCACTACATCAAAAGAAATGTTATGAAGAGGAAACACCAATAATCTTCTGTATTTGAACAGCAGTGTCTATCATCTGTAGAGCTGAAATTAAATACTTTCCTTTAACGTGTTCAAAAATGGGTACAAGGAATCTGTACATCTACTTAGGTGCTATTAGGCTTCTGTAATAGTCATAGCTTGATGGGGCAAGCAAGCTGATGCACCTATATAACCTAATGGAGCTTAGTGTTTTTCCCAAGATCTCCCCAGGATAAATTTTCACATTCTGAGCTATGATACAAAAGGGTGAAATGAGGGAAAGGGGGACAAATGTACACAAGTTAACAGGGCTGCTTAAGTTAGTCACCTAAAATGAATTTCAAGTCAACAATTTGCCCGAAAAAGAATCACAAATATCATCTAGATGAGTTTTCTTATTACCAGGCCATTTTAGGGTCTTTTTCTTTCTCCTTCCTTGAGATGGTTTTCTTCCTTTTTCCATCACGTGTTTATCCTGAGTCAAGAAAGCTTTCCTACTGAAACTGGGAAGTATACTCCCATCATCAGTTTTGACTGGGACAGGAAAATGCCCAACCAGCTCTCCATAGCAAGTAGTTTACTTATTTTTCCTAGTAACATAGCCTGTGGTGTGTCTGAATTAGAATGCCCATTTCCAAAGACACTTTATTTTGTTCCAGGTATCAGATGTCCTCGGTAAGAAAGTCAACAGTGACTCAGTTGCTAGTTTCATATCCAGGCTTACCTTGTCTGGGTGAGAATGGAGCAAGAACCCTGTCAATGCCTTTCTATCCTTCATATACTATAAACAGGATGCAAGGCACAGCTGGTGCATGTGGCAGCAACTGGTGCTTCAGCAGTAGATTTTCCTCAAAAATGGAAGAAGCTCCCCTGGAGAGCCTCTGGCCATTTTACGGCCAATCTGTGCTGTGGTAGAGAGGCAAGCTCTGAGTCTTTCAAAGGTGATTCTATTGCTGACTATAGGTGACAGGAAAAATTTTCAATCCAACATTTACTTTGGTGATCAGAGGATCAGATAACGTGAAAATAAAGTACCATCTTTAGTTAAGGATTCACACTGATACTTGTCTGGATACTGCAGTTGAGGAGAATCTGATTGTGTATAGCCAACTGCTTAGTGCTGTTTCTGGCTTGTCTGAAACACATTTCCTTTCCTTGTCACAACTCCCAGGTGCTACTGCTGAGCAAATAGTAACACCACTGCCAGAAGTATTTGAAAAGAACAAAAAAATTGATTTGGACAATCTGTGTGCTGTTGCCATTGATGGAGACACAACTGTGAGTAGGGTTAGGGCTGAGGTCATAACAAGGTTAAAAGAAAAGTGCCTAGGAATTCTCTCCTGTCACATCTCACACTGAATTGCTCCTGTTTTTCAGCAGATGCTACAGACAATGCACTGTGCTCCATTAAATGCGGGGAATCATTTAGCTACATTTACAAGCTACATTGAAAATTCACTCCAGAATTACTGCACTTGAAAGGTTACATGGAAAGGGCTAGCATAGTGCATCACGCAGGCACTAGATGCTATATTTATACGTGCAACATAAAAAGGAAGGAACAAAGGCAGAAATGAACAGGGCCCTGGCTGTTTACAGGTGAGGGTGATGTTGCTGTCCTTATTCAAGAGTATAATGCACCTCATCTGAAGTCAGTGTAGACTGTAGCTATCAGGTGAGAATCCTGCTAGCACGGTAAAGGTCACTGTTCAGATAAACATATGCTTTATAACGTTGGGGTTTTTTTTATCTCCTGCATGGCCCTGTACAAGCAAGAGGTTTGAAGTTAAGCAGAAGATGGACTGGTAGGTTATTCTGCCTAGTTCTTTCCCGCACCTCTGCCTGTTCTCTCCTTGGGAGCGCTCTTCTACTCGGGAGCCCGTAACCACCTTGAACACCCAACAGAGCAGCATGCAAGCCTTTACACGATCAAAGGAAAAATGTGCTTAAGACAGACTTTGGAAATCCAGCACAATTTGGCAAACTTCAAAGATAGTTGCCTTTCAAATGGGTTGTGGAGGAGGCCTTGGTAAATTTGAATGGTATGATTAGCATACCGGCTGTTTTTAAAACTGCTCAAGAAGAAGCTGTGTTAAAATCCATTTCCGCAAGACACACGCATTTGCTTTTGGACAGGCTCCACTAGCTCTGTTTCTTAAATCAATTTTTCTGGCACAGATTTCTTCTTGGAAGAATGTACGACACCAGCTCAGTTTCCTAACCAAAACTTGACAGAATGTGTGCAGCACAGCATAATGGCATCTTTACTTCATGGTTTCCTAAAAGTTACAGTACAGAAACCTAGGAAGTCAATTTTGACTATTTCAGGTCACATCTGCTGACAGGCGAGCGAGACAACGGAAGATGCCAGGGTAGTCTGCCCAGCACAATGTTCAAACACTGGTGAGGGCCACTGATAAAAGGTTTGCCAAAATGGGAGTTGCCAAGGTCTTAGAGGAGTTTCAGGGATGTGTTCAAGTCTTACTAGATTTAAAGGATGATCCTTGGCAAACTCCCCCTGATGCTTCTCAGCATTTCTAGAGCCAACAGTTGTTCCATCTGCTGCTGAGGCCGACTTTGAAGAATCCTTGCAAAGAGCAGCACGCTAACTTTAACACTATACAAGAGGGAAAAAAACACAGCTTTTCAGAAGTGACCTAGATGTTTGCCAGTAGCTTGACACACTCTCAGGTAAGGCTGTCTCCTTGTCTTCAAACACTTGAGCGTATTACCAAAGCTGCGCCAGTGTAAACTGTGGGCTGAAAATAGAGATTCAGCAAACAGCATCTATTGAAAGCTTGTCTAAGGCATTAACTGTTCATCTGTGGAGGTTTGACATATAGTAACAGTGAGAAAGACCACCACAAACTAACTTCAAGAACCAAGTTGCTGCTAGGGCTTAAAAAAAAAAAAAGTAAAAATGGCTGCGAAACTCAGACAGATACACCCTGACAACAGCTAAAAAAAAAATAAATTAAAAATAAAAATCAGCAAACACAATAAACTTTTGGATCTGTTGAACGCAAACAAGCTTTGAAAAAGCAAAGGAAGGTTCCATACAGACACAAATGAAGGTGTTTAGTTTCAACATATAAGCTTCAGTTTCTGCCACTGTGATGGATTTGCCAGCGTGTTTTCTGAGCCAGGCCAACGCACTATTGTGTAAGCTTTATTCTAATTACTGTAGGCTCTATAAAGGTTTCTTTATCATTTAGTATTATAAATAATTGTGCTTCCAGGCTGGAGTTCAAAGCTCAGTATAGCATTCGCACAACACCACAGGCAGGTCAGGTGACCTTTCTCCAATTCTCCTCTCTCTGGTGCTGAGGACAGACAAAGTGATATGTCTGTCATACGCCATTACCATTAGAACAGAATCTTGTTCTTTTATTACAACTGAACTCCGCCGGATTTCTCAGCAGGAATGCTAAGTGAAATCAATGTCTTGGATTTCCAGGCTGAGCTTGGAGGTCACAGCCACTCTATCATTTCTCAGCATTATCCTTTCTCTTTCCCTCGCTCTCTCTCTGAGCCTCCAACTGGCACACAGCAGATTGAAAACAGCATGCATCACAGGGCTCACGCTGCACAATTTTACAGCCTTTTGGAGCCCCCTTCCTTTCCTTGTGGCCCACTTTTTCTTTTTTCTTTTTTTTTTCTTTCCAATTTGCAAATAAGTTTTGTTTGTGTCCTACAGAACTGCAAGCCAAAGGCACTGAACACCTACAAATATGAAAAGGCAATAAAACACAAGGAAGAACAGAGTCGATCTTGACAGCTGCCAGTAAGACAGCTATGCTTGATGTTACTGGTAGATATGGCAGGCCTTCTAATACCACAATTGCCACAAAATAAATACTGTGTCCCCTTAAAACTCATCAGACATTCTGCTTGTGCACCAGAGATCCAAAAACAACACCGGGATTTTAAGTGTAGTGGATGAAGCAAGCTGCTAGTCACACACAAAAACCCCTTGTAAAATGCACAAAAATCTCTTGTTAACCATAGACATGACTTTTTAGAAAAAAAACCCTGAAAAACTATAATCAAACAGTGCCTGGTTTTGTGACTCCTCACTCTACAGTATATAAAAGAAGAGGCCAAGCCAAGGATAAATTTGGGGAAGTCAGAAAGTCTACACTGAGGAGAGAAGAAAGAAAATGTAGATCCAGAGCTTGATTCATTAACACAACAGCTACTGGTTCCACACCATCTATTTTATTCTTTGAACACATATCTCACTGAGCTGACAATCGTATTATTTATTTGTCTGGTTATTTTTAATCTGTGCTGCTTTACTGTTAGGGTGAAAACAAGACACTACTGTCAATTCAAGGAATCTTTTCTGACACAATAAAGGACATGGACAGCATGCTAGAGGACATTAGCAAAAAGAAAGCACACATTTTTATCAAGCTCTTGCTGTCACCTAAATGGGACTGCTTTTTCCCAATATTCCTTAGCTAAATTCTTCCTAGTTGTTTTGCAACTCCTAAGATGTCCCATTCAATTTTGACCCCTTACTTTTTCTTCCACTGGACATGCTCTGTATCTTTTTTCTAGGTATAACTAGTCCACACTCGCAGTGTCATACAGATGTGACTGCAAGCTGCTAACTTGAGCTCTTAAATGAGAATGAAGCTAATTGCCCAGCTATGACCAAGATTACTCATGAGAGCCCACCGCTTGATGGACAGATACCAGCCCTCTTCTATGACACAACAGACATTGCTCTGGAGACTTGTTCCCCCACAAACTCCCGCTGAACCCCAGGACAGGATCTGGCCACAGATGAGATGTCCCACCATTTCCCACGTCTTGTTGACACAGTGCTAACCTGACTCCGGTTTAGCCTTCTGAAACAACAGTGGTGTGCTGGAATAGGAGCAGGTCACCAACAGCCTGCTACCTGTTACTGGAGATGGAAGAAACAGCAGTGGGATAGGTAGGAGGCTGCAGGGAAAATCATGGGATCTCAGCTGAGGTGGTGATTGTTACTGACGTCAAGTATGAATGATTGTTTGGTGTTACTGTGCTGAGGTCCTCCCATCAGAAAAACAGCACTACGAATATTCTCCTGTTTGAGGAAGCCATCCTGAGATGGCTGCAACCAAGAGGCACACAGATACCCTTCAGAAACAAATCAACAGACACATGGAAATACCCACGTTGTCGGAAATGCAACGCTGCAGGGCCTGGTACAGTACCTTGTTTTTGGGTGGAGGGCTGTTTGTGCTCTTGTCTGTGTGGATGCTGGTAGGGGATACAGCAGCACCAAGGTTACCCTGGGGTATGCCAGGTATCTTGCCTCCTGGAGACACTTGCATCGCAGCAAGTTGGGCAGCATACAACTGCTGTAAAAACAAACAAACAAACAAACAAAAGGGGGGAGGGAGGAGAGAGGAGAGACATCATCAATAAATAAGTAATTTTCCCCAAAATTCTCCTACCACAGATGATGTATTTTCCTTCTGACGGGTATTTTTTATTTAGCACGCTCTTATATTTCAAGACAAGAATTGTCATCTCAACTTTTGTGACTCATTCCTCAGGGGACGAATGACAGATGTCACCAAGAGAAATGTCCTAGCTTCCCTGTGTGTCCAGGGATTCAAAACAAAGAACAAAAGCTCATCTTCATGGTTTGCCTGAGCCACTTGGCAATCTTTCCTTTCCTGAGACGACTTAGGCGTAACACCAATAATATGCATCGACCCCTGTGGAATTCACATGATGTTTGTTGCGATGGTCTCTGTGCTACTGTTTTATGTTTCTTCATCTTACTTGCCATGTTTGCCTTGTTTGCACAGGCTCTAAGTTGTCTGGGACAGGGTATGCCAAAACTTTGTTTAGGGCTTATTTTGAGAGTCCACTCTCAGTTGGATCCCGGGGAACTGCTACAGTCAATATAAATACATACATATCGATGGGAATGCTATGTCCATTAGCACCTAGAAGCTCCAATCAGGACTAAGAACCATTTCTGTGATAGATTCAAAGCAGATGCACAGTGGGAATGTTTCTCTCCTCAAAACTAAACCGGCAAGAAACTTTTAACAGATACTTGATTATTAGCATGTGAATACTTATAATCATAGTCAGCTGTTTAAAATTAAGACCTACACTAAGGGTCTAATTGACAGAGGTCAAAAGCAGAGAGAAAACAGGGAAAGTGGCAGTGCCTAGAAGCTCCCCTGACCTCCAAATAAAAGTGGAGAATATAAAGATGGTGGGCAGGAGAAACATCAGGTGTTTCTGCTTTGTGAATACAAAGGGATTTGGGTGAAACCAAATGCCCGAGACAGCAGGTAATGTAGTAACAGAGGCTTTCCCTCCTTGCTCACAGTATCAGTTTCAAAGACTCATGCTATGTATTATTTGTGCTGTGCAGTACATGTGTAATGTGTAGCACTGAACGGTGGTGCTTTCTGCCTGCAGGTGCTAACAGAGCTTCTGAGATACAATGTGACAAGAGATAACATGCAGGAACATGGAAGTGGATGTGAGAAAACAAGGGGGCTTCAATATGACTAGCTTAAGAAAGTCTTGTTAGTGGTGCTTAGATCTTTTGCTGCTGTGTTTTATTTAATTGTATGTGCTGGTAAAAGAACAAAGGTGAGATTGGAGGGCACAAAGAAATGCTAACCCAAACCGGCAAGTTTGAAAGAGGAAAATGAGGATTCATTACTGGGGGAATTCCATATGGAGCTGTGCAAAAGGTAGGGAGAACACTGCTAATTTGAGTTCGGAGTACATGAGCCCTGTAGCAAACACTTAACTTGATCAAATGGGCAAGATTTACTGCTCTGAGTCTTGGACAACCCTGGACATTCTCCCGTGGTTTCCTGTACAAACTCCTCCCTTCACTGGTGCACAATCTCAGCCCTTTCTCTTAATTAAAAGTAACTCATTTCTGCTTTTTCAGGTGTAATCAGGCACCAAGTTCTTAGTTATCTCTTCTTCACTCTTTCTATTCTTTTCAGACTTCCTATTCTTCTCAGTTTTTTATTTCTTTTCTCTACTTTGATCACTGCTTGTTCCTTATTTTTCTGAACTTCTTAATCACCTTTTATCCATCCCTTTCTGTTTAGTCTCTCTCTCTTTCCCTATCATCCATTCATTCATCCACTCTCTCCTTGCCTCTTCCTCAAATTTATTTATTCATTTATTCTATGTGTTACCCCCAGCAAGTCTGAGCCAAATAGATGCAAATCAACTACAGATAAAAGTAATCAAAAACAATCCAGCCACAAATCACCCACAGATTCAAATGCATGTATTTATCAGCTGAAGTTCATATCCATTCATTCTTTCAAAAGAAGACTAAATCCAGCAGGGAGAAAGAAACAAGGGTCTGCGTGAACCCGAGAAGAACTGCAGCAGACAGTTCAAGGAAAACCAAGCCAGCTTTATGTATGAATTAATATAACAGAAGGGCAACAGTTGTCTAAGAAATAGGATACATGGTTACAGAACAGCTCAAACATAATCGGACTCTGACAGAGAAGACCTAGGGAAAGCTTTTCCTTTTCTTTTGCTCCCTATCGAAAAAAAAAAAAAAAAGACAAAACAAGTTGTGGGCACTATGGGAAAAAGACAAAAGAAAGTCAAACAGCCATTAAGCAGGAAAGGTTCAAGCTTGCTGCTTATCTATAGATTAGATATCAGAGAACATGTCTAGTCCACAAGTAAAGGTAAGAATAACAAAGTCGGTTTGGACACTTAGCAGTCCTGAACCAACTGGAGATCGCTGACAGGCCATACGGGGACCTATCTGTTGATCTGTTGAGCCTGCTGGAAATTTCTGTGTGACTTTTCAACTAGAATCCTTACCCTGACAAGAGCGGTAAATCTCTACCTCAAACATAGCTCTCAACCTTCTGTTGAGGTCCAAAGAGTAAATCACAAGAACAAAACTGTATGAAATACACGCACAACACTGTGTCCAAGAACCTGTACTATTTTACACCTCTTCAGTGGTCACTAAGAAATGTGTTGGAAGCCATGGTTCCTCCTTACAGGACAGTCATCTACTGCCCTTTTGCCAATGCACACAAAGCAGACAATGTCTAAATAAGCACAGGGAATGAATTTCCCTAAGCCAGAGCCCAGGAAAAGGCCGTATTTTCAGGTGATAAATCATAGAATCCTCTAGGTTGGAAGGGACCTTCAAGATCATCTAGTCCAACCATCAACCTAACTCCG
>JAOXJM010000001.1:71595224-71621159 GCA_026413425.1 Tringa solitaria | reverse complement strand
TCATCAGACTTGTGCTCCAGACCCCTCACCAGCTTCATTGCCCTTCTCTGGACCCAGAATGGAATATATGGAATCTCAAATGCATGCCTTATTCTTAGTTCAGGGACAGATATACCTCAAGAGAGTGAAGCACTCAGTATAGTGTGGAGTAATCTGGAAGGAGGGGTGGAAGAAAACCTATAAAGCCTTCATTCACGCTTTGTACAAACTTATGTCCTCCTGCTATAGGATTCAACATATCACCTCTATGTAATTTATTTTGAGAATTAAAAACAAACATTAAGTAAAATCTTGTAAGAGATCCCTTGTTAGAGTACCATCTTAAAAAGTACCTTCCTGCAACACAAAGCAACTATTCTACTGAAAAGCAACATTAGGTCCAGCTCTAAAGTGAAAAACATGTAGCTTCTGAAATTGCAAGGGTCTGAATCCTATTTAACTACTAAGATTGGTCCTATATTCGTCCTACCCTCCCCATTTAAATATGGACAGAAATATACAACATGCATCACATTTCTCGGACTGTCAATATTTTCGAGCTTTGACATTATTGAACTTGTCTTTTCGTGTTTAGTTGGTTTAGGACATGATGACCTTTAGCTTGCACCCAAGGAAAGGGCAATGGTGTGACCAAGTGCTGTGAATCAAGACAGCTAAAGGACAACAATTTATGCATTCATTTTATAGACAAATTGAACTCAAACAAAAGAACATTTCATGCTTCCCCAATAGAATTTAAGATTTTGAAACAGCGTATGAGTTGGTCTCTGTTGAAATATCCAACCATCATCTAAAATGCAGCCTTATACTTTTCACAGTAATGAAACCAAGACTTCAAGAAATGCAATGAAAATGATGCTATTACCTATCACTGGTGCAATACACTGTTCTTGAGCCTCTTAATTTGTATCCCAAACAGAGACTCCTGAAGCCACTTCCACTACCTTCTGCTGACTTAAAGGCTTAAGCTCAAATTCTGCCTTCAAGGAAAGCATTTTGCTGCACTACAACTCATACAGGACCTTCAATATACAGGGTCTTGACTGGTTTATTGTGACCAAGACATACAGTGGAAATCAGTGAAGCAGTACTGCTTTAGACAAATTTATTTTTGCTACACATAATAGATAAAATAAGGGTAATATTCTGCATTTAATAAGATAGATAATACTTCCTCAAGAAGGCAGAATTGGGCTTCTGAAAAAGCCATTAAAAAGTAACATCTATTGTTTGTTTATAACTAAATAACTATGTTTCAGCTTCCCTGCTCATGTGCAATATTGCACGCCTTGTTAATGTTTTCTCATTAACCTCTTACGAAAATCTGTATGGAAGGAAAGTCAGAACAAAAGCACAATATGATACACTTTAAAATGAGCAGGAGGGATAGTTATTTTTATAATGTTACCCCTCTGTTCTTAAGCTATTAAACAAAAAAATCCCCCTTCTCCGTAGGTCACCACCTAAACCATTTGTAATCCTTCCAATATATTAAGCAGAAATATGCAGCTGAACTCTCCAAATGGACTAGGTCTAACAGCTCTTGGCTTGATGACTCTGTAGTACATCAATAGCAAAGCCTTAAGGTTAGACCGGCTTTGAAAACTTTCCCCTTGGGCATTGTTGTTACATGTTAACAATGCTCATTACTGCTTTGAGGGTACACTAAAAATGAATTCTTGTTCTATTAATACAGAAAATGAGAATGAGATTTAATAGCAATTTTAAAAAGGGTTGAACAAAGTGTTAGCAATTACATAGGCAGAGAGAGTTGATTCAAGCACCTATAGGCATTTGGATTACAGTATTATCTCTTAATAAAATATTTTTATTAGTGAACAGTAGAGATTAAGAGCTGTTATTAAAAAAATACAACCGCAGAGAAATAGAGACAGGTAGTACAGAAAACTGAATCAGTTACTGCAATAAATTTGTTTCTGATATAAGCTAGTTTATCAGTGGAGTTACCAGAGATGAATTTACAAATCAGTGTGCCTGAATGTTTGAACCGTTGACTGATCCAACACTTCTATTTCTTTGTCATTCTGAGACCCATCATTAAAAATATACACATGAATGGCCCTGTTCTTTGATTTTTGCATAATCTGGGGGAAAAAATGGTACAAATTGAGATTCTCTCATTCAGAATACATGAATTTCATTTTCTTTACCTCAAATTTTATGCTTGTATAAGGCATGCAAAATGTTTGATTATGGCAGAAAGAATTAATTTTGGATCTGTTCAGGCGGGGTCTTTATTTAAAAAAAGGTCACAAGGAATTAGAAAGAAAAAAGAATTCACTTAAACATTTGACATAGATCCTACTGTAAGACAGGTTTTTAAAAGTAGTAGCAACATAGGACAAAAGATAACTATAGAAATTAGAATTCAATCAGTGATTGGTAGCAATGCTTTCTAGGTCTTCAGTGAAAAAAAGTTCTTCATTTAGGTCTTCATTATATATCTGAAAGGTACAAATGGCAATTTTTCACTTTTCCTGTGTCTGAGTTTCCTTCAAATATTGTTAGTCAAACATTTCAAAGGGACATTATAATTTGTACATTCAAAACTTCAGCAAAGGCTTTAAAGTGCTATTTGTTTGCACCAACTGGGAGCTTTTCAGAAAAGAGAGATAACTTGTGAACACAAATTCAATCCGTTCCTTTAAAACCTTGCCCAAAGAACCCATTGCAAGCTGAATTTTACTCAGCTTCAGCGCTTGAGTTTGCTAGCTTTCACTTCGAGCTTATTTCAGATAAGAACAATATAGCTGGAGATCCTGAGATTCACTTAATTTTGGTTTACTTTGGTTTGATTTTTTTTTTGTTCTTCAGAATTCTGAACAGAGTTGGATAATTATTACTGCACCTACCGTCTGTCTTTATCCCACCCATTTTCTAAAAGAAATTGCCCTGGCTCCCAGTGAGATATGCGTATGTCCCACAGAGACTCCTTCTCCAGGGGACCTTGCCTGAACCAGTGTTTCTTTCATGCACCAAGTGAAAAATAGCAAGCTGGATGATTTTGCCCCGAAACTGTGGACCACACAGAGACTAGAGAAGATACACTAAATGCTGAAAAGCTACACTGGTTTTGCCGGTGGCCACAGAAACCAGCTAACTTGCTTTGAAAACTCCCCTCCTAGCTTTCCTCTGCATTTAGCCTAAAGGAGGAAGACAGGTAAGAAAATCATGAATCAAGGAGCAATAATAAATATTTGAAAGTTAAGACTGAGCAAATTAATAGATCTGTAATATGCTGCTTTTAATCAGAGAGTATCGGTAACGGTTGGAGGAAGTGCCTAGAGAAATGGTGGATTTTGACTCTTGGTATTTCAGTCAAGATCAGATGTGTTTCTGGAAGATGAACTTTGAACAAAGACTTTATTATGCCAAAAAATATTTCACATCTTGTTTTCTCAGACTAGACAATCTAATAGTCTCTCTAACCTTAAAAAAACCTGAGATTTAGAAAGAAACATTTAGAAAAACAAGTTCTCCTTAGAAAAAAAACTGTAAAGCATTCACAAACAGAACAAGGCTTCATTTATACACTTTGTGCATGCAAGTTACAAGCACAGCCTTGTAACCACCATCTCTCTCGTATTAGAAAAACATCACTTTTAGAATCAGTAACCACAAGTCTCCATAAAACATGATTCTGGTAGCTGATCTCTAGGGTTCCAGGTCCACGGCCCTTATTCCTGAGAATAATCCTACTGTCGTCAACAGGATTGCTTTACCTGTGCCAGGCTGAATGCACTATTTTTCTCAGTTTGGAACTTTCAGTGTATGATCAACTGGGGATCCTTGGCATCCAGAAACAAGGATGGAGTCCAGGTCACTGAAATCTGAATGAGCTTTAAGTCTGTATTTGAAGTAATAAAGGCTTCTATCATCACTGCAGTACATTTAAAACAATGCTTGCTTTGCTTGTATAACAGTGGATAAAGTAAAAAATGTAGGTACAATTTATGGTAGCTCTGAGTTTCATAAGAAAGTAATGGAGTTTCAATAGGTGGGACAGTCATTTTAGCTAAATACAGCTCGATTTGTATTTATAGTAGCTTCTATGGGAAAGACATTAACCATAAGCGCTGTATAAATGTGAAGAAATTCAGTTTTCCTTGAAAAGCAGTCTTCAATTCTGTCAAAGGATAAATGCTACTCAAACATTAGCAAGGTGAGAATCAGCACTTGTGACACCAACTGACTGCTCCTGGTGACACAGGAAGACTGTAGGAAACTCCTGATTAGAGCCTAGACCTCATGGCTCCTTTGTCCCATGCCTTAACAAGAAGACAATCCTTCTACAGGATGTAACTGTAGGAACTTATCAATAGACACTTCCTATCAGAGGCTAATAAGATCCGTTAGTTTCTGTGATAAAATATCATTGTAAACTGTGTGTTTAAGATTGCCTGTTCTTTACAAATGAAGAGTTTTTAACTGGAAAACTGCCCAAGTGGCCTACATATTCATACATACCATGTTCACACCATATGACAGTAATTGAAATAGAGTGACTATATGGAATGCATATTGGAAAGGAAACCTGATAATGTCTTCTGGAAAAAGCTTGTTGGATGAAATGTTGCAGATGAACACTGTCCCCTTCATGAAAAGTCATTAATACTGTACATATTTAAAAAAAAAAATCTAGCAACAATTTATTCTGTTGTGCAGAACCAGAATACAATGTATTCTTGCTGCCATTACTGTTACTTATTTTTAAGCCAACAGAAATTCTTTTCTTAGAAAAAAAGATAAAAGAATTTCTTTAAATTAAGGACATCCTTAAGAGGTATACAGTAAGATGGGCAGTGGTACTGTGGAAGACCAACAAACAACAGGGATGCGTAACTTAAGAAGGGGCATTTGTTTTGTAAACTGCATTCCCTTTATCACTGACTATTCTGTAATGAAGAATAGAGCTGACTTCTGTAATGAAGATAAAGTGTTTGTATGAAGGTTCCACATGGTGACTTCTGTCCCAGTACAGCTTTTCCAAATTAGAAGCTTGAAGTCAGTAAGGTGGCACACCACTGCCTATTTGTTTACCACAAGTATGTTTCCCAAGTGCTTATTTTTTGATATATCCAGATTTTTGGCAACTAGCTCAGAGCACCTGACTCCAGTAAGTGTAATTGAGAGAACAAAATTCTATGAGTGGCCATTTGACAAAATACTTATTTCACATCACATTACTTTACTTGACTGGTACTATATATAATCATTCATTGTTATCCATTAAGTGGCTAGAGTAGTTAATAAGGAAATACTGCCAGCAGAATTACTGTAAAGAAGGTTCTATATATTTTACATTGCTGAGCTATAATTAAGGCATTTCACTATTTTATACACATCTCCTTAAGCAACTCTTTCTCCAGTTTTTATTTATAGATTTTCTGTTTGCATTTTAAGTTGTTGTATTCAACAGGGAATTAAGTCAAGAAAACCCTGTGCCTGCTTTAGGATTGATACTGAATTAATTACTTCAAATCTGAATACTCTCTTTCTCCTGAAGTTAACTGCAGAGCTCATAGTAGAAAGATTAAGGTCAACTGCATTTCTTATTTTGAGAACATGGATTTGCTCACTTGAATGCTGATATGGTATCAGGTTCCTGTATCTCGATGACTGTAAGAATCCTTGGTGACTTGTCCCTCCTCTTCTTCAGGAATAAAGTAGTGAAATAGGTATTTTGCAGTCCATGTGGACCACAGCACTCAGCCTGCTCTAGAAACTCTTTTGTGACAAGCTGTGATAAGAACGAGTCTAAAATACTGAAGTCCCTCCCTAAAGGTAGCAGAAGGATGATAACCACCTAAAGAAAGCAACAGCATCATATTAACAAATTATGATGTGTACGAAGGGACAAGAAATAAATTAAACAATAAAATAAATCGAAAAAAATTTCACTTGGATATTTTTCCCAGTCTATTTCCTAAAGCTCCCCCACGGTTATGTCTTCATTTGTTAACTACGATATCAAACAGTGAAATGAGAAACATATTCTTTCTAGTCTGTTTCCCTCTTGACATTAAGACTATTTCTGAACCTGGAGTATTGTATCTGTTGTCCTTGCAAGTATAAATTAACATTGTTCCTCCGTCATCTGATGTGTACAGGAGCTCAGTGACACCTACTCAGCTCATTCAAAAGCTTAATTTCCTCTTTGAACTGAGCTGTATTATGTGGTCGAAGGGTCTGTATAAAGGTGCAGGAGACAGACAGTGACAAACTCTTAGGCCATCGTAAGCAACTTTCAACAGAGCTCACTTTCAGAGGCTTAGAGAGCCACAGCTACTCTCTTCCAGTTTGGGTAGTGAGGAAATAATGTGACGTTTGTGCCTTAAAGGGGAACTAAGGGCTGCGTCTGAGCTGCTTCCCTAGGGCCAAGCCTCCCTGAAAAGAACACGTTAGGAAGGAAGTATGGGTAGAAGAAAAATATTGAAAGGGAGGGACAACTGATGGGTAGACCTTCTGAGCTGCAGAAGAAAACATACTTATTCTGAGAGCTAAACTAAAACAAATTGATTCCTACAATAGTTATGAAGAGATTTTTTTTTCCCCTTCCCTTTTTGCTTAGCAGGGAGAACTAATAGGACGTGACACGGCAACTTTATTTAGCTGCAGCAGCTATTTTATTTTATTTTATTTTTTATTTTAGTTTATTTTTGGAGGTGGAAAAAGTAGAGCAAAGCTATTATTTTGGGGGAGAAGAATGTCAGTCCTGCAGTGCGAGCTCTCCAGTTTAAGGGTTTCTGTACTGCAGAAAACTTTCAAATAAGTTCTGTCAGAGTTCAACAGCAAGCCATTTGCCTCTCATGTAATTTTTGTTCATGTTCGTTGCCTTACATGCTCATTATCCAAGTCCTCCAGAAAGATAACAAGTCCTACCCCATCCTACAGGATCCCGATGTGAAGTCATGGGATCAATACAGGGCACCAGTTCTCCTTCCCAGCAGCACACTGTGATCCCTTTCCATAAAAGCAGAATCAACGACAAGAACTGTGGAAAGCTCCAGCTCACATGTACTTTTCCTTTGACTTTAACCCACATGGAATCCCCTCTTCTAAACCAGAACATTTGTGGTCTAGGTATTACTAAAGAAAAAGAAAAGGTCAATCAAACGTACTAGACCCATAGGGAAACTAGAATTCCAACCAAGGACATAGAAATTGGCCTAACTTTGATCTAGAATATTTTGAGCCTTGCTGAATCAGAGCAAATCTGATTTGTGTTCCAAACCAGAAACAAGCCCAGTTTTGCTCTGGTCAGAATCCTCCTAATGTTCTCAACAGCGAGTCCTATCCACTTTAAACTCACAGAAGTGCCTAACTTCAAAATATTGCTATAAGCTGGATAACTTCGATACTTAAAAAACCAAATGCATCTTTGTTGAACTGGGATGCTTGAGGTTAGAAGATGACAGGCTACAAAGAGTGTGTGGAGGAGAGTGCCATTATTTGTTAACAAAATTGCTGAGAAGAGCTGAGAGAGTAGAAAAGCACTCAATTAATTTCATTATTTTGGAGTTTGCTTCATTATACAAAAGTCTCCCTTTAACCAAATGAAGTAGTAGAAACAAGTCAATAGCTGTTCAATCTTTTTACTCTTTGATTTTACGATAAAAATGGGTGTGGTCTGTAAAACTCCCTTTCCAGTGGAGCCCATAAAACTCCAGAGAGCCTGAAACCTCTGTGAAGCTTTGGCAAACTTCTCAGGAAATAACATAAGAAGCTGTTTTCTGGTCCATCTCATTATTTCCATGCTTACACTGATGTAATGGGAAGAGTGACACTTTGCATATGCCATTAGGACACGTACAGAAGTTTAATTCTTAATTCTTAGAGACTTTGTTCCCCCAAAAGTGGTCTCTGAAAACATCTGAAATCCCTGAGGATTCAGTTTCTGACTCTCACTGCAATGAAACCGCAAACACTAAGGTCCAATGACACTGCATGGCCAGACTGCAGCCCATGCATGAAAAGCCTTAAATCTAGCCTGAAACTCATGCCAATGTGCCTCTTCTGGCACATGCTGTACTCGAGGTTTAAGAAGCTGTAGGCATAATAACATGATTGAAGGTCAAAGGGAATTACATCTTTAATTTTTATGTTCCTCACATGCTATGCATCACTCAAGCACAAGAAGAGGTTATACAAAAACTGTGGAACTTTACATTCAGCTAGAAGGAATACGGTGGCTGCTTCCAGTTCTACCAATCCATTTGGATAACAAAGAGCTGCTGGAGCCCCATG
The DNA here is from genome assembly GCA_026413425.1 of Tringa solitaria. Classification (NCBI taxonomy): domain Eukaryota; kingdom Metazoa; phylum Chordata; class Aves; order Charadriiformes; family Scolopacidae; genus Tringa; species Tringa solitaria. The sequence continues at coordinate 71,612,891 of JAOXJM010000001.1, read as the reverse complement.
TTCCCACACCAAGTGTGAGCTTTCTACTTCTTAGTATCAAACTGACGAAGGAAAACACAAACTTTTCCATATTTCTCCACTGCCACCCTTCCATCCTGATGAAAGCTGTTCAGTCCCAGACTCTTCCAGCTTACCTGGGCTACCCTATGGAAGTGTCCTCTCTCTCTCCTTTAATTCTACAGCATTTTGCTCTTAAGACTAGATGGGATAAATCACAGAATCACAGAATATTTTGGGTTGGAAGGGACCACCAAAGGTCATCTAGTCTGACCCCCTGCCCTGGGATGAGACACCTTCAACTCGATCAGGTAGCTCAGAGCCCCATCCAACCTGACCTTCAATGTTTCCAGGGATGGGGCATCTACCACCTCTCTGGGCAACCTGTTCCAGTGTTTCACCACCATCATTGGAAAAAATTTCTTCTGTATATCTAGTCTAAACCTACCCTCTTTTAGTTTAAAGCCATTACCCCTTGTCCTACCACAACAAGGCCTGCCAAAAAGTTTGTCCCTATCTTTCTTATAAGCCCCCTTTAAGTACTGAAAGGCCACAATGAGGTCTCCCCGGAGCCTTCTCCAGGCTGAACAACACCAACTGTCTCAGCCTGTCCTCAAAGGAGAGGCGCCTCATCCCTCTGACCACTTTTATGGAAACACATCTTACTGAACTCCTGTATTTTTAGGCAAAAAGGATCCATTCATTGTCCACAGGGCTGTAATCTCTAACGCATCTCTCAAGGATTCTACATATCCACATATTCTCCAACCAGTGAGGTGCACTGTATTAACACTACTTAACTAGTAACAATTCCTATAATCCATTAGTACATCTGATACATTCCTGACTACTTATTAAAATTGATTTTCACAATTTTTTTGAGGCTCTGAGTAATTTTTTCTTAAAAAACAGACATAAAAACTGTAGACTACTCAGTGAAAACAATGCTTTTCAAAAATTGTCCCCTTCACACCAATTTTTACTATGGCATTTTTTTATAACATAAAGGTGGATCTGCTTGTCCAAAAATGATTAAATACCAAAATTACTGTGCATGCTTAGGAGACATTTTTCAATTGTTAATAATGTGGCTGGGTTATAAAAAGCGCTAATCCGTATTTTAAACTGTTCAGCTGGAAATTTGGATTAGGAAGGAAAAAAACAGCAATCTTTATGTTTTAGAAAGCAGTACCAAAACACTAAACTATTTTCAATTCAAAACATCAGCCAAAATTGATGTAAAATCAAATTTTAAATTGCTTCTGGCTGAGTAGCTGTCTGTAAAGCAGAAGGGGTGGGAGTACCAAAGAGTTTGCAATGGAAATACCGAGAAGCTCTTAATGGTAGTCACTCTAACAAGAACTGCTATCATGAAGTAATAACATTATCCAGAAATCTTTGTTCATTACCTCATTCCTAATGCCATCTCATTTCACTTGAGTTACTTGGGTCTGATGATGGGGTTAATGAGCGAGGAGGTGTTTGAGTGGGTGTGAATTAGGGGCGCTGCTAAAATAGAAGGTATTTTAACAGTTCTGTGTTTAATATAGTCTGAAGCTCTGTAAATTTTTTTTCAGGTAAAATACTCAAACATTCCAAGGCTAACACTGACTTTGGCAGCGCAGAGATAATACCTCAACACAGTCATATTACACAGAGTATTACAGAGGGACTCATGCTTCTATTCCTTTTCTACTTCCATCGTTCTACCAGCAAGTCTAACATAGCAGGAACACTAACGCTTTGATGTCCTGCATTCAGAAGTTTTCCTCAAAAAATTGGATATTTACAGTACCCGTGACAGAAAGCATTGCTGATAGCTTCTCTCCCCCATCCCTGTACTCCACAAGCCATCTTCACATACCGCACAGCAATCCATTACAATATGTTCTAACATCTGCCTCCTCATATGATGTACGACCTATTTGATTGACCCTTTTTATGCTGCTCCAAGTCTGGCTGTTCATTACAGTGGGAGGGTGAACAGTACTCATTGCTTCTTCAGTTAGCAACTGGTAAATATATTTCCATTCCGGGAAAGACTGGAAATGTCAAGCAGGGAACTTCCTCACTTCTCTCCACATAGCAACGATCCATTCCATACAGTGCCTTCCTTTATCGCTAATTACGTGCCACATTTCAATCCAGAATAGGGAAGGTCTCTCGTGGGCCCTCCCATCTATCGTTAATATATTAAACATCTCTGACAATTAAATTTTTCCATGACAAGTATTAACATTACCCAGTGTTTGTGACTCCAGCGTGGGAAGCATGAATAATGCAAGAAACAGTACAGTCCTCCATTACGCAGGGACACATCTTGTTTTTGCCAAAGTCAGCAACTGTAAAATATCTCTCAGCTTCTCCAGTCAGTATCATGGCATAATTCAGGCTATGATCAAAGCGATCATATTCACAATAAAAGGAACATCTAAGGTAACATAAAAGCACTGCCCAATATCGCAGCATTAAATCCAGTCCTTATTCTCACCATCTCTCTTTCCATCATGTATTTAACAACGTTAACATACTTCAGGATCACTGTCGATTGTCCAAAGTCATCTGGCATGAAATGGAAACAATATGGCTATGAAAACGTAGGGAAGCAATGCAGTGACCAGCAAAACAGATCATCTCCTCTTCCCCAGGACGGAAAACTCAACTAACACAGGGAAGCTACACATATTGGGTGGTTAAAAAGTTGTCTCCACTGACTCCAGCTCAGTGTCCTTCACAAATTCCAACCACTACAGAAATACAAACCCTTGAGGCTCCATGTCCCAACAGCAATCACAGAAATATTCTGACTTTATTGTCCACTGTTACTTACTTACTAACTGGACTGGGCAAATGAAAAAGGAAACTAAGCAACAGTAGAAAAGTGACACAAAGTGGGGGTAAGTGAGAAATCCACCTGACTAGGTCTGAGCTAATCACCCTGAGCTCCCTTTATAAAAACTGGAACGGAACTTTCAACGTTAGGCCAGATGAATTATATGCGTTAGGCACCCATGGCTAAAGATGATTCTCATGGCACCATCCTGAGTACAAACCAGTAAGAAACCGAGCTAGACTGTGCTCAGCACGTCTATGTAATTTTTAAAATTTTGTGTTAGGAGTTGAACTTTAAGTGAAACATGTGTGTCCTCTCTAAAGTTCATGAAATATACACCTTTCCTTTTTTCATGTCGCACAAGTAAGACGGAAGGTGACTTTGTCTTCCCCAAATCTGTACAACTGGCAAGGCATACAGCTTCACTTTCAGCACAGAAACGACATATAACTCTCCCAAAGTTGCCTGTAAATTACTTAGGATTTGTGTAGAGAACATATATGTTAACATAGAGTGTGAACCCAAGGAAAATGAAGACAAACACTGCCAGCTGGCCAATCTTGCCCTTCTTTACTGTGTTTGCCTCAAATATAGTATGTTTGTAAGAATGTGTGAAATACTTCTGAAAATAACAGTTATACTCCATTTAGTTTTAACAAGCAAAGGAACATACAATTTGCAATCCTCTTCAGAAGGATCTGATTTACTAAAATTCATGGAGAGACGTCAGCAAATTCCCAGGAGTTGGATACCTAACTTATTCAATATTTTGCAGATTTTGGAACATGGGTGTTTCATTCTGATTTTTTTCTCATATGTCCAAGGTTACACTGATTTTATGTAATTATTTCTTTGCAAATTTCATCTTCAATTTAATATTCCAAGAAGAAATAAACCAATGCTTAGACTGCACATGGTACCTTACTTCCAACAGTGGGGTGTTCCCATATGTCAGAAGGGCACTGACCACCAACTATAATTTCTTTTTCCAACCAGAACAGGATGTAGAAGGAATCTTTGCCACCTGCATCCCAGTGGTGACTGGCAGACAGTCCCTCTCATCCCCCTCTTAGAGAATTTTGAGAAGGAGATTCACACCATTAGGATACAATGGACATATGCTGCACGGCTCATCCCCAATTAAGTAAGACCAATTATGGTAAGTTAGATCTTTGTCCTTCAAATATACTTCTGTTATGCAACTCTGAGCCCTGTCCCCATTATTTAATGTACTGCAAGCATAGGAAGCATCCACTGGAGCTTCCCATTGCAGAAGTAAGAACTATGACTGGAAGAAAAGAGCCATCCTTAAAGGCCTTTTGCTTCAATTTACTGTTTAGGAGGATTATACCAATTTTAATGAGCTTAGGATAAGTAACATCCCAGAGGACGTACATCACAGATTTTCCTGTAAGACTGAAAATATCTTACCTTCCAGTATTGTTTATAAGTAGAGTCATTGTCCAAATTATTTCCCTTAGAATCATTGTTCTTATAGATGACACCTATCAGTGTCATCACTGACAGATTTTTAGACTTTTGACCCTCGTTGAAAGCATTGTATAAACTACAAATTGTTTTGACCAACCAGACTGATAAGTATAAAATGTTCAGGGACAGTATCGTGTGTACTAGCAGCGTTATAGGGCATTTGCAGACATGAGGGGAATCACTTGTTTTAGACTTCCACAGTTAACTGTAACCTCTTTAAATTGAATTGCCATTTGCTTGGCAGCAGAAACAAGCAACCCCAAAGATGGTATCTATTCTCATCGGCCTAGAGGAAATCTTGGAAGTTGTCAGAGGTATTATCCTTCCTCCCTCTCCTCTCTCTCCCCCCTGATTGTCTTCCATATTCCGATGCTGTTTATGAGCTCAGCTGTCATTCTTTGCACCAGGGAAAGATAGATGGGACACACCAACTCCAACCTAAGTGACCTTTGGATGTGACAAGATTTTTAGGTCAGTCCTGCTAAATGGAAGCCTTGGTGTATCGAGGCTCGCCTCAGGGTGAAATTTCCAGTGAATTTATTATCTCCCAATGCCCTTTGGACTGCTTCCCACCATCAAACACCATGGCAGCACTCGGAACAGGAAGAAATACATTAACTGGAATCTGATCGTTTTAAAAGGTTACAGCTGCCCAAATATAATTTAATTTCATACTTGCCCTTTGAGGGTTTGGTGTATATTTTCATTTTATGACTGCAAATGATAAAGCTCTTAAGATTCCAGGCAATAAAAAGGGAAAGGGGGGAGAAAGTATTTTAAGGGTTAGAAGTCTGTTCAGTTCATAGTCAATGAGCAAAGTGACAAATCAGCTTTTTTTTAATCTAACATTTCCTCTTTTTTTTTTTTAATATTCATTCCTTTCTACACTTGATCATGAACAATACCTTTTAGTGAAATCAAACCTGTAATGCCACCCAGTGTGATACGAAAGAAACATCTGCAAGCACCTACCTATCCTACATCCATTAAGGACATGATTCTGAGCAGCAGTTACTGTGAAGTGAAATGAAGTTACCTGAGTAAAATGATGCAATGCAAAAAAAAAAAAAATTAAAAAATAACACTTTGAGTTTTAACTGGGTAGGCCATGACTCATTTTAGAATCTCTTCTTTTAACTTTTTCTGTCTGAGGCTCAGATCACGTATACAAGTTCATCTACCCATGTTAACAACCTGTGATAAAAATCAGGTATGTACACTGCTTTTGGGGACAGTATTCAGTTTGGTTAGGGTCCCACACCTGTGCAAAAATAAAATTCTAATGCACCAGTATATGGGATATGACATCCTGGTACACAACACAAAATGCTCGGAAATTATTCTCATTCTCTCTTTTTCCACTTGAGGTGAAAGCAAGCACTATGCACTGAAACAGAAGCTACCACACAAACATGAGCTTGACCAGCTTGGACTGGAGGTAGGAAATGCTGAGTCCTCATGTCTTTCACTCTATCCAATGAAAACTGAGTTACCGAATGAATGCCATCTCACCATCAAGCGTTCTGATATCGTTTTGGTGACTGTTTCCTTTCCACAAAACTAATCACAGGAAAAATAAAACAGCTGTGGAAAGGAGGAAGGATTAAGTGTGAATGTTACATATCCTAATTTCAAAGCCACCGTGAGAAATTAATTATTGCTGGGCTCCCAGATCCCTTCAGGCCCCTTTAAAAATCTCATCCAAACATACATTGATATATACCATCCGAATTACTTTGGCCACCAGTATATAAGACCACTGTCTACCAAGAAGCAAGGCTGCCATGAGAATGGGAATGGGCTGAGCAGGGTTCACTGGACTAAAAGGAACTATATTCCAAAGCAGCTGTTGGTGACCCAGCAGGACAATGACTTAAATGTAAGCTATACATACATAGCATACTGCTTACCCTAAACATCAATAAGCTCCACGTCGGTCAAGTAAATATTGGAATACTGAACAAATACCAATGTAGAACTACTGTGGAGAAAGTAAGAGCCATTTAAGGACAGTTTAACTTACTAAAAAACGTAGCACATCTACTAGTGTTTCTATTGTGAACTTTCTGATTTTCAGAAGTTCAGAGTTTAATGGTAAAATCAACATCAGATATAAAGTAGGACTTCAGCCACGTTCTTTTGCCAAATTCAGCTAGATCCATTTGGTGCCCTTAATGAAATAAATATGCTGCTGTATTCTATGGTAATGGCCCAAAACACTTTAATAACACTATCACAAGCTGTAATGTTTTGGTGCATTAACAGAGAACACACTGTTATAATTTGTAAAGAGTGTTTTGAGCCATGAAAGGGAAAAGAAAAATTAGAAAAAGAAAAAGAAAAGGCTTTGTTGCCAGATGCTGTTTTCACACTCTGGTGTGGAGAGAAGTGTAACCTGCAGAGCGGACACGTCACCTTCAGGAGAGCACAACGCCTCTGGCCTTGCTGCCCAGGTGTGCCGGGGGACAGGCAGCCTTCCCCAGCACAGCACCCCTGGGGAGGGATGCAGGGATGTTGCTTTTCAGGCCCCCGAGGGCATCAGGCGGGGGGACGGGTACCACCCTGGCGGCACCCCCTGTCTCTGAGGGATTAACTTCACTCCCTTGCACACAAACTGGCAGTCCCTTTGGGAGAAAAAGGCACGGTACCCATAGGAAGGAACTGAAAAAAGCCACTCAGCAGCAGTCCCCAAAGACAATTTGACTCCCTCACTATGCCACAAACCCACTGTCCCTGTCAGCTGGCGCTGGTGCGGTGTGTGGCACAGCTGGGGTTACCAAACCAAAGTAAAGCTGACAATACAGCTAGAGGATTCTGCTGTAGCGCAGATTTTAAATTGAGAGAGCGATCACACTAAACAGCAAGATGTAGAGCTGCAGACATAACTGGAAAACACTTTTTAAAATTTCAATTTCTAGTAATGTGAGAGTATTTGAAGCTTTCTTATTGCTTTCCTGTTGTATTGATAATCATAGGATACCGATCTTAAAGCTTATCCTAGCTTAAAAGGATATAGACTTTAAAAAATGCCTCTCTTATTGTATATATGTTTTTTATTTTGCTTTTTAGTTTGTTTGATTTATATGTTTGTCCTTTAGGGAAAGACAACTGGAGCGGTAGCTTGCTGACAGCCCCGCTCTCTGAAATTCTAGAGTTTGTCAGTCTCCGAGACAGATGACTTAACAAACTTGCTGTAGGTTTCTGGTCAGGTAAGTTATGTGTGATGTGATCAGTCTCTATGGCTAAGGGGTTAAGGGATGTAAATCCAGGAGCCTGCAACACTTTTCTCCTTAGCTATCTATGAATGGACAAAAACAGAAACAGACCATTGGTAAAAATGGCAAACAAACAAGTTTCTGCAAGGGAAAGGGATGCTCAGAAGGTAGTCTATGACTTAAGACTGAAACTCAAGAGCCCAGCAGAGCTCGGGTGGGCTACAAACATAAAAGCCAGTCTCCAGTACCACTAAGAGCTACAGGTACTGGTGCCAATCGGCATCTAACAACAGGCCACATCATATGACCTAGGTACAAAACCAGTGAGATTTCAAGGAAGATTTTGATGTGTTAACTTCTGGGATGCATAACGTAGTCATTTGATTTGTGGACCTGAAGGAGTGAGTGTCAGTAAGCAGTTAGCTTTGTGTAAGTCAGCTTTTCTTCCTGTTGTTATTTGTTATTTTGTAGCATTGTTCCACAAGCTCTGAAGAGTGTGCATGGTAGTGATTTGCAGTTTTCCTCTCTGTTTGTCTGCCACGACGTTCTGCTGAAGCACTGTAAATACACGCTATTGGCAGAGCTCAGCATGAAGACAATGAATTCCAAAAATATCCAGAAAAATTCACTAGTCTGACTGCAGCTTGCGTGTTCTACAGGAGGTCCATAACCCCCCCAAGTCTATGGGTGTCTGAGCGAGTTCCCCTGACACCAGCCAACCGCATTTGGTGGGGTTCCCCATCTCCCTGTCCCCCACGTACCCCCATCCATCTCGTTTGCTCAGGATTATACAATCTTATTTGCATGATTATATAATCTTCTTTTCAGCAACATCCCTCTGAAAAGAGCAAACAACATAATAGGAAAAGCAGTAGTGCAAGCCAACTATTTCAAAACCCAGTGTCTGGAATGTGCAAAGGGCACAAAGTAGAAAAAAAAAATTAAAAAAATGTTTTTTTGGTTTTGTTACCAGATTATTTCATACAGTCCTTTCCAGGGATAATTAATTCCAAATGAATGTGAGCCATGAAACACTGAGCTCTGTGAAACACAAACACTTCACAGGTTTGCTCCGTTGCCAACATAAGGAGGGAGACATTGTTTCGGTCATCTCAAGGTGTATCCATAGAGGTGGCTATTTCCTTCTTTCTTAACAGAAGCTACTTCGAGGCAGTGTTAAGACACTTCTCAAATGTTCCCCACATGCCACCCCACCCCCTCCATGGTTTCAGACTCTGGCAGACAGGTGTTGCCATTGCTGCTGTGTTGACACAGGTTTTGTCTTGCAGCTGGTGGAACTCCTAACATTAACACCACCATTCCCACCATCCAAAGTGGACAAAAGACAAAAGTCTTAGGTGATATATATGCCTCCACTTCTCAAGTTTTCTCTTCTTTCATACACTTAGACTTTGTCCTAGACAGGACGTTGTGTAAGTGAAGACTGTCATATTCCAATCCGCAAACAGGCTCTTCTGCCGGCTGCTAAAACTACTTATGATGTCAGTTACTTCAGCAATATTCATCTAAAATTAATGCCTTATAAATAATCAAGGAGTAATCTGCTTCCGTCTGTCAGGCTAGCCCCAAAAAGAAAGAAGTGTAACATTTTTGCGAGAGAGAAGAAATTAAGGATGACCTGACCTCACAAGTATGCTTGCCAGACAGTTACGCGCTCTTTCTTGCATGACCTATTTTTCCCTGCTCACACCGCAGAGACGTTTCAAACAAATGGCCAGTAATTTAGGCTGCTTGAAACACAGAGGGTTGCCACCCAAACAAGGCAGTTGGGCATCTTAATGGCTTTGTCAGGTTTCCAAAACTTTTTAGGGACTTGTTATCTCTTTTCAAGTTGAAATAGAGCTCTATGTATCTAGTCCATAAAGGACAATGTCAAATGTCACGCTTTTCCAGAAATTAGTGTACTGGGTGTGGATCACAGCCTAATATTTTGTTGTGTATCACAGCGTGTGAATGGCCCGTGTGAGGAGGCACACTGAGTACATACATCTGATACACACAATAAGTGTACTTGGTGTTTTAGTTTGACACAAAATAACACAAGGAATAATTTATAAAGAAACTACTTCTAGCTTAAGTAAGCCTTCCTATAGCCTAAGTTCCAATGCTGGAATACTTTTAACCTGCTTTTGAAAGATGCTCAAAACCATTGCCTATTAAATTCCCATGGGATGTAGAGAACATCTGTTTCTACTGCTAGAATCAGATCCTGTACCAGTTATGAAGATACACATCACCTGTAGTATGAACTATTTAATTCAACCTTTTTGGTCTGAGAACACCACAACCTTCTTTGTAGAGACAAAGACCAATGTATCATGATACAGTAGCCTATCTCCAACAGGTTAACTTTTCTGAGGCACCTTTCAGATCCATTAAAAATATTAATGGTACCCTAGCAGAAAATCACTGAATTATACTATTTAAGGTCACTACAAGAAAAAGACAAAGAAACGGTCATCTTTTGTAAATTTACAGAAGTCAAGAGGTTAAGAGAAAGCTCGAGAGAAAGACAATGGAAAATGGAAACAACACAAGAGATGAGAAAGAAAAAAAACCAGAATAAACATGTGCATATGGAAGATGAGGTGTTTCTTCATGCTGGGGCTTATACATCAAGAGACAACAATATGAAGCTGAAGGCTAGCAAATACGAATAACACGGAAAAGACATCGCGTGTGCTATTTCCATTGTCCAAATGTCAAATGCCTTCTGGGAACCCGGGGGGCTGGGGGGAGGAGGAGTAATAGCTGTATAAGCATCTTGTAACAGGTTCCTCCTAAAGGGGATTTCATGAAAACTGCTAGGCTCTGATGCTAGCCCATATGGGCTCAGGAAAGACGAAGAAAACGCTGGCTGCACTTTTTCCAGGCTATTTGCATATGTTCTTTAGTATGCAGAATGTCTCTGTATGTAATTGAATTGTTGTTTTTGCCTCTATTAATACATATGCAAATGAGTCACTACTGCAGCTGTGCTGTATTAATCATATGTGTGCTTCTGTCTGTCTGCCCTGCAGGCTCAGGGTCGGAGGGAGGGGGGAGAGGGAATTCAGTCTCTTTAACCTACAAGAAAACTCACTCATGCAGACAGAGGTCTGCTAGCAAACAGCAGGCCTGAGTTACAACTGGCTGGTCATTTTTCAGTCTTTTTCATTTTTCATAGATATGGATGGAATCTGAAAGTTATGCAGAAAGGACTGTTAATCTAGATAAAATGAATATGCTACCACTGCTAATTTTTCCCCTGGAGGGCTGGGGAGGGAGTTATAATCTGACAACCCACAGAGTAGCCACGATACTGCTTTACCATGTGTATTTACCGCCTGTGAATGTCCACTGTGAGTATGTTCAGACGCTCAGGGTGCTCAACAAAATACAATGCATTTATATATAATCTATCATAATGATCGTCTTTCGTAAATAGATTTGACTCTGATAAGAAGATGTGATCAAACTCTTCATTCCAATCTATTTTGATAGAATATATCGAGCTTACCTATAACACTGTATGAGGTTATATCAAAGGCAAGTATGGGCTATTTAGATGCCAACTACAAAGCACATTTAGCCACCATGAACAACATTTATTTGAGCTGATATGTTCTGTGGTTCATGCTTTTACACGATTTATCACAATCTCTAGCTCTCTAGCAGGTATTTTGAAAGTGAGGACTAGTTGCATCCTGGTGTTGCGAGGCTTGCTTTTGAGTTAATTGGGAGGAACTTTTTCCATTTAAAAACATATGAATTGGTGCCAAAATGATTTTGGCAATCAACAGTCCCTCATTTCACACCTTACTTATACAGCTTAATATTTTTATTTTATTTATATTTATTTTAAAATTATCATTAAGACTTCATAATAAGTAAGACCTGCCCATAAATAAGACATGGCAAGGAGGATGGAACTCGATGATCTTTAAGGTCCCTTTCAACTCTAACCATTCTATGATTCTATGATTCTAAGACATGTTGGAAAGTTCAAATTTTCGATGACAACTTACCCCACACCCACATAGAGATCTTCACCCTGCTTATATCGTTGTAGCTTCACTTACATAAAGAGTACCATGCCCCATTTTTTTAGCTGAAGAACTGGACCTTGGTCTTCAATGAACTCTTTTAAAATGCCCATGTTGGCTAACCATTTGCAGAACAGGTGGTGAACATCTAGTGGCCAACACATTCACTTACAAAGCCAGAAACAAGTAGTGGACAGAAGCAGGGAACACAGGATCTGCATGAACATAGCAATTTTAAAAACTATTTAAAAGGGCATCCAACAAAAATGTATACATACTATGTTCTTTTATTACTTCTATTATTATCATTATTTGTGATGGCCATCAGAAATAGCATTGCAATACACTGAGCTAATGACAGATGGACAACTGCCATCTTTTGGTTATGCTAACGAGAAATGTCGCTTTTCATGTACTTAGTTGTTTTTTCTTTTCCCAGATGTGTGTGCTCACAGTAAAAAACTAATTCTACTTTTTTATGCTTAAGTGGATTGCCTGAGTATTATAATATTGTAATTAAATTGTGCACTAATGATTCATTCCCTACAAATTAAGTCAGAGTCCTTTTATGAAGAACAGGTAAAGTACAAAAGCAAACAGTGAAAGGATACTGACTCTCACTGTTGAAAAGCCAGCTTGGATGATATTTAAAGGTAGACACTGCGCAGCAAACAGAAGTAATAACCTTGCACTCCTAAGAAATAGTTTATCTTCTTGTAGGCAAAGAACTGGTTATAGTAGTATCCCAAAGAGGTCACGAATGTAGATTGCAGAGTAAATGAAAAATGGATAAAGTATTGCCAGCTCTTGGATATACTCTGTTGAGACAATCATGGGGCATTGGACTTTTCTTCTTCATCAGAAATAATTTATATGAATGAATTTGCAGTTTTGGCAAGTCGGCTCCCCGATACAAGGAAAGAATCAAGCTTTCAGTATTCAGATGTATCACTACAGTGTCCATACAGTTTTTTCAGTGTCTTCTTTCACAGATTTGAGATGTTGTAACACAGGAAGGCCAACTGCTTAATCTGGTCAAAACTGTTTGCTACTACAGATGATAGCAAGAAATCAAAGAGATATGCAAAAAAAATTAAACAATTAAATTAAATTAATGCATTAAAATATAGGGCCACCTCTTTAAGAGAGAGGGGAAGTTCCATCAACAGCAACATTTCAAATGAAACTTAAGGAGATACTTCAGAGAAACACCCGAACTGGCAAGTGGAGAGATGTAGCTCATCCCTGCAATGGTGCAGGGACCAAAAGGAAGCTAATATGTAAGGAGAAAAAAACCAAAAAACCAAAAAAGAAAGAAAAAACAAGCTATCTGACTGAACAGGCAGTCCTCCTGCTTTATTTTTGTTTCATAGGCAACAGATGTTTTATGCAATACTCATATGACCATTGGAACAGTCTATCTTCTGATCAGCCACTGTATACTTGTTAAATAGTTCTACCCTTTCTGTTTCCTTCAAGTAAAACAAACATGGAGACCACAGATGATTATGTGACTCTTAAGATATCTAGAAGCAAGGTTTTCCAAAGGAAAATTTGTGATGAGTCAGACACCTAAATAACAGCAAGATGAACAACTTTGAGACACACTCAATCTCTGAATGGGTTTAACTTTTTTCAGAATCTAGCCACTTATGCCAGTGTCTCCATGTGGCCCAAATCCTTCTATAAAATGTGGTCCAGACTATGTATGCTAAATTCCATTGAAATCCAGTCCTCGGTACGCATCTTCCCACACCACTGAAAAGAATAGGTTTGAACCAAGAAAAAAAAATCAACCCAAGTACTTAACAAAGAAAGTGCAGACTAAAAAAACTTTTTATGTTTGAGGTCTAAATCTGCTCATCATCTTTATACAAATAGTCAAAGAGAATCAATCAAGATTCTTCAAACGGCTGGTCTTCAGAACTGAGACCCAGCTAAAATGCTTTTGCATTCACGTGCCATGACGTGACATTCTCTTGATCCGTACAGTGAGAGTTTTGGTCATAATGGTAAACACAACCACCAATAATCATGATGGCCTGTTTCATGCTAAGATGAAGAGGGAAGAAGGTTTGAACATGGGCACTCAAAACTTTTTGTTTTTTTTTTTTCCAAGAGCAGATGTTTGTAGGAAGTATGTATTACGTCAAACTGCTGTACTGTTTTGACAGGACACAAAATGTCCCTATAGTAACACTACATGGGCAGCTGTCATGATACATCCAGCATTATCTTTCAGTACAGTTATGGATATATACAGCATTTGCATTACTGCCAATTAATCAGTCATTGTCACTATTTGGTTATCAAACAAACAATCTGGGAAATCTGAACCATTCGCACTCCCAATGATGCAGAGTCCTCTCAATTTTCAGATTAGGCAATCAGATCCTAACTCTTAGAAAGCACTCAAGAATTCTTTTTTCCTCAGAAAAGAAGCCACCAGATACCATTCTATACTTTATACTGAATTTGCTCAGACTTCTGGAAACATCTGTTTCATACTAGGTATGTCCGAGATGACTGGTACTGGAATTACCATTTCAGTTTACTTTGTGTAAAACTTGTTGCATGGTATCTACGCTTACAGCTTTGAATGTTCATCTTCAGGATGGAGGAATTTAATTCCCTCATCTGCTGAACCATATAGGAAAACATGATGTTCACATAAGGCGTATAGCAGTACTTTCGATTCATTAGCCTTATTCAGTAAAACACAGTGACAAGGCCATGCTCAGTTTTATTTTCATTCATTTGAAACAGAATCACCGTGCTGCATCACTCTTGAAGACCAAGACCATATGAAATTTATGGGGGAAAAACCCATACAAGAAACTCACGTGCTAACCAGAAAGGATTTTTCTGCAACAAGGGTGCATTTTAAAATTACGCTTCACACAATGTCTGGGACTGAACTTTCTCATTAACAGAGGAAAGCTAAAAACTGTTTTTAAAATGGCATTTAAATCTGGGTATGAGTGAACATGCAGGGCTGATGGATGGCTCTTTATCAGAGGACAGGTTCAAGCATGCATCATGTTAGCTCCAGCTTCTCCAACACGGCTCCCTCCATGTACTCCTTTCCCAACAACTAACAATGTAAGCTTTAGTCTCCATTCTTATTGAGTCATTAGTCTCTCTGTGGATACTGGAAATAAAGTCAATCACGTATGGCTAATTGTGGCAGATATCAGATGACAGAATCTCTATATTCCAGTGGGGTCTGAAAGGCAGGGAGAGGAACAGAGGGCTTCAGATTACGAACCTGCCAGTGGGAATCAACAGGGCATTTCAAAACGAGACATTACATTGTCACTGACAAAGGGTATCTTTGCCACAGGAAAACAATCAGGTGTTAGCTGTTCTTCTATAAATACAGCATGCATTTCACTTCCAAAAAGAAAATTAAATTTTGACAACCAAGGATAAAAACAAGTACTTCCTGTTGATCTCACAGTACGCTACCAAAGCCGTGCGCGCACTTAAAATCCTCTAATGAAATAACATTTTTATCGCTATACAAACAAACAGGAAAAATTCCTTGGCTTTGTCCTCACTAAGATAACGTTGTGTACCAAATTCTGCTGGGAGTAACAAACTGAGTATTGTGTCAAGTTCTTTGATCTCCCTTGAAAACTACTGCTTTTAGTATACAAAGCCTGAAAGATGAGCGATAGGGAGGACAGAAAGAGAAGGCAGGCACATTTCTGACCTTCGACTGTCTGATGACCAGAGGACCGAGGGTTTGGAAGGAACACTATGGTTACATGTCATGTAGGGGAATGTATGAAGTAAGAGACGTTCCTCCTTGAAAGAGAATGCAATGGTTGCACGTTCACTCCTGCCATTTAAAGGTGGGTTTGGACCAGTTATTTATGACAAACATCATGTCATCACCAAGAAAAATCCACATTTGAACAGAGTTTGGAAGGCACAATCCTTCCAGACTAGCAGCTACCCTAGATGCAGCTCAACTCACATTAGTGAGAGTCCATTCTGAGCAGTGCATCATAAGACCTCCCTCAAAGCACATCTAGCCTACCTCTTTCAAATGGCACCAGAAATTAGAGGCGTGTCCAACTTCTATTAGACAGGTTGCGCTGATAGGTAAGAATCACTGTTCAGATGTGAAGAAAGACAACTGTACTTTTTTTTTCCAGCATACACATACTCTTAGAGATCAAGTCTGAGAGATCTGAAGGAGCCTACAGGCTTAGTAATTTGAACCTCTTCCACTGACTGGCTGCCAAACTCTCCCATTAATTCCAGACTAAATAACATGTAGCAGAACAGCATAGGTGAATTTGGTCAATACTTTCTTTTTAATGTTCTCCTTTGCACAGACAAAAGCAGCCTTTGAGTTTTTCAAATTTTCCACAACCTAAACTCATGTTAAGATATTTATGAAGTCAGTCACATTTGCACGAAGCCCACCTTTTTAAGGAAACTGTCATTGTGATAAAGCCTGCTGTAATCAGAATACATCAGCCCACCACATGCAGCTCCAAGCAGGTCCTGAAATGAAAGTAAACCATCCTCCCAACTTACTGGAGCACTGATGCATTATTTTAAGACTAGCTTGGATGACCACAAAAATAAGGAGAATTAAACGCAGACCTCTACTTTCTCATCGCTACTTAGCTCCATTTTTGGTTTTTCTTTTCTTCCCCTATTTCTTCCATATGTGTGTTCGTGTGTGTTTGGTTACTATAAGCACTTGATCAATACTGACATTACTCCTCAAAATGCATTTCAGAGGGATGACTTTTATGGCTCCCATGATTCTTAAGCCACCTACGGTATTTGTAACTCACAGAATCAGAAACTAATATGCAGACAGTGTAGCTTTTCATACAAAGGCACAATAGGAATGAATGTATTAACCTCTGTGGTGCATGGAATGTGTCAGCTTACACACTGGCAGCTATTTCTGTGAAACTCAGCTAACTTCCGCTGGCTGTGTTAAAATAAAAAAATAAAATAAAAAAAAATCTTCCCCAGAACTGTGTCCCACGCTCTCATATGCTGGCCAAAGAACTGAAATATCTGATGCTGTAGAGAGTCTACTTCACACTGACGCTGGCCAAACTGAGTTTGAGAATGCATTTTACATGTACTGTTTATAAATGCTGAGCCTTTCCAAGCAGGTATAAAGCTCTGCTGTTCCATGTGATTTGGCAAATAATAATGAGCAGGGAGACAAATTAGCAATGGAGAGTACGGGATATTTTTTTGTTTGTTTCTACAAAAGAGCATCAATCTGGATTTTGCAGAACTAGAGACGATTATGGAGTTTGATTTCACTTTAGTCCCAAATTTCCCACAGCTTTATCTTAACAGCAAAGCGTACATGGTGTGTAACAAAATCCAAACTGTAGAGATGGGCATCACATTTTCTTAATTCCAATGACTTGACAAGGGTTGTGGGGCTGGTCAGGAATACCCGACGAACACCTGCACTGCTATCATTAAGGCCCACGGACACCTCCTCCAAAATTTAGAATGACATTGGGTGTTTTGAATTAGATACATCTGGCTACGAGGCCAACTCTTTAATGTAACTCAAAAAAAAAAAAATATTCGTTAGTATCTTTCCACCTGTTTTCTAATTGCTTATGTTAAATGACGATAATCACTAATTATCTGCACTAGGGCGGTGCCTAAAACATGCTGTGTACCATAAAACACTGTAGGAGGGGCCAGTCATTGCTCTGAAGAGCTTACAGCCTAAAAGGCCATCATCATCTTAAGCGACTTTTAAGCAGTTTAAAAGTGCTTGTCAGGACTGAGCTTTTCTGCCGGCGATGCCTTTCCTTCCGCCGGGTTCCACCGTCCCAGCCTGGCTGGGAACCAACGCAGGGAAAAGAGAAGCCAACGCACCGCTCCTTGGAAATTTAAAAGCAGAAACCTGAAAGTAATTAAATTGGCAACAAAGACACACGAACGTCACAAAAAATTTTCCCCCGCGGTACGAGGCAAACCTAGCTGATTTGACCATTATTTTGCTTCGGATGCAAATTTTATGTGAAGAGACGAGTCCAGCCCCACACCCCCCCCGCCACCCCCCCCCCCGCCCGCGGGT
>JAOXJM010000001.1:71550304-71562052 GCA_026413425.1 Tringa solitaria | reverse complement strand
CAATGTCAGACCATTTCACCAGATAGTAGAAAAGCACTTTCGCTGATTTACACCAGACGATGATCTGACACAGGACTCTCTTAAGAGTCACAGCTGAAACAGTCAGTTCTGAAACATCCCATACTGTATATACAACATTAACCAGGATCAGCCATCAATTGTCTTTGATTCCCATGTAGATGTTCAGTTGGTATTCATAAATTCTTTATGCAAATCAAGGACAGCATTTTATCTTTAGAAGTCACCGCATTTCTCTGGGTTTTATGAGAATATGCACTATGAAAAAGGATCATGGAGAGTTCTGGAAAGATATAATAGACCGAATCCCATGAAATTCGTCTGTTTTGGGTTGCAAATCTGAATGATCTGATTTGCTGTACTTATGTTGAGCCCAGGACAAATCAGTGAATCCATCCATACAAAGCTCATTGAAGGTTTAGGCCCTTGGACACTGAAAGCGTAGAGAAACAAAATCAGCAGTGAGCATCCTAACCAGGCATTGAAAAGGCCTTGGGACTCCCAGGGGAAAAGTGTAAGGAGGGATGAAACGGGCAAGGAGCTAGAACTAGGTGGGGGAAGGAGGAAAATTAATATCCATTTTGGTAAATGGCCTCGTAGTTCAAATTACAAATGAATTTACAATCCCTGAACAGAAAAGACCTCACTGCAAGCCCCGTGAAATCTGTTGAGAAAACCAGGAACTCCTTATAAACTTGCAATTGTCCATGAGCAACCAACTATGTGCCTGAATTCCTGGAAGACTGAATCTTGTAAAGAGAACAAGATAGGCCCATATTAAAACTTTTAATGACTTTAGTTAAAAAAAAAAAAAAAAGGGAAAAAAAAAGGTGGAACTTTGCAGCCAGCTGGCTCCATACCGAAAGCCAGGCTGCACAGCTTGAACTTAAAGCTATCTTAACATAATGAATAAGTGCCAATAATTAGCATATGTAGTGTGAACAGGTTTGCTGGCACAAGCAAGTGAAAAACTCCAAGGTAAAGTTATTATTAGGGAGTAATTAGCTCTGTGAAGTAAATGAGTGAAACAATAGCTGCCAGCACTGACAATATGGCTAACATCTGACTATGTGGAAGATAACATTGTAAAGTATTGCTCCCTGAGCTAGAATCTGTTAATAACCATATGTTAGTGTAATTAATGCAGAGTCTTTCTGACCTGTTGTCACATAAGAACAATACTTTCTTGGAAACATTCAAACAGGCAGCCCTACACTCGTGGATGGCAAAAAATAATTTGGGAAGTTGCTTACAAACACCTTTTATTCTGCATTTCTTTAAAAATAACTAGAAACCACAAAATGGGGGGGGGGTGTGTGTGTGTGTGTGTGTGTATAGGAAAAAACCCCACTTTTGAATCAACTGCTTTCAAGGTTGATGGCAAAGATTTCAAATCCTGGATTGGGCTTTCCAGACCAACTAAATTAAACTCTAAATAATATTCTGGGATTTTAGGGGTGCTTGTAATCCATACACAGACCAAATTCTGTAATTCACTTATATGTATGGAGTGGCCTAAACCCTTTATCCAAAAAATCCTTGAACTCCAGACTGTTCAAATCTGAGACTGGGTTCTGAATTTTTTGGCTTGAGCCCATTTCTAAATTGAATAGATCCCCCCAGGTGTCTGACATTCATCAGACATTCTGCCAAGGTCTTAATATATTGCTAGATAGGGAGGGTCTCCACTTGTCCCCCACACAGGACACCTTCACCTCCACATAAGAGAATTCTGTGACTACAAAGTGTAAGCCTAAAGATAATTTCTCTTGAGAAGGTACTAAAAATAATGCCCAGAACTTTTGATTTTTTGTAATAAATGGCACCAATGCAATATTTTCCTCCCTTCGTATCAACAACTCAAAATGTTTCAAGGAGGTCTAGTAAATACAGTTTGCTCAACAAGCCTGACATAATTACTGTATTTTCAAGTCATTGTGCTGATGTAATGTATCCTTCAGATACACTATGGGCATGCATATCCCATAAAAAGCACCCTGTCTCTGAAGTTCTCTGGTACAAAGACCTTTGCAATTTAATTTGAACGTATTTCTATTCCAATTGAGTATCTCATATGCACTTTGTTAGAGCATGTACACTCATTGGCCCACAATAACAGTTTTATAGAGAGGGCAAAATGTGGTCATACATCCCACAAGAACAGCCTTCATTTCCTGACAAAAAAGTTTAACAACTTTAAGAACCTGGCTAAATTAATTTCAATTTAAAAAAAAAAAATTAAATCCCAAATTTAATGCAAGCTTGTTAGTGCTTTTCTTTTCCCCTTTTTAGCAGGGCAGATTAAAAAAAACCCACAAGAACAAAAAAACCCCAAAACGGAAGGTTTTTAATGCTTCACAGGCTATTATGGCCAGGCAAAGGAGCCCTGCATGTTTGAGATCGCACACATTCATCTTCTTGCTAAACATCTGTTTAAGGCTTGTGTGATCTACCTGTCAGCACCAGTGATCCATAAAGTGTTTGAACCTCCTGTCACAAACCTCAGTGCTGGTTTGATCAGAGGCTTTGTGCACACTAATCACCCCCTTTATCTTTTCTAATGTTAGGAGAAAAAAAACACAGCAAGGCTGTCTTCCAAACCTGACTGTAATTAATCTTTCCATGGGGGAACCTGCCTGGTTTGAAAAAGCAAGATCTGATGGGCTGCTGCTCTTTTCCTGCAAGGGCTTTATTTTTTCCTACCAGGCATCTTTACACTTGAGTGGTACCCTTTACAAAATACTTTAACTATATCCCAGTGACAGTGAAACAACCTTCAAGATCATCTTATGAATGAAACCACCGGTAACTTTGCTGAGAAAAAGAGACCAATGAAAGGAGATCGACAGAAGCATGTTTTAACTGCATGGGAAAAAAGGGAATCAGGATAAGAACTGGTCCCCTTTTCATGTCTCTCTTAAGCTGCTCTCTTCACTAATAATCCCACCGCTACCTTTCTTTTACTCAGCTGCACACAAACGTACTGAAAGCTGCAGGAGTTCCCAAGAGGGAACAGATAACATCAGGTGCTTTTTGGTTTTATTACAGCTTGCCTTTTCCCACTATTTGCTTTCTGCGGCATAAGGGGAATGAATGCTGTGCGTGACACAGACCACAATTCAAAGTGCACTTTCGATGGGGCCCGTACGGAATGGGAATGGGACAAATAAGTTTAAATTTACTCACATCTCTTCTGATAAAGGAAGCTTCCTTTGCTCCTTAGCATCCCTGAGTCCAGGCATTAGTAGCAACTTAAAGTTTAGTGAGCAGGCAGCATGAAGCAGAGAAAAACTGATGCTGAGAAACCAAATTTGTCATACCAATTCTCAACCTAAATAATGCCAAAAGCTTTGAACATACATGGACTGACTGATCCACGACTGGACAGAGAGCATATGGATAATTAACTAACCAGAAGGAAGAAGAACTTTAGGAATTCATGCAACAAAATAGCAAGTGATTGGTGGGAGACGACTATCGTGATCACATTGATGCCCACATCAGCCAAGGCTCTTTAACACAAGGCTGCGTCACACAAAAACACTAACTCTCAGAATCCAGGTGAATTCAAGAGGGAGGTAAGTGAAGTTAAGCGAATCTTTCTATTACTGTTGTCTTTTATTAGTTATATTGTGAGAAAGTTCAAAGGACTCCAGAGGTCCAACAGCTGACTGTGCATGATCAAAGAGAGTCCTGCACATTCTTTTTTTTTTTTTAAGAGAAGATACCACAAGTGTCAAACGTGATAAGGTAAAAAAGGGGTAAATGTCTACCAAGATTATTTAGGGTGCTGTGCTTGGCTCCAGTCTAGATTTCATGGATTTGCTAACTGCCAGCAGATAACAGCAGCATTAAAATTTGAGGAAAAATTTGGACAATACTGAGGCCTGGACCATTCTGAAAAGGTTACTCTACACGTTTGGGGCACTCTGGAATCGAGTGTAAGACAGCATAGGAAACGTGAACAAACAAAACTATGATGTGAGCATCACCAGCAGAACATACCAGGATCAGAATGAACTATTTGAGAAAAAATAAGAGCGACAGCTCTTGGAGAAACAATACCAAACTTCAATTACAAGTTATGAAAAACAAGGAGCTAATGCCTAGGATGAATGAAGGAGTTGCGTTCAAAAATACCAACAGAAGTGAAGGGATGATGGTGAATGTTTGGGGAATGTCCTGCCAGGGAAGCAGGGAGACAATGGACATGTAATGAAAACAGAGACTCAGTAATCAAGTAATAAGATATTGACAAAGATGTGGTTGCAAGTTTTAGGTGGAAGAAAAGAAAAAGTTGGCCTTTAGAAATGCCATACCAAAATAACCAAGAAGATTTGAGACAGGAGACAGTGGAAGGAGTCAAAAGGGTTCCTTGGAATATGAATCTGCTTGATAGGGAGGAATATGTTGCTACCAATAATAAAGAATACAGGAAACAGAGAAGCTTTGGGAAGAGAGCTAATGAGTTCACTTGAGGTTAGTCTCTCCATCCAAGACTGATGTTCCCACTAGCTAGAGATTAAGGCACTCGAATCACAACTAATTTATCACCTTTCTTACTTGCTGGCCATGGAGAAACACCTGGTATTCCAGACTGGTGCCTTACATTGAAGCTTGACAGCTAGCTGCCTATAGACTCCATCTAAATTTGATAAAGAACACAGGTCAACATCCAGATAAACTCCGTACCATATGAACTTTGATTATAGAGTAAGGACAGGACTAAACTGGTATCTTATCCAGTACACAATCCTATTGGTTTAAATCTCAATCTCATTGAGTAATTAAGAGTTCAGAAGGTCTGAGATTCTATGGAGGATATAATGTGCTGTAAACAGTATCTTGGGCTTGGATAGGATTACAATAATATTAAAGAACATTTGAACCATCCTATTTATTTCAAGGAAGAAAGGGAAGATGTCATTAAATTCTTTATGATGTCATTAAAAACAATGATGTAACTAATAGAAGGATTTGTCTTCTATATTGCTTCCTTACGCTTTCTAACCCTTACCCCATCTCATTGTGATATGATATTGTCTGACAAAGAAGAATCACAGTCTTTGATTAAGTAAAATAGCTCCTTCAGAGATCATTTAGATCTTCCAGTTGGCCATGTCTGAGGAAAGATGTGGTCTTGTCTGGCTTAGCTGTAAGAATCATGTTTCTATATTTTAACTTAAACAAGATGACTAACTCCTCCAAACTCCACCTTCCCATATGTGTAATGAGTATAATGCTTATGCTCAATGATGTCCTGCAAAGTTAAAAATAGTTTTGCCTTTGCAGAGTTGTGTGCAAGTGCACACACACTGTTGAAGACAAGAGACTTCTCTTGCCCAGCACCCCATGAAATTCATTCTCCTGAGGCTTATTAGCTTTGGAGGTGTACCTGCAAGCACTTACCCAAAACTCACATCCAAGTTTGTTACTTGTTAATTTAAGCCTGCTTGTCTGCATTTCTAAGGAGAACTTCTTGGGAGAGCTGGCTGAAACCTTGTCTGCAGAAACACAATAATCAGACAAACTAGATCATATGGTAGAGGTAGTACAAAAAGAAAACACTTTCTCTACAGGACTCAGTGGATAAAGCTACAAACATTGGTCCCTCCACTGATTTTGCCTTCTTCAGATCATTCATATCTCTTCCAGTCCTCTGCGATGGAAATAAACACTGCAAAAAGGCATTTGGCAGCACTACCATATCCAAGAAAGATGTGAACACAACCAACTAGAGTTTTGGTACACAACTATCTAAGGAAAAACTACGTAAACTGCACTTGATACATTCTGAAAAATATTACAATTAAAATCACTTCTGTCCTAGCGGTTTGCTGAGTTGTCAATGCTGATTTACACGTGCGCACACACAAAATGTTTAGTATAGAGATGTCAGCCCAGCTGAAAAAATCTGCATTATGTTGGTGACACATACTTTTTTTTCAGTGGCAGCTATGAATAAAGCACTCACGAGTGAATCTCGAAAGGCTGGAAATTTCAGTAAACATCTAAGCCTCCTCTAAAATCAAACAGGCAGTCTAAGAAGATACCAGTTTCTTTCATATGTCTAGCTGCTTCTGACACCAACTGAACAAGAAATTAATTCTCATCCTGCCTTTCCTCTGAAGCCCAAGAGCACTTTCATCCCTTTCATAGTATAGAAGACTGCTAAGTAAAATCAGCATATGTTGTAAAGTAACGTAAGTGAACCCCAGAAAGGCAGAGAAGTATGTTTGTATGTGTATATTAAGAAGAAGGCAAAGAGCATGCGAAGGAGGTTAAAGAACATAATAACCTTTAATGAACACCCAGAGGCTTCTGTCTTGACCACTTGTCTTACTGAAATTTATTCTCCAAAAACACCACCTGCTAAGGACAAAGGATTCAGTGAAATTCAGTGAAATTCCATGACTGCTTTTAATGCTTTTAATAGGTGCTGGAAGAGCTCCTTGCTTTCTAAGACTTCACGCTTAAGATGCTTATGGGTAAAAATCTAAGTCTTTCACTTACAAAGAAAAAAGTCTAAATGAAAAATTTTACCAGTGCAAGTTTTTATGCCTTAGTCTCTTTATCATCTCATTTTAAAACGAATATTGAATCCCTCGGTTTCCTGCATAAAGTCAGCAAAATGCATTTTTACCTAAGGAAACCCAGTACTTCTACAAGTAGCAAGGCAGGTGTAACTGTCTTGTGAAAAAAGAGCTGCCTACCCTATGAACACCTATTTCCCATGGCAGCAGGAGATTAGAAAAACTGTGGAAACTAGAAACAAATGGGGAGAAAAAAAAAGATAGAGCCCACGATATTCTTTCATTCTAGAGGGTTAACAGTTTTATCTGGATCTATGGTTGCCTTTTCTGATCAATGTTTTTAGCTGTTAGAGGGGAAATTACTCAGTTCTCATACAGAAGGATACGTTTCTTTCCCTTGCAAAATTTAGAACTTTGACAAGGACTATCGTCGTTATTTCTGCATCCATACTTCCCAAAGCATCAGCTTGTGCCCTTTGCTGAAGGTAATTTCCTGACTGTCAAACACTGTGCCCCTGCCTAGAAAAGCAGCATATGGAGCAGGTAGAGAGATTGAAAAGTAGAAAGGAACAAAGCAGAAAGTATTGTGTCAACCTCAATAACCATTCCACCGGGCTGGAACAAGTATTTTATTTTATTTGCCATTCAACAGCTTAACTTCAAATAGGTGTTTAATTAACTCAGAGTGGCAGTCTAAACGTTTAGCCTGAAGCTGCCTGACAAAGAAAAAAGTATCTACGTACTGCATTTGCAGATTTAGAGCATCAGGCATGGGAAGAAGCTGTTAATTGCACAACGCAGAGAATTCTTACAACACAAGCACATGCAAGTGTAGAGATGCAACTCCCAACATAGCAAAAGTTTCTGCTGTGCCAAGAACTTTATGCAAGGTAAAGAGCCTAAAGACAGAAAGTGAGGGCGCTTATGGCTAAAACTTGTTTCTATAAAATAAAGTTCTACGACATATGAAGTAACTGACTGACTTAAAAAATCAGGAAGATAAATCTAGGAAAGCATTTTTATAAAAATACAAAGCCAATATGGTCAGAGGAGGATGAACGGGATTAAGGGTTTTTAAAACTCAACCCAAAACACCTTAATATTGGTTTAAGAAAGGATCAGGGCTCGCTACCAGAAGCTGGGCATCTTACCATGAAGATGGGAGAAACAAGGATGGCAACGTATGTCTTACCTACACTACTTGACATCCTATTCTACGGCAGAGGCATAGATTTAAACAGTCCCCCGTCTTGTTTCTTGGGGACTTAACAAGGGACTACGCCAAATTAGAAGGAAATGAATGCTCTGGCAGCTGACACATTATTTTGAATATTTGACTTCCTGCCCACCGCCCTACAAAACAGGTATATTCCCAGCATGCAGTGATACATAGTGACCCTTAAAATCAGTTGGTCCTTCTCAAATATTTTCTGCTAAGGTATACTCAAAGCCTTGGCAATGCAATAATCCACCTCCCTCTTTAGTTTATTATATGAAAAGATGTCACACTGTGACTGTTTTAATCAGCGAATAAACAGAGTGCCCAGCACCTGCCTTGGCTTCTATTATCATAATAATCCTGTTTTGTTTTTTAATTCTAAAACATCAGCAACTCTCCCGTAGGTGAGCATGTGTTTATGCCGCCCCTACTGTTGCCTTTGTGGTTTCATTATTAGCAAGCCATTAAATGAAAAACAGAAGAAGAAGGGGGAGTGAAGAGAAAAGCAGGCCTGAGGCACAGCCATTTGTGCCTGTTAAATACAACAGGCTGGCCTTAGGTAACCAGAGCCCTGAGACTGGCATAAAGCAGGTTAAGTAACCACAAACCGAAAAGAAAGCGAGTCAGTGAATGAACCACTCTGACTTGGAGCACATCAATCCAGGACAAAAAAAAAACAAACAAACAAAAAACAACCATGGGCAGGCATCCCACTCACATTTAGCAGCGCTTAGCACAGCCAGAATGCAATAAAAACCTAGCAGTGGTCAAGGTGAGGAGAGGGTTCATGCCTAATGACTGGTAAGTGCCCGGCGCTCTGATTTGTTTAGGCAGTTTTCATGAAATCAAGGGATGCTTGAAAAAGAAATGTATGTGCTAACAAAGTCTTGGCTTTGTTACAATGAACGGGTCTAGAAAAACTGAAATACAGAAAATGTTAAAAATGCAAGGAAAATTGTTTTCTCACCTTGAAGAGGACAGAAATTGACCCTCACGAACTTTTTACCATTTATTCACTCGCGTTTTACTGATGGATCAGATCAGATTTTCTGCATTAGTCTCTCCTGATGTGATTCAGTAGAATGGCACCAACACAAATCTGACTCTGACACTAACAGGGACTGTTTTCTGTGAGCTTCCCTGCCTCATTCTCACCTCAAAACCATCGCAGTCTGTATTCAATTTCTATCACCAAAATGGGAAATTCTATAGAAAAACAGTAAAAATGGAGACAGAAGACAAAAACCTAAAAGGCCTGAATTTCTGATAACTCTGCACTTCAGTTCACATTTTGTATTGTGGTCCAATGGGAGATGACTGACAATCTGGGTTCTGTTCCTGGTTCTGGCAATGAGCTACAGCCTAACAATGTGCAAGCTGCTTCCCCTCTGTCCTCAATTCCCCTGGTCTGAAAAACTGGATGCTTTAAAAAAAAAAAAAAAGAAAGAAAAAGAAGAAAGAAAGAAAAAAACAAGAAAGAAAAAAAAGAATTCCAAGATCCAGTGATGACGATTCTACAGAAGACCTGGATCATACACTAATACTAATACCAGTGCAAATAGGCTGTGAAATGCAAGTAAAACTTAGTTATTGAATGTTATTTTGTGCCACTGTAAGTGACCACAAGGGATGAAAAAGCAGAGCAGGATCACACCTGGCAGTTATGAAATGGGAGATGATGCTTCCAGATCAAAGTTTTCGTGCACATGCAGTAACATTTGAATTTTAAGTCACTAGAGTATTTTGACATCTCTTTCTATTATTTAATACGCAGTAACAACAATTTATCATAGTACCTGTAAGATATGTAAAACAAAAATAGCCAAGCATTGTGGGAAATTTACATTGCCAAAGCTTTGTGAAATAATCTGAGTGAAGACAAATCACAAGTTCAAGAAAGTGTCCTTCATGTAAGTATTGCGGTTTCCTTCTGAAGCAGTAAGAACCTTAGAGATAAGGACCAAACTTCCTACCCTAATCTTTATTTCTAAAAAAAGGGATTGGGCAAATAGGCTCAACATCTTAAGGCCCACTTTTCCCAGGGACTGGATAGAATTAGATCTGAGTAGGTTTATCTCAATCGAACTAGGATAGTTTTTATTAAAAAAAAAAATCCATATTTTAACCAGCAAAGTTTAATCCCTTCTTTTCCTGTGAAAACTCAGATAAGTTTGATTTTGCGCCTCTTGCTGTCTCCATATTCCAGGTATTATGTCATTGCACATTAGACTGTGTCAACACACTGTGACTTCGTCCCCGCTAATGCAAAACCTCGGAAAACATGGAGCCAGGAGATAATTTCAGAGCGCTTTTTTTTCTCTTTTTAATGTAACTCGGTATTTATCCTGCCATATTTCTGACATTTCCATTGAGCGATAGTCCCAAAACGAAAGAAAATCAGTCTTTCGCATGCAAAGCCGTCTTAAAGCAGACTGTTGAGTAGCAATCTTTCTGGGCAGGTGAACTTCACTCATGTCTCGGGAAGCATCGCTGTCTTGCAAAACCCAAGAACAGCAATGACAGGCTTCCAAGGGAGCCTCCTCAAGTCCGCCGTTGGTGGAAAGAAGGCTTAACCTCCTACGAAAGGGCACCTCCTGAAGTAATGGGGAGATGACGTCTGGATGAAAGCGGGCGCGAGAAAATCCCCCCTACTCTAACCAGAGCTGCCTGTGAGTGGGGTTTGCCTGCCCGAACGTAAGAAATGGTTGCTTTCAGAACAGTTTGTTTGTTTAAAACAGTCTATTTTTCTGTGCGTGTTTATCTATTTAAACAGTGGCTCAGGTTCCTTGAACATAAAGAAAAACAATATAGAGAAGGAGCTGTGCAGAACTTTATAAAATCGTTACATCACGTTAGTCTCTTCTGCATCTAGTTCATTTATTTCAGCACAAAGTGTCTCTAAATGCTCATGTTCTGGTTTTATGATGTTTTCCACCAGCACAGGGACAGTTTCAGGCCCCTGCCATCTATAGCTTGAAATAAAATAAAATAAAACTTCATTGGTTTTGAGTCAAATAACAAAAGGAACTTTGTTTATTGCACTGGGTAGCTAAACACTAACAAAACCAGACAACATATTTTAAGAGAAAGAACCAACTTAGGAAACCATATTATACAGCATTGTTAAAAGTCCCATCTTCCACCGTTAACTACTGCACGCTAAAGCAAATGTCAGCGTGGAGGGGGGGGGGGAGGTTAATGTTTCTAAATTAAACGCCCTTCAAACACTCTTTCTGACAGTTATCTTCATATTTTCCACAGATGCTGCCACTGCCACGAAGTTAGGCACTAAAATAGATCCAATGCTGGTGTCGTGTCTAGGCTGTGCTGATACCCCTGCCACTGTAACTGCCTGACGGTCCGCACCAGAAGGGAAAAACACACTCTACATAGAGAGGATCTCAAAAGCACTGTAGATGACATTTGGGAAGCTCTAACAACTGATGAAAGCAACAGAAAGCCATCAGCAGAAGGCACGTCTCAGGCTGAAAGCAAGAGTCCACCCATATTTGTTCCCTAGATATGCATTATCTCTGGTAGATTGAAACAATGCAAGTTCTTTGACTTCTGCAGACTCACAGGGCAGCCTGTACAGATGTAGCCTTCTCTGGAGGTTTTGCTTCCCCTGTAAATCATTATGCCTATATTCTTAATTGTTTGGCACAGCTCCCAGGACATCCATTACATCTCTTCTGACTAACGCATATTTGTATCTGTTCGCCCCTGGGGCTTCTAACCAAAAAAATGTCCTGGCATAAAGAGAAGGGCACGAAAATAACGCATTATAGGTGAGCAATATTCTATCAGAATACCTGAACAGTGAAGGGCAACTGAGCCGCCAAAAAACATGGTACTAGCCTCTTGCCCCTCTTTGGTTCGCATTGTTTCTCTGGCTGTCTTAACATTTAAAGAGTCAAGAGGATCATACTAGAGAGCGTTGAAGTCCTACTCTACACAAAAAAACCCCAGAAAGAATCT
>JAOXJM010000001.1:71528427-71550294 GCA_026413425.1 Tringa solitaria | reverse complement strand
AAGTACATTAAACAAGTTGGTAGCGTGGGGTGCTGTTTTACACATACATTCTGCCTGCAACACACCTAAGCTCTTGCCACGACTGATCATACTGAAGTATTCCCATGCCTAAGCCAGGAAACCCAGCTTGTTAGCAGTGGGCGCTCCTCAAAGGCAGATAAGAAACTGTGTGAAAGAAAAAAGTAAGAAAGAAGTAAGAAAAAAGTAAGAAAAAAATAAGATGGACAGGAAAATATCTGTGCAACTACAGCCCACTTAACTGAGACCTGCTCCAGTAGATGCAGAAAAAGTGCCTACTCTCTAACCCTTGGTTGCCCCTTAAGAAGCCCTGAAGAAGGTTCTCCCAGCCATCTGACAATAGTATTTGTGGATGCAGCAACAGGAAACACTGGAAAAAAGGGAGCTCTTTTTGCAGAAACAGTTTGCTCTTTTTAAACCATTCCCATGGCTGCATCCAGGCTCGGAGGGGAGCGCAGTACCAGGAAGGAATAAAAAGGAATCAGTTCTGCGGTGAAAGACAGGAGAAAAGGCAATCACACGTACCAAAAAGAGAGACAGACTTCAGCAATGAGGGCAGAGGGATGGAGGGCATTTGTGCAAATACAGATTACATGTGCAATTCATTTAAAGGCAGTGGCATTTTGATCACAAAGAAGAGTTTAATCAAAGTCTCAAGAGATCTGCCATAAAGGAAGCCCTTGCCTTGCTGCCTTGGCTGGCTGAAAGAAACACCTGTTACGCACAACAAAAAAACACAAAACAAACAATAGGTATAGAAGGGAGGCCACGGTTCAAACAATGTGAATCGGAGAAGCATGGTTTTCTCTAAATGAAGGGCTAGAATCCTATCAAATGAACAGCTGGGGAAAGCATAATTCTTTATATTTGCAGGGAAGTTGCACAGATTATATGATGGCAACAAATACAATATACGTATCTGAGCTCTGCTTCCTAGGCACCGGAAAGGACAGGAACCTCCTAAGATATCCCTTAGTGGAAGAATAAACTTGCTTGAGCCCAGCTCCAGGAAAAAAGATAGCCGGCTTTCAAAAGAACACAATGGACAATTTTCCTCCCACGGGGCCTTTTGCAGGAGTTTCGGCTAAGAGGATACTGAGCTCAAACAACCCTCACAAAAGATGCAGAAAGCAAACTTGTGATTTCAACAAATCCACCTCAATACACAGAGGGGATGTAAAGAACACGTAAAACGGATATGTTTTTTTTTTTAAATAAGAAGTGTGAACATTATTAATGTAGAATACAGAATTCTACGGCAGTAAATTGATTACCATTTGAAATTCTTTATTCTGATTGTACTGAAAAGACAGGAATACTAAATTGTGCAAGAAGAAATAATACAAGGAAAGTAGACTTAAGTAACACCGTGAAACTTATGACACAGAAAGCTAAAATTCTTGAAAAGCAACACTGCAAATCTGCCTTTCATCTCAAGTAACAAAAAAATACATGAAAAATAGCATAATTCTAATGCCAGTCACTAGAATATATAAGCTCTCCACAACTTTACTTCCTAACACAATGGCAAACAAACTCCTTGGTCTATGATGTATCTAGGGAGCTATCCCTCCCAGGGAAACCTGCTGCTGCCAGAACCAGGTTCTGTGGAAGAACAGAGGCCACCTTCACAGGAGTGTCTATAGCTACAGAGCCATCCAGAGAATCACAGAAGGGGGGGGGAAAGAAGCCTGAAAGTTTTATGTGCTTAACACTTTCTAATTTCAAATAATTTGAGTCCATTTCTGCTTACTTTGTATCTCCTGGTGCACGCCATCAATCTGTCTGCACCACTGGGAAATACTGCGATCATCAACGTCTTGAGCTAAACTAAGGTTTCTCTCTATTTCCCATGATTTCAGCTGACAACAAACTGCCAGCAGGGCTGAAGAATTTATAAAGCCTTGAACAATTCACATCTAAGATCAGCTATAATTTGGTAAGTATTAACGACCTGTGGCCCCCACATGGAAAACATCCCTATTCCTTCCTCCATAAATCCTTTAGAGATGTTAAAAATTCAGGTCTAGAAAAGCAATCATGGTTGTAATTGATATCTGAATTGGGGCATTCACGAAAATGTGTGCCTATGCATGTATAAGGCAGCTTACCTCTGTGTATAGGGTGAGAACGTAACCAATCAGCTGTTCGATATACGCTTACTCGTTCTTGGATGACAAATTTGGGCTCCAGAGTTAAAGAAACTGGAAATGATGCTTAATTTAGATGTACGGATATTAAGGACTTAAAACTTATTACAGACAGCATATAAAAAAGCCCCTCTCGCTGACACATTTCAGCCCAGTAATGCTTAAACTGCAGCCAAGATTCTACAGGCAGTGCGAAAGATAAGAAAACGTATTCTCGCCACACAGAGCTTTAAAGGACAAATGCTTGAAGAGGCTTCCATCAAATACTCAAAGCAAGAGCCTCCTTAACTAAAAGATCTTTGGCTTTGAATTTTGTACCTTCAGCCTTGGTTTTCTTGCTAAAGCGCAAAGAGCGTGGTAAATTAGGAGGAAAGAACTGATTAGTGGCAACCTGTGATTACAACCGATCTGGCCACAACCCCACTGGGGGAGGAAAGGGGGAGCAAACGGAGGGTGTTGAAAAGAGTGAGTCAACCTCCATTTTCAACGTACCCAGCCCCAGTTCAACAAAGGCACTCAAGCAATCTATCTCCCTTTCCACGGACAGCAATAGAAAAAAAGCCTTCTCTATTTTGATAGAGACCAAAATAAATAAAAAAAAATAATTAAGAAAAAGAAGAAGAAAGGAAAAAAAGGAAACAGGATACAGTAAGAGAAGGGCTTCGTAGTACAGACTCCTGTCCCCACTGCCAGAGAACTGTTTTCTCCTGCTAGCCCAGGAGAACACAGCATTTCTGTAACTCAAGTGACATTTGGCACTGCTCCCATGCTGATATTTCAGGGTTCAAGCTGTGCTGACAATACATTAAAGGTGGCTGGTGCATCAGTATTATGTGCTTTTATGGCCATTAAAGCCACACAGAAACACAGTTAAAATAACGCTACTTTGGACGAGAAGTCAAGGACTCAAACATTAGGGAATGTCAGAATTAAGAGAGTCAACATAATTTTAATTTTCCCTCTTGTGAGTACAGTCTACAATTATATTATCACGTAATTCTACTCCCCCAGGATACCATTTTTTATTCAATATGTATGACAGAGATACATGGGAATAAAATCAATATACCTATTTAACCTAATTCTGGCACTTGTAACTTTCAAATGCCTTACTTCATTACCTAACTAGTGTTATTTCTTTGTATACAATTTTCACAGCATACAAAAGTATAGAAATCTCTTTATCATTTCTGTCCAAATCCATTTTAAATTGCTATCTATGAACAATTTTGTTGAAACTACCCAAGTTTCAACTTCAGAATAATTTTCTGAACACTATCACTATCGTCTTTGAAGAAGTCAGACTGATAAAAACTATTCTGTAATACATACAATTTTAAATGAGTATCCTTACTGTGTCAAATATGTATAAACTCCAAGTACTGTGAAATAAATTTGTCCCATTTCATTATTATTATTAACTTTTATGTAAGTCTTCATTTTAGTTTTTATAAATTTATTATATTTATCTTGGAACTTCAATTGTTTTATTAAATTTCTAAATGCAAGGAACTCTGGCATACACTTCTTAGCTTCTCTAAGCATATTTCAAACCAATTTGAAAGAAAATCTGAAATAGTTCCTTACAACTATTTACCCATTAGACATTTTATTCAACTTTCTAATGTAGAAGTTGAACTTAAATAGATATTAAAGACAATAAGCAAAATACAGACAGCTGGCATGATGTCTGTACCTCTTTAGTTCATCTTTGCTCAACAGAGACTTTCACGAGACAACTGTACCCTTCCCTCTCCTTCTCCAAACTTTTAAGTCAGGCTTTGCTCACACTGTGCCTTCAATAACTATCCTTCAAGTGATTAAACTGTTTCATTTACTCTTCTTCCCAATACCAAGCACAAGTAACTGCCCTTCACTCTAATTTATACAATACAATTCGGTAGCAGATAACTGATAGAAAGTGGACAACAAAAATAAAACCATTGTCTCTGGCCTCTTGCGTGCTATTACCACCAACGGTGAGCTAATCTTGTCTCCTAAACTAAGGCACCATCAGCTTTTGGACGCCAGATGTCCGAGGGAAATCTAAGGTGGTGACGACAGTGGTGTTGATTCAGTAGGTGGAACCATACTTTTCCCTCTGAATCATTTTAAGCCATTATTCCAGCAAAGAGTTTGAAGTACTCTATTTCGAATGAGCCATCAACATGAAGTCGTGACCAGTTAACATGGCAAGAGATGAATCAGAAAAGCAAGTCATTGCAAGTAGAAACTAAATGATCCTTAGATTTCTCCCTCTTGATAATACAGGTATGGGTACTGGTAGCAACTTTGGAAAGCCAAACATAACCTGTCTCTCCAATATAGCCGCTTTGGTTAGAAAAGCAACCATTTTAGACAGAACAAACTGGGCAGAATCAGATGTTGAGATGCGGTGCTTAAGCATAACAAGAGATAACGGTCCTTAAAAATGTTGCTAGGACAAAAGGTGCAAAGCCGGCAGCAGTCATGAGAATGTTTTTTGTTTCAGTTCTACTAGTGGACACAGGTCAACACTATGTGTACCTCCTGTCCAAATTCCAGTTTGGGAAATGGCACACTACTTGCTTGGATCTCCTCGTTCTTCCATTTTACTTGAAGACCCACATCCCGTTTCAGCTCTGTGTATCATTCTACTCAATGTTTGCAGGGATGGCTCTAACAGGTTAATGCCTAGGATGCTTGCTAATGCATCACCATCACTACCTCCAGTGGACCAAACAAACCCTATATTAGCTGTTTCTACTATCTCTACAGAATCAGTGCAAGAATACGTACCTTCACACCTCAGCTCCCGCAAGTCAAAATCTTGTAAGTATCACCAAATAGTATTGCCAACAAACATGTACAAAAAAAAAGTTTCCTCTTCCATTCATGCTGTGTATCACCGAAAAGCACAGCAACTCCTAAATAACCCTAATAACCAATTTGCCATTTTAGTTAACGCCAGATGATCCCAAACATATTCCATAATACCAAAGACTCAATAGATGAGGTCAGAATTTGGCTTAGAGTTTCATCCTCTTTGGGATGTTTCAGGATGTCACGTGCAACAGAAACTAAATATTGCTTGGCTAATAAGGGTGAAAACCTCCAGTTGAGAGAAATCACCGGAACGATACGCAGTTGTGAATTTTCAAATTTAGGTTTGTTCTGGGGGGTGAGACCCTACAATAAATGCTCTCACATTATGCAGCGATCTGAGTCATTTTGCAACTGCTGACCCTTATAATGATGTTCTCGTTTTCAGAGCCAATGTGATGCCACACAGTGATTTGTCTGTTAAATTGAATCTTTGCCTCTAGATAGATAGATAGATAGATATAAAGTTTATTTTGAAATGTCTCCTAGTGCCTCTGAGTCTGACTGATGTGAGATGTTATTTTGAACATGCCAAAGCATCTGAACGGCTCCAGTCCTTTCTTTTCAGCGTGCATTCCTTGATAAGTGGCAAAGCTTCCCACTTATCAGTCACTCAAAGTGACTGTGGCTGTCAGTTGTGTACAAAGCGCAATCAGTTTGGAAGCAGAGACACCAGCATTTTTCTTCTCAGCTTGAAGCAAACACGTTTTGACTGCTAGTCATTCAATTTTAAAGCATCTTCAATTAGGGGCGGATGAAGATATAAAGAAAACACATCCTAAACACCTCCGCCAGCCAGCAGTAAAAAATTTATTGTTATCTCCTGCTTTACCTTACTGCAGAGGCAGCAGTAGCAGCCCTTTTTTTGGCTGCACAATGAAAGTGCTCATGACTACACACACTCCGTACGGACAAGATCACAGCCGTAAAGAGTTCATGTTCATCTTCCCAAGCCACTTATACAAACTACCGTGGCACTTTCAGCCCCTGCTGTGTAAATACTTGCACGGGTACACAAATGCGAAGGTAGCTCACACGCAGACAGGTACACCACCGAGATATACGTGCTCTCTATACAAATAAAATGCCGCCCAAAACTATTAAAAAAGACCGGGGAAATAATGACAAGGAGGGAAAAGAAAAGAGAGGGCTGGCAGAAAGGAGGAGCCGATGCGGGAAAGGGTGGGCAGCTGCGTAAGTAAGATTGCTCAGGGCCGGGATGCCAGGGAGCTGGAAGAAAGTGGTCAAAGCTGTGGGGTGCCTCAGAGAGATGCTGAAACTGGAGAGGGGATCCGAAACCAGAAATACAGACAGGGCCCTGGAAAAAAGATGTCTCTGAGAGAACGCTTGCCGAGGGGTGAGAGACCAAGATGAGGCCTCGGAGTACAACGTTACCAGCTGCAGAGACTGTTATTTGACTGCTGGCACCTTCCTTAGTCCTAGCTGCTGGATTATTTTGGGTGTTTCAGCGTTCCGGTTTGTTGTTTTTTTTAATAAAAATAAGTTTCTGGCCCTCCCTTGTGACTACGTGAGACAACTGGAAAATGGGAACACTGAAAGCTTGGTAACAAAAAGGAAATTAAGAAAAGCTGCTAAAATTGCAAGGAAAACGTCATGAAGTCCAAAACAATCTCATCATTTCTGAACATTTGGACTGGTAACACTGGAGAAAGCTTCATTATCAGCAAGTGCTGTTGCAATGGTGTAGCTCAGCATAGGGAAAAAAAAAGATTTATCTGATGAAAATATGCCTTTGCAATTCAAGTTGTACAAATCCCAAGCAGATTCTCCTTGTTTGCACGGGTGCAACTACACCAATCAGCACATGTGGCTTGTATGAGAGCATAGGAAAGGTCTGAGATTGCATTATCTGTAGATGCTCGCTCTACAGGTAACCTTTGGAAGTAAAAATGTGGTACGTTAATGCAAAATGTTGCTCTACACTGGAATAAGTGCAGATAAACACCTCTGCAATGTTTTACCTAACTTCACTTTTATCATAATGGAAAGAAGTGAAGGCCCACAGGTTACTCTAAAGCACATGCATCATACCCTTCAGCCAAACACACACGTTATTTGCCGGACTTGAGAGGGCCAGGAAGCAATTAGCTCATTCTGAGCACTAGCCTAGATTTTTCTTTTCACTCCTCCCTTTCCCTATTTCCTCCCCCAACCTTGTCTTTTTTTTTTTTTTGTCTTTTTTGGGGGGGTTGTTTTTGTGAATAATTAATTTCCCAGAGGCTTTTTCCTGCTCAAGGGACAGGCGAGTTATTCTGATAACTGATAGGACATCAGCTGCAGAGCTTTTGTGAGAAAACAATTGTTTAGCCTCTTTGCCGGCAACCTCAGTTGTTTGGGAAGAGGTTGCAAAGTCATGGGAAAGGCTGCAGTGTGACTCCGTCTTGGGCCTGTCTCACTGAATCCAGTATGTCCATGTTTATAAGTTGCAGGAAAACAGCTGCTCCTGACACATGATGAATTTGGACAAAATGTCCCCGATCCATGAGCCTGCTCGGTTTGACTGTGCAGTCACAGCTTGTCATATCCACACTGGCAAAAAACAAAAACAAAAAACAAACCATCTCAGTGGACCGAGCCTGATCTAAAAACATTTTGCAGAGCGAGAAGGAAGATACTTTCTCACAGTTTCCTACTGAAGAAAGGTCTCATTAAACTCCCACTAATATGAATAAGAGCCTTTTCACTATGTTCAGTGGGAGTTGGATCAGGTCCTCACTTCAACAGCTTTATTGTCTACCAAGGAAACCTTTTGTCCTCACCTCTCTCTGATATGCAAAGAGGACTCTAATTACGGAAGAACTAATACTGTTCTGCTGTGCAATGGCTTGCAAAGGGGTCGTAGCACCATGAAGCACTGCTCTGCTGTCACTGACTTCTTAGAAAATCAGAATTCCCAGGGAAAACGGTCATAGAGAAGCCACAGACATTACTAAATCTGTAACCAATCACTTGTGCAGTGGTTGCTCATTTTTGTATCATCTCGAGTGAAGGATTCATCATCTACAGCCCTTTTAAAGCCTCCTAGAGAATTCTGGGTTACAGGCATGCAAGAAGCTGGGGAATAGAAAAGAAATTCTACAAGTCTTTATGGTTGCATTGAGGAGAAACCAACAGGGCAAGGATTAGGGGTAAGGATCTCTACTCTCCATATTACAGGCACAAAGTACTCCTACTATTCAGCTCACAGAGTGACCTGCTAGAGTTTGCTTTCCAGCAAAAATGAAAAGGATGAGCTGTGTTGGGACCATAATTTAGGGTGCAAACTTGTTGGGACAGGGAACAAATCTTCACATTTCTTTAGTACGGTCATATGGTCAGTGTCTTCTCGCGAGAAACTGGTACTTTTTACAACTAAACTTCACCTGAAATAGATCCACCAAAATCTCAACGTTTTATCAAACAAAGAGGACCACAAATGGTTCTGAGCATCATTCAGCCAGTTCTGGGCAACAGACGACTGCTCACCTAAGGAGTTCAGAAGCAACAACAAATCTAAACAACAACAAGAAAAAAAGATGATCACCAAAGGTAACTGTGTGGGTAAATCACCATATCTAAAGCACTCTGAAAGCACGTCTCTTTACCAGTGTTTTGGAAGGATGGAATCAACCCAGAGCCTCTTAGTGCTCGGAAAGTTTTGACATAACAACTGTGCCATTTCAAAACTTTGCATGTTAAGCTTAAGAAATATTTTTCTGAAATTCTGTGTAACTGAGAAACCAAATCCTTCGTTCCTCCCCCAAAATACAGCTAGACTTTGAAAAATAGATCTGGCTACAAAAGGGACTAACCATCCTGCAGGAAATTCCAAGTGTCCAAGATTTTATTACATTCCAAATTGGAACAACACCTTAAACCTCAGAACTTAATGCGAATGGGAATATTCTGACTCGGGAACACACGAGTGCAGCCAGGCCTCTCCATCTACCAACAAACTCATGGGGAAAGGGACACAGCCAGCTGACGGTGGGTGGGGAGGACGGAAATATGGATCCAGTCTCACGAAGGAAAGGCTTATGTAGAGCCAGGAGGACACCCAGGGCATCTGAGGGATTCAGGGAAGCCAGGAAGCCTGCAGCCCAAAGGGGCATGGAGTCTGGAGGGCTGTGGTGCCCACACACCCTGCCAGACAAGCTGCAAAGGGTCTGCAAAGCTTGAGGCCATTGAGGCCACGGTAAGCTTTTCTAGCTTTGCCTCAGAATTCAGTCAGCATCCTCTCATTCTTCGGAGATCCCAACCTTCTACCAGCAAAGATGTCCTGTTACAACATCTGCTGACAAGTCTCTAGCTCTGAAGGAAAAAGAAAACCCTCTATTAAAACACACAGAGTCATCAAATGGTTGCTGTCTGGCAGGAATTGCCCTCCAGTTTCAGATAGCCCTCAGTTCTTGGGTTAAGTATGTCACCCAGAAATGAATACAAATTAATAACTAAGTGCTGGCAGTATTAAACTAAAAAGTCAAACAAAACTGTGGCCCAAATGTTAGAGACATCATAAAGCAGCACTGTTGCTTCTTGCTGCTTTGAGATCTTAGCTGTACATTATTGGCAACCTGTAGCGTTCCAGGATCTTGAGCTGGACTCTCCAAAAAAAAATTGTGACTAAAAATCAGAACAGTTTAAAAAACAACATTTGGACTCGGTCGTGTTTGCCTTCTAATTTTGGAACTTGTAGTGCTCATGGTTTCAGATTTTGCCTGGAAATACAAGAGCTAGAAGTTTACATTTTGAAGAAATGAAAGCTGGCATTTTTGTCATCACATGACTCCAAGAGCTGGGGCTTGAGGGAAAAACATAAAACATTGTCAGGCTTTCTACAAAATTGTGAGATTAGCAGCATCAGTTTTATCACAATTTAGGCTGCAAGGTTGACCTATTTTATCAGCAGTGCCCTACTGAATATGAATTGCTTTATGAATTTTAACAACCATATTTCATTTTAAATATAGTTCAATTAAAGTGACATTCGTCACCGTGCTTCAAAGCAAACTATGCCATCGTCAACCTGGGCAAGGCTTTTTCTCTGAACAAGTGGAAAGTGTAAACTGCACCACCCCACAAAACTTTGCATCCCAGAGGCACCCCACCGTGCAGGCTCATCGCCTGTCCCAGGGACCAGCTCAGCATCACGAAAAAGGAGCATCTGGCCTTCAAGTTTCTTTCACTCTCTGCCCACCCGATGGGACCACTACAGGGCCCCAGACTTCACCACATTCTAGAGCAAGGATGCCAGGAAGTGGATTTTCGCTGCACAGAAGATGGGGAGGTGACAATTAGAGTTCCCCTGAGGCCTTGAAGGACAAAACTAGATTTAGACCAGAAACCTGCTGAGCCATACTTTGTGTCTGCTCTTTCCTCCAGCTGCAGATCACTGCAGAGCTCTTCTGAAACACAACCCAAGATCTTTGGGGCTGTTGATGCACTAGAATTAACAGGACAGAGCATGCATTCCAGCTTCGTTTCTGGTAAAACAGCAACACTGAGGTGTTCAGAGGAGAAGACCCCGAAAGCTCAGCAGGCAGGAGCTGTTAAAGCTAAAACCTTTTCCCTACACAAACACACGAAGATTAAATAGAACAGAAAACCGTGTGCATGGGAGGATGCATTCCAAAGTGGTATGAAATAAGATGGGGGGTGGTTTAGTTAATTATTCAGAGAAACTCAAACCTCTTCACAAATTAGGTTTAGAACACTCTGAAAAGCAGAAAATTATTATAACCATTTACCAAAACACAAAATCTTGTATGGATGACGTATTAGCATCTCGAGGTTATACAGATTCTTAAATTTAATCTAATCTGCAACTTTTCTCCAGTTTGCCATTATCTCTTTACTTAACTCTCTATGAAGATCAGCTGGCCACCTCCTGCGTTAGTGAAACCTCCTTCCAGTTAATTCAGCAGAGACGGACTTGAAAAAGACATAATGTCAATTAGAGACTCACATGCCAGGTACATCTTTCTAAGCTCGAGTAGCTAACGCATCTTTCTTCAGCATCACAGAAGCGGCGAGTTTAATTGAGCTGTAGTTACACTCAGCATCTGCAGTCCTCTAAGGAGGAGAGACACGTTGCAGTCTCCCCCTGCTTCTGTATTGTGTGTGTATGGGTGATTGTGTGCTGGGGTATGGAGAGAGGGAACTGCTTCCAAGTTAGCGCACTCAGAGAAAGGAGTCATAAATCATGGGGTCAGTCAGGTTGTGCTTTTTTTTAACCTTAGGGTATTATGTTTTCAATACAATATTTCAATAGCTTTCTTCTGTGTAATAATTTATCTGGAATTATGGCAACTCTCACAAGCTTAGAAAAAATTGGCTCAAGTAAAACGAACCCTTTGTCATAAATAGGTTGCGTTCATAACTGCAGCCTAATCATTCAATTGCACATAAGTCAAATAGTTATCCAGACTTTGTAGGAATATTTCCCTGTCAATAAATCTAATGCTATTTAAAAACTCTGGGCCAATGTGACAGAAGCCTGTTAGATTAATTAGGGCAAGGTCAGAAAAGCTGAACTCACAGCTACATTCATGTCACAGTTTTGTTCCATCTACCATAACCTGATTGTAAACTCAGAGACCATTTTAAACACGGGCATGTTAGGGTGACTTCATTGTCTCCATTTACATACAAAGACAGATTTCTTCAGGAATTGTTTCTTCTCTCTGACAACAGTCAACTAAGCACATAACTAAGAAGAGAAGAAAAGTTCTGCTTTGTATTCATTGCCAATAAGGGTGGGGTTTTTTTATTTTTAAATGTTTTTCCCTATCAGTGACTTCACAATAATTGGGCTGCAATCAGGGTTCATGAGACTACATGACCATACAGACCACAGCACTGTCAAGAGGCAGGCAGCATAATCAAAATTTCACTACAAATAGATCATCTCTGTGGGAATGAGAGGACAGTATTGTCTCTCTGCCTGTTCAATTCTTGACCTTTATCATGTGACCATCCAAAAGTAGGGTGCCCCAAATCTGATGAGTTTTGTGTGAAGCGGACCCTGGAGGTGAAATTCTGACCTTGGCAGGGTCAATATTTCATCCAAAATCCCTTGAGACAGGCCTCCAAATCATTTCTTAGGCTTGCAGCTTGTATCAGATGGTAGCTAGCTGACTTTCATTTACTACTGGCTTAGGTCAAACTTGGACCAGGGATCAAGAGATGAAAGGCTCTATATCTCATTATCAATAATCAGTGTTCTCCACTACCCAGAAAACGACATACTTCATTCTTATCTACAAGGCCTTAAAACTTAAAAGGGTTGGGGTCAAATTATGTTACTTCAATTTATTTTTATTCACTGCTTATAAAACAACTTCCTCTCTCACTGCCATAGCTAAATGCTAAAAATGTAAATACTTTCCTTGCTATTGTAGAGATTCTACTATTGTTTTTCTTTTTAAGTCTTACTAAAGACACAGCAATAAAGAAAAATCCCTCCCATACACAAATGTAAAGAAAGAGAATCACAGAGGTCAAAGCCAAGACAGGTCTTACCAATCTCAAAACTATTTTCAGCAAAGCACATAAGTTCCCTTATAACAGAGGAGTGGACCTTCCCCAGAAGTTTTTCATAGTTACACAAGTCTTGATACCAACAGAATATCCTCTAAATTTTTTTCTTCTCATGTGAAGCCACACAACTCCTCTGATTTCGCTGGAATTAAGTTTTCTTAGACCTGTTGTGGATATGGCCCATAATTTTGGGGAACTAGTTTAGAAAGAGAAGCTTTGGAAGGAAAATCCTCTTGTTACTGAACAAACAGAACATAGCATCCACTTCCAGCTACTTGCAATGCTCTATACATAACTGCATACTTAAACAGACAGAGATTTTACCATGACTCTAGATATCTGTAAAATGTCAAACTCCTCCTTTGTTATTCTGTGAAAACCTTCATGGGCAAACAGATTTGCATTATTCCCAAATAGGGACATGCATATATACACATGGAAGAAAGTAATGAAATACAGTCAATGGCGTGAAAAGAAACTTCTGAATACTTTGAGGAAAAAAGAGGTTAAATAAAGTTTATTGCTTACGCTGGGTTAGAGAACTTTTTTCTTATACTAGAAGTAAACCTGTAGATACCTAGTACCTAGTCAGTTGCTCTGCAAAATCTAACCAATCTTTTGAGTTTATCATTCAGACAATGCTTCACCCAAAGTGCTAAAAAAATTCTGGACGTTTAATACCTGGGACAGAGGGAAGAAGGGACACTTGATTGTGGATCACTGAAGAGAACTGCTTCCTGTCATTGGCAGGACAAGGGGTAACGGTTTTAAATTGGAAGAGGGGAGATTTAGATTTGATATTAGGAAGAAATTCTTTCCTGTGAGGGTGGTGAGACACCAGAACAGGTTGCCCAGGGAAGTTGTGCTGCCCCATCCCTGGAAGTGTTCAAGGCCAGGCTGGATGGGGCTTGGAGCAACCTGGTCTGGTGGAAGGTGTCCCTGCCCAGGGCAGGGGGGTGGGACTGGATGGTCTTTAAGGTCCCTTCCAACTCTGACCATTCTACGATTCATTCTACAGCGCTTGAGAACAGGGCTGTAGGAGATCCATTGCAATCCAACTCTTTCTGGCAATGTTTTTTGCCACTCCTGATCTACGTCTGAAAAAGGACTTGGTTCTGCAAACCCTTGCTCACATAACCAGCTCCTCTCACATCCACTTCCTGATCCTATAGAAGCAGTGGAAGCAGTGGAGCACCCACATCATCCACATGATGATCCACACATCATGTGTTTCCATAAGTAAGATGTAAGCCATCTGCAGATATCCTTAAAGAAAATATGACAGTAATGGCTGAGGGAAAGCATGGGGAACCATAAAGGAGAGGTAACAGGGGCATGGGTGGAGACGCAGTCTCTGACCTGGATCTGTTGCTGAAGAAGGTTGATTTTGTGTTGCTGCTGCAGGAGCTGCTGCTGTTGTCTTGCAATCTGTGGAGAAATTGCACACAAGAAACATGAGATGTATTACCATTCCTGGAGCCGGTACATAGGAAACTTCCACCCTGCTTCATTCTTTAAACGGTTCTATTAAGCTAAGGAACCTTCAAGTGTGGGTGGTGGCAGCCTGGACTGCTGCTGAAGAAAGGGGCTCATGCTCAGGAGCAATTCATAGCTAATACTAGTGTGAAAGGGAATCTTATGGAAAACGCTGCGCTGGATATTAAAGGAAGGACTGATGCAAAAATCTCTCCTCATTATCTGAAACGGTACTACTAAAATCCCCCCAAAGCGAGCGCTCATTTGCTCCAACTTGCTGGAGGAAGAACAATACTGGCACAGAAGCTGGAAAATAGTAGGGGAAGACAGGAAAGGCAAAAAAAGTAGGATGGGCGGCAAATATTTTTTTTTATGTTTGGCACCACCTATTCAAAAATTCCAAAAAAAAAGGAAATCTGACACCCAGGAGGAAGGTATTAGTGTGTGTATTTCCCTGATGCAGAAACAGACACAAAAAGAATGGAACTGAGTTTGGGAAAATCACTGACTCTTCAACGTGTGCATCAGCTGAAAGGAACTAAGGGAGCAGTGCGAGGCCACACAGCTCAGCGCTGAAACTCATTCATGGAAGTCGATGGAGTAGTTGTAGTCTCCTCTCAAAGTCACCTGTGTTTTCCGTAAGGACTTCCATCCTCCCTCTCCATTGACTAGATGATTGGGAACCTTACTTTAGACACATTTTACACACAGTGAAGGAAAAAGCAGACAGTAAAGGAACCAAATTAGAGTTCCCAGAGGACTGATGGAGATAAAGCATTATGTATGTCAAACTTAAAAAGAAAACTTGAAAAACTTTCATTTGAGTCATCACAAAAGCTCTGCTCTCATGAATAGCTTGCACAGCAGCACAAACATTAGAAGGAGTATTGCTTTTCCCCTGTGGTATGTGTACACATCTCAGGGTCAGACGGGAACATATACACACTTACTGGGAGGAATTTTGTGCATTCTTCCCCTTAGGTATTTTCTTTCATTTCTATTATTAAACTATTAGCATAAGAAACACTCACTCATAGTTAACTCCACATCTAGAAGAGTGATGTTTCCTTTCTAGAGCCTCTCTTTAAGCAACCGAAATAATTTTCATCAATACTTTTTTTTCAAAGTTTGGTTATTTTAATTTTTATAGAACACAGAACTAGATGATATAATTTCTTA
Source organism: Tringa solitaria (assembly GCA_026413425.1). NCBI lineage: Eukaryota > Metazoa > Chordata > Aves > Charadriiformes > Scolopacidae > Tringa > Tringa solitaria. The sequence continues at coordinate 71,535,070 of JAOXJM010000001.1, read as the reverse complement.
AATTAAAAGAAATCCTTGCTATCCTAATAAAAATCCTGAAGGATTTCTTACTCCCTTTTTCCATTCTCTCCATTTTCTTTCTCGCTTTCAAATCACTCAGCCGTCCCGTAGCAGTAGCAACTTCAAAAGGCACGGCAAAGGAAAGAGCTCCTGCAGGATGTCTCCTCATGGAAGAATCTTGCCAACTCCACCCTCACACCTTCATCTACTTTCTTCACGCAAACGACACTGTGATACAAATTCTCTAGTTTAACAGGTAAGTCACCACTTCTGTTCCCCCTATGTGGAATTTCAGGTGTGAGGCCAAGATACACATTATTAAAGATAAGGTTTATAAAAAAATCAAAAATCAGGACATCCAAGGTTAAAATGTCTGAAGGGGTCAGCAGTGGTTTAGAATCTTAAGACTTGCTTGGTACAATACAAGCATTGAAGCACGACAGCTCTGACAGACTTAAAAGAATTTTTTGAGTTTCATACAATTCACATCGCTGCCATAACACAAGATAAACTCAAATTTCATAAAAAGCTGAAATAAATGGTCAGGCAGACCAAAATGCTTCTGCGTAAGAGGTATCAGGATGGACTCCTGGCAAAAATTTTAAGCCAGATGTCTAAGTATTCTCTGCTCATGTTCAGGTACAAAAATGGACATTCATTTCTGTTAAAACACGCACGGTGGAAATATGTTGGAAAAGCTGTGTTCTTGAATGAATATCATGTGTCCATGTGCGCACGTTGGAACTGTTCATGTGTGAGAACATGTTTTCAGTGGAGGGCATATTTGCAAGAGCTGGAAATCAAGCCCCTCAAGCGTAGGAGAAAAAAAAAGTCACACTTGTTCACTGACTTTATATCCTTCTCCCCCACTTTTTTGCGCAGTTGGCAAAACCAACACTTCCATTTGTCACATTACAAGCCAAATGCCGTATTTGGTTCCTTTTATACCTATTCAGCATGACTCAATTCAAGCAGAATTGGAAGATTACTTAGGAGGGCTGGATTTGTACGCTTACTTACACTCCTTTTTAGGAAAAACACTACTGGAAGAGAATACCTCCAAACCGGAAGGTGTATCTTTAAAAGACAAAGACCACTATTTCATATATTTCAATTAAAGCATTCTCCCAATATGCTTTTGTTCAAACTTCTTCACCTAAGAAAACAAATAGAAAAAAAAAATCTGGGTGGAGAGTACAGTTCAGAAGTATCAACCCTAAAAGATAAGCTCCTGGAAAGTCCTCCTAGAAAATGATTTAAGCTGAAAGCCGCTATAATAATCACTCACCTGTTCTTGTTGCTGCTTAGCCAGCTCCATTTGTTGGCGTTGTTTCTCGATCTGTGATGCAGCCAGTTTCTTCTGTTCATCATGAGCTGCTAGCAGCTGTTCTCGCAAACTGGTCAGCTGATTGATCATACCCATGAGCTGCCTTTCTTTCTCAGCGAGGCTTTCTGGAGTCCCTGGGCATCATATGGTGGGAAAAAAAAAAAGGTAAAGAGAAGAGAGGAAATTTAGAGCTAGGCAGGTTTTTATTTTGCAGCTTCGTTGTAAGCATAGTTTCAGTAGAACCAAAGAGCAGCAGCATATTGCAATATACTGCGTATTATGACCTGTCCCTCTACAGGAAAATGAGCCACGGAGGATAATTCTGTACACAGGCTTTGATCTGGTGTCTCCCTTCAATGTTTTCTTGCCCTTTCATCTATATTTCGTTGCCTTTTTATCATATTAATAGGGGAAAAAATACTGCCTGTTTTGAAAGAGTTTCATTTTAAACATGGTTTACGTTTTGTGAGGATCAAAATCAACCCTTCGAGTTTTGAAAGACAATTAGATTTTTCTCAGAAGCTTATGACAAAGACACATCAAGGCTTTGACCTTACAGGAACTGTAAGGTGTGTATGAACACCCCTCTACGATCGCGGGGAAGCAGAGAAGTCTCCTGGGCTCCGGATTCCTCTCCGGCTTCCCACGCCCAGCCTTCCCGCTGCTACCAGCACGGCACACCACAGCTGTCAGGATGATGCTACCTGTTAGATCATCCACAGCTGCCCTGATTAGGATGAAATTATATAGTATTTAAATCGTCAATAACTGCTATCGCTGTTGCTGCCACCGATGAGTATTTTTAAAGGAAGGAGCCTTGCAGAAACATGTCAGAAAAACCGCGTTGAACGCAATTCACCATCTCTCTCGCTTCTACTACCATTAGATGGTTTTTTTACAGGAGAGTTCAGCAGACACAGAGAGAGGAACTGACTACCTTGCTCTCATCATCATTCTGTAAAAAAATCTCCTTCTACCCAGAAGGACAGTGGTTATAAGGGAAGGGAAGAAAAAATTCCAGGAAAAAATCAAAAGCTATGAATCATACACTAAAACAAAGAATGGCACTATTACTATATCGAGTATCATTTGACTTTGAATTTTAAAAACCAGAAAATATGTGTAGCAGCTAATCCACAGATATCTCCAATACCACCACACCCTCTCACATGAGCCAGATGAAAACCTTTCTGTAAAAAGCTTTAGGAAAGGATTAAGGCTATCGGTGTCTGTGCCTCCTCCGAAAATAGCCTGCTTTTGGGACAACCCTGCCACACAAACCTTTCTCAAACACAGGAAGCATTCTTCTGCCAATGTCACTAGTGCTCTCCAAGTGGAAAAAAAAAAAATAAAAAAGGCAGAAAAATTGGCCACTGTGCTAAACGTGTTCCTAGCCAACTATCAGTCAGACACGGAAAAGAGCTACTGGTAATAGCTCATTTAGTCTACCCCCCTGCCAGTGCAGGAATGTTCCCTACAATATATTTACTACAGCTTTCTAGATTGGATTGAAATGTCTGAAATGGTGAATCATCTACTGCTTTCTTTGGAAGACTGTACCACAGCCTTAGAGGTGTCACTGGTAGGGCTCTTTGCTTGATAGTTTAATTTACATCCACTTAATTTCAACCTTGTGCTCCCAAGCAGCATCCCTTTTTGCTATGTCAGCCAAGTCCAAGCCTTTAAATGCATTTGTAGGCAGCCATGTGCAAGTGGGAAAACGCAAAGAATCAACATTTTCATTTAAAGGAAATGTTGATTAACTTTTTATTAAGATGCTAGAGATTTATATGAAAATATTCTCATCACATAACAAAGAGCTACAGCAGAATATTCTCAGAGAGGCTCCAAAAAAACTGTGGTACAAGCTGGAAACTTGAGAAACACACAGAAACAGAAACCATAGGACTTTAAACCTGTTCTGTCAAAAGCTGTGAGAAAGACTGGAAGCCAGTGCTAAAATACTAACACTACTGAAGAAAACACTTTTAACTTACGTTTTTTATTTCAAACATTGGAGACAGAGAACTGCTGTGAGTAATGCATTTGCCACCTGGCCATACAACTAATCAGAAACGTCTATTGCCACTCTTTCATCCTCCATTTGTTTTTCCCTAGGAAAAAGGGTGCAGTGTTTCCAAGTGGCACAGAAGAATTATTCTAGAAGGCAGCTTCTTCTTTGCCCTGTCTGCAGCTAGCATGTGGGTCTACTGTAGCGCTCATCTAACGAAGACTATCAGTATCCTGATACCGGCAGTATAACACACCGGGCACACTGAAACATCTGAAAACTGAGGATTTTGTTTATTTATTCAGCAGATACTTTATTCCCAACCTTTACTGAAGGATGGGTGGGCACAAGAGAGAGAGGGAGAAAGACCTAGAGAGAAAAGGAATACGTGGGATTGGCTTAGTCCTCAAGTTAGGGGAAGCAAAAAGAAATCACTGTTTTTGACAAATACACTCACACACATCAAAGACCTTCCGCCAGTACCGGTCCATCAGTGGATTTCGAGCTCCCACAGTAGCCTTCAGTCGGGAATCAAAAAAGCACTTTGTAAAGTTAAATTAATCCCCGCCACACCTTCGAAAGGTGGAAAAATGTTTCCATATGTGTAAAGTGCCAGGCAGAGGGGTCACACAGTTAGTTACCGAAGCTCCGGCTGCGCTTCCTCCCTGTCCCGCGACACCCAACAGCCGCACCACCGGTGGCGGGGACACCCTCCTGCTGCCGATTCCCCCTTCACCTGATTTTACCCAGAGAGGAGCAAAAAAACTCCTTCCCCGGGGAAACAGCTGCTTTATTTGAATCGCAGGACCGAGAGAAAAGGCCGGGTGAGCTAAAAGCCAGCGATCAGGGCAAGGCAGCGTCGGCGCGGGTGAGGGACGGAGCTGGGGGCACAGCACGGCCGTGCAGCTGGGGACGAATCCACCAAACTCCATCTCTCCACTATTACTTAGTTTTTAAAGAAACTTTGAGATGCCCAAAGGGGGAGCTTTATGTGCTAGCTCAGTAAACACCATACCTAATTCCTTTGGCTTATAAACTGGAGTGGAAGTAGTCTGACAAAAGGCAGCCTTCTTACATTAGATTTTTTCAGCAATTCCCTTTTGCTAATAAATCGAAAAGCATTTATTGATCACTGTCAACTTTTTAAAAAAAATAATCTTTTGTTAGAGGATACTTTCTGGACAACATGGCTTAACAGGCACTTTATTTTCATGTGATTAGCCCATCCTTCCAATAACTTCAATCATACTTAATTATAATCCCAATTCTTTACGGTATCATTCCTTGCAAAATAAGTGCTCCAACAGCCGTACTCTCAAGTGACCTGCACAAAACCTGCCCGGGAGATCAGATGTGTGGATCTACTGGGAGACAGTAAGTTTTGGGGTAGATTTCCCTTTGCCTTACCCACATATCCATATAAGCCCCACTGAAGATGGATCACAGACAGTTTTGAGGTTTCTTGCAGAACACTGGTAACTCATAAAAGTGCGAAAACTAAAAAGAAGAAAAGCACTTGAATCAGACTGTCTTGATTATAACGTAAAGTGTTTGCATTTAGTTGAAGTTAGGGATGTTTTTGTCACTCTTAGTTACCTAGCACACCTTTTTCTGTATCTTCTTTCGTGCAAATGACCAACGAAACCGCCATTTCACAGTTGCCATTCACAAAGTACTTAGCTGGTGGAACAAATGAAGGCGAAATGATCCTTGACGTTATTTATGTGATGGTTAGCTGAGGGCAAGAGCCTGGTCACTACAGAAGTACATTCAGCGATAGGAATGTTTTTCTGGTGTACCTGAACGCACCAGCTGCCACGCTTGTCTCCCTTTCCAGATGCTGTAGGCTGTGGGCTAGGCAAGGACGGTGGACTTCTGTCCTACCACCACTGCCTTCTCTCCCTTAACCCACGTGAGATCGAACCCTTTATCATCACGTGATGGGTTCTTGGCAGCTACGGAATTTCCATTTTAAGAATTCTGGAGCTCAGAGGGCAAAACGTGTCAGCGTTTTAAGTAACTCCAGCACCGACCGCATAAAGACAGTTTTGCTTAAATCATGCCGCTCGGGAATTAACGAAGTGTCCCCGTGGCTGCTAACACTGCTAGAACTTGGGGGGCAGCGTAAAGCTCAGCGAGGATGAGCCAGCAGCTACCTTCAGCCCCTTTGTTATTAAACTCACTTAGGGGTGCTCCGAGTAGTACGGATTTGGGAATGGTTCTGGAGCTGGGCTGTGCTCCACGCACAGCATCCATACAGTGCTTTCCCTTTAGCCACGCAGCGCGGCCGGGAGGAAGAAAAAAAACCAAGTGCCCATCATTGCAGCGTACAGCCTGACAGCAAACTAGACCCACTTCACACAGGTATTGAGTGAGGAGTAAAAGGAGAGCGGCTTACATCAGTGACTGCCTCAAAAATTACTCTTAATTACCGTCAGATCCACAACCAATAGATATTGCACATTTTATGTTTAACAAAGCTTTTAACCACCAGACCACCTGCCTTTCGGGAGATTGCCGTAGGTGCTCATACTGTTCTCTCTGCGATCTCTCACCAGAATGGCAAAATGTGGATTTTTCACTACTTATCGCAACAACTCAGGCAAGAGAGCATCCAAGTATACACTACGGGTTGATACACTGAATGGCCCAAGAAAAGATGCTTTCCAGATGCGTCAGCTTATTCTCTATCACCAGAAAAAGAGATTCGGAAAGAAAAAAGAAAAAAAAAAACAACCATGTTGTGGATGCAACACTCACAGCAGATGGCAATAAAAGAAGACTCAAATTAGTGGCATTCTGTATCGCCAAACCTAAACTTCATCTCAGATCAACACTATCCATAATAGTGTTTAAGTAGTAAAAGGAATTTACTCAAATGTGAAATAAACTATTACACATTCTTAGTTCTGATTCACAGTCTCAGACTGGCAGTGACAGTAACATTTAATAAACATTAGAATGAAGACACCAATATGACCAAATGACACACTTAAAGTGAGAAAACGAACAGGAGAAACCTTGGCATATCCACCCAAAACAGAACCGAAGCAAAAAAAAAAAAAAAAAAAAAAAGGCAGAGAAACTGATTTTGCGATCAAAACAGTAAATACTTTATTATAATTTATTAGACGGAATGAGAATGTAAATGAGAAATTAGGAAAGCCAATATTTTCTTTAACAGGCATTGGAAGCTTTTGCTGAGAACGCTCGGGCGATGAGAAGGGTTTGCCTTGCAGCCAGCCTACGGATCTGCTCGCAGCCACGCAGCACCCAGCCTGTTCTGCAAGGGGCCGGGGGGGGGG
>JAOXJM010000001.1:71501955-71516866 GCA_026413425.1 Tringa solitaria | reverse complement strand
GGCTGGGGGCATCCCCCCCCCCGCAACACCCCGCATCCCGACCCCGCCGGTGATGCCGGTGGCCCAAAGGAGCGGGGACTAATGAAGGCGAAGGGACGGCCACGTATCAGTGACTTGAGTTTCTGCGAGAACGGTAAAGGATGGCAGTAGGAAATCGTGATTGGAGATGGGAAAGGCCAAATGGCAAAATCCCAATAGTAACAATGCATCTGTTCATTAATGTGTGAATATGAGTAATATGAAAATTTAACACAATTATAAGCCCCTCAGCAATCCTGATGGCATAAAATAGATTGTGGTGATCTAATCAGCGTCTCCCCTGTTGAAATACTGTATGTTAACTATTTTAAATAATATTATATACGTTTTTTTTTTACCTTCAGAAAAACCCAGGTAATCATATTTAATTGATGCCTAACTTAGTTTCAAGCCTCTCTTGACTTGAACTGCAATTTTTACATAAGGCCCTTCAACAGAGTTTTGATACAGAATCAGCAAATAATTGTCCTTCTGCTAATACTTAAAAAGAACTTTAATTCTGAAAGACAATAGTTTCCCCATCCCTATAGGTTTACAGAGCTAAAGAGCTATATTAAATTACAGCTAGTTTAATTCTATTATATACCGTGTTAACATATTGTACTTACATAAAATATGCTATTCATATACCCAACCTATCACATTTCAGTAACTGCTTGTGAAATGCATTATGCACCATATCTTGGAAACAAACATTTATTATGTCATTTATATACCCCATTAAAAAAAGATTTGAAATTTACACATCTTAAATAAAAATAACTGCTTAAAAGGTTACAACTGTAGAGCTTTCATGAATTATACAGAAACAAAGTCATCTTTTGTTCAGTTCTTTTTTAGACTTCATTGGGAAGACGATGCTCTCAAATTAAGAAAAGAAATAAACGCTGTATCTTGCTTGCCAAGCACTCAATCTCTGGATTTATTAGAAAGTCAGTAAAACTTTTAATGCTTGCACATATAAGGCACAGCCTGAAATTGGTAAAGGTGGCCTGCACATAGGAACTGCTATTCCTAATCCTCACTCCTCTCCTCTTGGATTCACCAGAACAGTGTTGCTACATCCAAAATCTGAACTATATTGTGACAGGTTTTGGATCTTTCCCTGGAATACTATATGTCACAATAATCTATACTGGTATTTCCAGAAAGCTTTTCACAGTGCGCTCCGTTGTTTTGAGTATCATGACTCTTCAGAACGTCTCCTAATTCCATTTTTGAGTGGAACCTGGGATTAGCCCCACTTCTTCTGAGCCCCACTTGAGCTGAGGAGACCCCCCATTACCTATTTGCAGCATGGGTCCCACCGCACAGAGTAAAACAATTCCGAGTCTATCCACGGCACAGTATAAATACACCTACAAAAAGAGCTGTTCACCGGTTGTTTGTGAACAGTAACTCATTGATGTTTGGGAAACAGTTTCCTCCCAGAAACACTGTGAGAAGCGTTAAGTGTTGTTACAGCAGGGGATTACTGGGAGGGCACCAAAGAGGGAAAAGAATAACAGGAATCGTTAAGTAAATGTTGGCGAAGAGGAGACTGACTGAATTAATAGAGGTACAAATTAATCCACAAAAATGAGTTCTGCTCTCTCTACTCGGCGCATTTACCAGTCATTAGCTCTTTCCAGAGATATTTATGGCACGTTTTGTGGTTTTGTTTTTTTTTTTTTTCTTGTTTCACCCTTGCCTCTGTCGCTTGCATATGCTTCTTCGCATCACTGCGTATGGCAATGCCCACTGGTGAAGGGCCCTCCGAGGGTGCCAGCCATTGTGGCAGCAGCACCCTGCCTCCCCCGGCCCCCCCCGGCCCCTCTCCCTCCTTCTCTCCCCTCCCGTGCCAAGCACCACGGAGGCTGACTCCCTCATCCGCAACGAGGAGGCCCAGAGAGCGGTGCCAGCAGCCCGGGATTCTCACGCAGGCCCCTCAGCACGCGGGATTAAAAGCACCTTCTCGTGCTCCCTCAGTTGTAACCTTTTAAGCAGTTATTTTTATTTAAGATGTGTAAATTCCAAATCTTTTTTTAATGGGTAACCGCTCTCCTTTGCATGTTAGGGAGGCACGTGTGCATCCATACGTGCCGGGCACACGTATGCATACGCTGAATGGTGCTGACAGTATACTGGAAAGCCAAGCAACTAGGCAAATTAACATAAAATCCTATTTTAACCTAACTTCTTGTACGCTCACAAGCGTGCCATTGCCCCTCTACTTCTCTATTTGATGTTTAAATATAGCTTCATCGACTAATTCCCTTAAAAGACTTAGAAGTTTTCACCCCGGGAAAGGAGCGGTTGGTTTCCGGGAAGCGGCCGAGGATGGAAAACTGTAGCAAGAGACACTGTTTTTAGCACTGTCTGATAGACTTCTAGTTAACATAGTCCACTTCCACAAGTTATTTTTTTCAGGCACTGGAACTCCCCTTCTGGAGCGGCCTAATCCTGCTCTGAGTTGAGCGGCACCTGAACCTGCCTGGGCAGCCTTCCCAGAGCACAGTCCCTTCCCTTCAGGCCAAACCTCTCCGGTAGCTCTTTTCAATCCATGCTCCGGGGTCACAGTCCTGGAAATCCACTTATTAAAATCTTGGAATGGTCTTCACTGCCAAATCTCTTCCTATTACCTCTTTCTGCTCCTGCTGTTTATTTACTAAAAGCAAACTTCAGTCTCAGGCAGCTGCCTGCTTCCAGAGAAAGGAACGTTGATTCCACGATGCCGTAACAAGGTGTGGGATGGGGGCTCTCTGTAGGAGGCACTTCCAGAAGAGCCATATTTGAAGAGGAAAGGGGAGAGCAAAGCTCTGACATGATAAAGAAGAGACGACTACAATAAAAGGAAAGGAAGTTGACAGAAGTTGACCCCAATTTAGTGGAACAATGTGAGTCCCAGAGCCTCCCCACTTGCATGGTGTCTGGGCGTCTGAGCATGGGTGCTCTCCCAAGGAGATGCCTGTAGCGCTCCCTCCTCCCTAACTACGGTGAGCAGCTCTTGCCCTGGGATGAAAGAGAAAGACTCCTTAGAACAAAGTAAAAGAAAGTTGTTTGGCCTCAGCACGGATGATGACATGAAGTGTAGCAGAGTGGAGGGAAGCCAGGAGTTGCTCGATACCCAGCCAGACCACCAGACATTTCCTGCCAACACATGTCATTCCTCGAGGAAGGAGTATTTGGTCGGCACAAATGATCATGAATAAACTTTAACATTGGCTGATATACCTTCCACTTCTGGCAAGCACCTTCCCTTATATTATGAAAGAGCTGGCAAATACCCTCCATCCATTATTCACCCTTTTCTTCTGTTACGGTCATAAATATGTTACACCTGTTGGCCACGGTTCCACTCACCGTTTCTACAAGCCTCACCTATCGACACGCCATCCCACTAGCACCACAACTAACCCTTTATGGTTTAAATCAGGAAACAAGACTAAGGGCAGATTTCCACTCTTCCTTTAAAAGAGCAGACATACACAGATACAAGAAATGTATCTTTTTATGCACCCATTTTTATCATGAAGGTCTTATCTACACAAAATCAGAAACAATTTTCATAGCAAAGAAAATAAAGCAACTATTATGAAGAAATGGTTGGTATCAGCAGGTTACATAGACATACAGCATCTGCATACACATATGGTTCTCCATCAACAGAATCATGCTTTTAGGGAACTGCTTGCAGCTAGGCAAGACATTATGAATCATGAGCAGGCACAACACAGAATGTATTTAAATTTGGAAATCAAAGACCACACAACATATATTTCTCTCTTGCCTTCCAGGAAGTAGTACAATTTTTCACCAGTCTAGAAGCATTTTAAACTTTTGGAGAAGACAGTAGAGAACATCTCTAATAAATGTAAATAGTGTTCAAATGTAGGACAATAGTCGCTCAGGTGTGATAAGCAACAATATGGTGCTAAGTAAAATACTACCTGGGGTTTCTCTGGCTGGGCAGACAGTAGCGTGCTGTTTGGTTCTTTGTTGGCTTTTTTTTTTTTTAATACACAATATGTTTTTTGGTCTTTAGGCACAAGCTCACATAGCTGAACAAAGTATTCAAGTTTTGATGAGATACTAGGAAGCTACGGTGCTCTGGCGAGCACATCACAGTGTAACTCTTACTATACCACTCCACCACAACCACTGTGCAGAAAACAGCTGGGCTACATATGTCCATGGGTGGCTTCCAAACCTACTAAAAAGATCCCTTCTCTGGCAGGGATAATCAGCCTTCCCGCTCTTGGAATCTCCAGTCCCACCCCAACCACATGTTAGCTCCTATGGCATTTTATTTCAGAGAACAAAATCAGCTTCTGTGTCCACAGGTGACCGTAGTTACCTGTGGTGCACAATGACATCAGGTTACCATAGTATTCTTGTTGCACATACTTGCATAATTTTGTGTATGCTTAATAATACATCAGTTGTTTTCAAGCTGCTGGCTCTCTTTGCAATACCCATCATGCTGCATTAATGAAGTATACAGTATATGAATGATAAGACATTTTTATTGTGATTACTGGCACGAGAGTACTGCTTCTTGTGCTAAAAAAAATAATTCACCTAGCCAGAAAAGGTTCCATAGCACAATAAGGCCATTATTCAAGATCTTAAAATCAAAATCAGTAATCTATAAAAGCCACTAAAACCATGATTTTAATCTATCTACAAATACACAAGCAGTTATTTTTACAACTGCTCACCAATGCATACTGCCAGACTTACAAGAAAGTTACCTAAAAACACAAGGAAGAAAAGGTTTGAATAGTCTTCAGATACACTATAGTACCAGTTGTTGAACTAATTATCCCTTAGGATGTAAGCAAGGAGCCAGCAAACCACAGCACAAGGCAGGAACACATGGCTAAGCAGGACAGGGGGAGGGCACAGGGACTTCTTAAACTAGGTTTGCGGCCAAAACCAGCATCTCATTCAACTACACCCTCAGGAACAGTCAGGCTATTGTCTGAAATTTTAATAGTTTCCATCACCTGAAGGAACTGGCAGTTGCACCGTTAGCTGGGTACTGTTCAGGCCGTCTTGTTTCAACAAACGAGCACCTACTCCAGGAGCAGTGTCACACTCCAGACATGACATGTACAACGCAAAGAAATCAAGCCTGTCATGGAATACCTTCTGCCAGCCCTTCGGTCTCCCAGCAGCACAGCCCACGTTCATTTGGGGATACACGGGCAAGATGTTTTCAGCTTCCACTCCCCTTTGATACACAGCTTCTGGACAGAGTCTGCTTTCAGAACGTGAAGGATTCAGGTATTTCTCAGTCTGTCTGTCAGATGCTCTTCTGGACTGACAATGTCTACGTCAATAAAATGCCCACAAAGCCTTTCTGCGACAAAACCACCTTCTTTCACAAACACAGCGCTGAGTCAGGGAACAAACCTGCATCTCACCTCACACAAAAGGGAATTCCAGCTCAATCTGGGTGATTTCCAGCATGCTAACTTCTAGAGTACATCCTTCATCGCCTTACATACCTTAGTGCCAACAGACCCCATCCAGGCGACTAAGTGTATGTTGATTACCGTCTAAACAATAATAATTGAGGGTTGCAAGCTGCTATATGATAATTGCCACCTGTTCCACGGTTTGGGGGGGGGGAGGGTGGGTGTCATTCATATTTGTGTGCCAGGGCAGCTGGACAGTGTCGTGCTCCACTCACACCTCCGTGAATCAAGGCCTTCCACAGCAAGCCTGGAGCTGCTGCTGGGAGCCTCAGATCTACAGGGAGATGGGGCTGTGTTACTTGCAGAACACCCCCCAAACCATTACAGCTTAATGATTCCCAAGAAAAACGCTGGAACAGTGTTGCTTGCGGTCACTGCTTAGCTACCCTCCACCTAAATCCTTCTCCTTGCAAATACATAGTAGGATGTGGCTGGTCCCTACAGTGGAGAACTGATTCAATCTCCACCTTTCCCCTTCCGCAGCAGAGAAGGGCACACAGAGCCACCACGAACGGCACTGGATGCCATCCACAGGACAATATATCTTTTGTCACTGAAATTCATTGGGACTCAGCACTTAAGGCATTCAGGAGCAGAAATCTCATTCTGGAAAGGAATGAGGCTCCCGGCTGCCTTTGGAGATCCAGGCCAGTGAGTTGGCCCAAAGAGCCGACCGTGAACGCGTTCTGCCAAATGCGGCACTGCGCCGGCACAACCGGTGCTGGAACATCTTCTTCAGCATATCCAACCTTTAGAATGATCCCATCTCCCTGCTACCACCGTCTTCTTCAACCCCAATTAAACTAACAGACAAGAAGGAAGTTATTCAGCCTTACCAAATTTAAAAAAAGAAGCTAAATTTTAAGACACTCCCCCCACCTTCCTGACACACACAAATAATAAACGAAACAGAGTAACTCACTTTCAAACACCCGAACAGCAACCTTTTCATTTGTCATCGATGTTTCAATTACACGGTAGGAATCCTTATGAAAAGAAGGGCAACGGTTAAATAAAAAAAAAAAATTCTCCTACGCATGAAAAAAAAGAGAAAATTGTCTTAATCTATGTTCTTCAACCTTCGAATGCCTCTTTAATTCCAGGCATCTCTAAATGAAAGAAGGAATTGATTTTCTCAGGAGTGGTCCACCCAGCAAAAAAAAAAAAAAAAACAACAAACCCGTCAGTTGACAGAAGGAGGCACTATACCAAACCTGAGCTTCACTGAAATTCTGAAACCACAAAGATGTTTTAATATTTCCAGAGACTATTTCAAGAGTAACAACATAAAAACAGAGACATCTGGAATTAAATACCGTCAAATTTCACTTCAGTTTTATTTTTCGGTCTCAGTTGGACAGAGATACTCCACTGAAATACATATTCTCCTGAAATACATTTTTGTGTTAGTGCTACTGAATGAGCCAGTTTCTAATTAAAGGACCATAATATCTTGTTAATATTAGCAGAGGGCAATGTTTTTGGTCTGCAAATTTTTCACATCTTCAGAACATCCTTAATAAGCTAGGGGGGCTTAAAAAAAAAGCATTCAAAGAGATGACTATACACTAACATTTTATGGGTATTGACACATCATTAAAGATGTTCTAGGAAGATTCCATGGTTTATCCTTTGACAGAAAAGCTCTTTTGTGCTGATCTGTCTCTTTTTAAGTAATTAAATGCTTTCTCGAAAAAACCCTAAAACAAAATCCCAAGAGAGCCGAAAAGTATATAATCTAAATAATCGTAAAACATGAATTGAAAACTGCAGTGTTTGGCTAGAATTTCAAGGAAATCCTTCTGAAGCTCAACCTCTCCACTTCTCAAATCCTGAATTCAACAGCAACAATGTAACCCTTCACATACAGTTACTATAGCATTTTTACTTGAAAATCTCAAAGCCACTTTTATAAAAATGGAAAAAAAATGAGTCCTGAAGTGCTCATAATTTTCCTCAAAATGACAAAAAGCAAGGACTACGTGTGATGAAGCTGAGGAGACTATTTTCTAAATAGCCTAGCTTTCAGCCCTTGCCACAGCCATTACTTCCCACCACCAAAAAGTATGCAGTCCTGGCCTCCAGAGGGTCAGCTGCAAAGGGAGCTGTTGGTACCTGGGGCTCCTTCCCTCTTGGCGTTCCTTAGGTGTCACCTTTACTTGACAAAGAGTGAGGAGGAGCTTTATTTGCCAACACAAGTGAGCAATAACAAAAAAAAAAAAAAGGAAAAAGAAAGTGAAACAAGCGTTCTTGTCACAAAGCCACAACTTCCCCTGTCTGGGTCTAGTTTGGGGTTGGTTTTTTTTGGTTAACTCTCACTGCTCTCGGAAACGGGTCAGGCATGTCTCCCGTCCCTTGGCACCCCTGGGTGCTGTGGGCTCTGCCAGCACCCATCCCGGTGAGTGCCGGGATGCCTGGAGGGACAGGGCTGGGGGAGGAAGAGCCTCACTTCCCAATGGAAGTCACAAAATGTCCTGCTGCAGCTGCACCGAAGTGCATGTTATTGAACTAATCATCGGTTTCCCCCCTCCTCCCTCACCCTCTTTTTTTTTTTTCCTTTTTTTTTTTGACCCTTTTTTTTTTTTGTGACAGCTGTCTTCCTATCTTCCCAACAGGTGCTATTAGGCCCTGAACAATGGCAAAGGCTTTTAAGCCACTGCTGTTGACAAGTGAAAGGGAACAACAAATGGCTCGGTAGTGCTCTTCTCCCCGGGTCACTCAACCAATGGTAATAGTTATTATTTTTATTTATTAGCTCTGCGGCACTGTCCTCCATTGTACCTCCTCCAACCTCCCCTTTCCGTGACAGCAAGGAGCTTTTTAACTTTTAATAAAAATGGGCGAGCGCTTAGCTCCTGAGCTGGCTCTTTCTGTAAAGTGCACAGCTAATGAATGTTGTCCATTTAGATCTGGATAATTTATGATGTCAGCGGAGCGGAGGTGGGGAGGGCTGGATCCAGATATGACCATTAGTTACACTGCCAGGAGTGACAGTGACAGTAAAGGGAGGTAGAAGTTGGACAGAAAGAAGATGTTCCCCCCTCCCAGTATGTTTTTGCAGGATAATTACAAGGTTAGGCAATAAATAAGACATTCCCTCTTTTGAGGTTAACATCATTTTTCTTTACTTTTCTTAGCGTTTCGCTGACTGCATTACAATCCTCTTCAGAGAACAATGGCAGATGGAAGAAAACTTAATTTTCCCTTAAATGAAAGTGACTGCACCCATTTAAGCAATGCACTCAGACCTGTTATCACTAGGAGAAAAAAAAAAGTGCCAAAATGTTTTCTGATCCTAATAATGAATACACACATTCGTACACATTTATTTACTAGTTGAGGTTACTCAATTAATGAAGTGTATGTAACAGATAAGCTCCATCAAATGCATGCCGTGTATTGGCCCGGTCTTGGCAAACCAGATAAATATGTAGGCAAATCAGGCAATTCCACGTCCAAACAAAATCAGTAAACCAGCAAGTCAGTCACCTGGAAAGGCAAATACACTTGAAAGTTGAAAATAAAATGCTAAAACCCATCAAATGATTGACATATCATGGAACAGGTTGGTTTAGAGTTGGATGTTATCAAATTGAGGTAAGAGCATGTATATCTTTTGATCATCTAGACCTATTTATTTAAATTATAAATTGACATAATTGTGTAGTGAAAGGGCTACAGTCATCAGATTGTCTGTGTACTTCCTAGAGCAAATCTGTGCTATTATAATTTGAACCTAATGATAACACTGAAAGAACCATAAAATACTCATTTGGGATGTTAATAAAAGCATTAAAAGGATTTTAAAAATTGAAAATAGAAAACTGTAAAGGATATCCCTCTGAAGCAACCAAGGAAACACACAGTAGGCTGAGATTTCTATTCTCTTTAAAAATATGACAGACTGTTTTACCACTGGAAGTGAGAATTAAAGCACATACGCCTGATGCTAAACAACTACACATCCTGAACTCTTCTTGCACAACATATGTGAAAACAAAATCTCTATCATCGATTGCCAGATGCCAGAAAGATATGAACAATAATAATAATAGAAAAGATGTACTCTATAAATCAAAGCTTCTGAAGTGCAGGTAGTTTCACAGTAAATCAGACTGCTAGTTGTGATGTAAATGATATTTGCATGGAATCATTATGTCAAATTAAGTAGAAATTATTAAAGCTAATGTCATCCTTGGACTTGCTTAAAATAATCTTCCAAGATTTGCACACAGGCTTCTCCACTGAAGTAAAGCATTCCATCTGCCCTGACAACTTGTTCTGTTTGTTCTCACTTGTCTCCATTCATGGATTTTTTGGACTCTGTTATTTTCAGCGTAAATAGGGAGAGGAAATACATTGGGTTTCCTTTTGTCGAGCATTTTTCTTCCTGAGTTAAGGGATAACATTGAGATACACGGGTGGCTCAGCCACGTAGCAGTTGTGACAGGTAATCCCCAAATCAGCAAAGAGAAATCAGAGAAAGTCTATTATGCATAGCTCTTTAACATAATAGTTATAGACAAGGGGAAAGGAAAGTCAGAAAGTAAAAGCAGAAAAGTCAAAGAGGGGAAAAGAAAACAGAGACAAAGAAAACAATACTGAGAGCAAGGAAAGAACAAGATTAAGAAAGGACTCATTTGTCAAAATCCAAAACATACTTATATTACACAATGCACTGAAGGAGCAGGAGAGTCAGGGCAACTCTGCAGCCACCCCCTGACTACTGAAAATGGTCACAAAACCCAAGCTCCCCCCTTCCCCAGCCATCCAATAGACAACTGCAGCAGCCTGGGCAAACATGAAAGAGAGGAGGTAACACAAAAGACCTGTAACACAAAATTCTGCTATCAGAAAAGGATTTCGATTCAAGCAAAAACTACACCTTCAAATAATTGCCAGCACTCTAAAGGGGCAAAATCTTATTTATTTTTTATCAGAGAGAAATCCTACACCTACCCCGCAGCAGAAAATTTTAGACTATTTTAGAAAACTTAAGACTTCCTCCGTTCACCTCAGGATGACACAACTTCCTCTGCAAATAGCTGTCCAGTTCCACAAGAAAGATCATCTGCATTCAGGATGGCTTCATGAATCACCAAGGACCAGTAAGGTGAATGCAAGGCAGGAACAGAACACTTTCCCAAGAATTAAGGTCGTTCACTGAGCAGCTCTTTACACAATGACGACAAGCAAGAGGCACTACATTCTGCCTGGTAAAAAGAACAAAGATCCCACGAATACGGAGAATGTCAACATTTCCTCTGATGAAGGGAAGTTACTCTAAAACAAGAAACAGTCCCCTCGCCTCTGTGCTACCAATCTCATCAACTGCCACCTAGAGTTAGCCTTCTCCCACTTTGTCCAACAAACTTGTCCTTGCTGTGCTGGGAGCTAGTTTGTTCCATCGAAAAAGAAGGGAGGAGTAGGTGTACTCAGCCTCCCAGATTTCTCAAACTACCTGCTTGAGCAGGCCTGCCTCTAGTGCTTGGGGATGACTGAAATGAGGTCTTTCTCATAAACAAAACCAATTATGTTTTGCCATTCCAAAGCATTCGCCTGCATAGTCCTACCAGATCAGTGAACTGAAGCAGGACGAAGAAGTTCAGATGAAGGAAGACCACCTTCTCTGCAACACCTGCAGTTCAAGATCTTATTCATTCTTCGCTTCTAAGGTGCGGTGGTAAGAGACATCAGGTTTCTGCTGTAAATGAGCAGAAGCTGCACTTCATCACACAGAAATCTGGTACCAGTGCTCATATCTGTGTTCTCATGTTGGTTATTTCAACCGCCTATATGGCTACAAAAAGAACAAGGCATCTTCTGAAAAGCTCTGACTGGGACAGAAAGCAGCAAATCACCTATCTAGGTTAACAACAGGGGTCTTTATGGATCTGAAGTTCTAATCACTGCCCTATCCCTCCTAAGACTCTGGCCTCATATTCAAAACCCTCAATGGGACCACACCTACCTATTCAATGAAAAAGCAAACCCAAACTTCCCTCTATGACTATCATCTCAAACACTGATGGGTTATGACCAAGCAAAGGAACAGGACCCAGGAATCGCAATGCTTGGTTTGAGAATCAGCGAGATAAATCCTTATGAGGAGCTGGACCTATACTCAGGAATGCGGTCTTGAAAGACCTAAAAATGATCCTCCTGACAGTAAAAGTGGGTGCTTTTTGGGAACGATAGCTCCTTCAAATAAAGACCAAATCTCTCAATGAAGAGCATACTGGACCAAAGAACAGATCTGTGAAAGAACCCAAAGAACAGATCTGTGCAGAGATCTGTGCAGTTTTACTGCTGAGATCCTAGTTCTGTCTTCTTGTGTCTTTATCTTTGTGGGGTAGCTCTGAACTTTGGTTCAAACTGCCTTCAAGTCCCTAAGTAACTCAGCTAAATATTAATGTTTGCACTGAAATTATTTCACTCAGACAACTGTCGGTACTGTTGTGAAAAAAGAAATTAATTCAAATCCATTATCAACTGTACCTTACACATCTAAAATAGGCTAATGAACTCTGTCTGGATAATAACGTTATAAAACTGTTATATGGAATCATATCTTTTTATGATTTAATTTTGTGACTAACATTGACCTCTCATGTATGGTACCTACCTCTCTTTGCAGACACTGCTCCACAAGATGCAGTTTATATACAAATTTATTTTGTATCGAGTAAGAGATGTTTGGAAAAGGAACCACACACAGTTCAACTTTTCTTTTTCAACCTTGAGATAAAACCGGGACTGAAATCTTTTCTTTTAAACCTACCTCTCTTTGAATAAAATAGAGAAGTCTTGGAATAAAGATATACTAAATGTTTCTCTGGTATACAGGTACGAAGGAGAGTCATACCAAATATGTGCAAGTATGCCATGCACAGAAAAGGACCCAGAGTCAGTATCAAAAATGGGGTGGGGAATTAGAGGGATGTGGGGCTCCTGTAGAGTGAGGCAAATGACACGGGCGAATTCCTAGATTGCTTGAGAACAGGGGGTCTGGGAAGGTGGGGTCTGGAGTAATTGCAGAATGGTGTAACAGGGAATTTAATAGATCAGAAAAGGCTGAATGGGATAACAGGCCCATTGTTCAGAAAGTTCTCTTTTGTGACCAGCCTTTAAGAGAATGCCAGAGCAACAAATGACTTAATCCTGGGGGGATGCTATGGTGTAAATGAAAGCAGTCTATACCTTGAAAGCTGATGGAATAAATTTCTGTATCACATAACCACACTGATGACTGCAGCTTTCAGCAAAGTCTTAAGAGTTGCAATTGGCAAAAAACACACTATCATGTCCTCCCATGTCCCCCTTTCCCTCTTCAATGGCATTTTCCAATGTGTTTGGGGGGGGCTGAGAGGGGAAATAGACATGGTAAAATGCCATAAAAAATACAATGGTTACAGGGAGGATGAGGAGAGGAGAGGAGAGGAGAGGAGAATTATTCTGTGCTGGCCTCCCTTCTCTGCTATCTTCTAACCGCCAAACTAAACTCGGAGCCTCCTAGTTATATGAACACAGCCACTAAGCACTATACCACCAATTTACGCAGCTACCCACTCCCTTGCTAAAGAAATGGAAGTGCCTTACTAGACACTTGGTGTAAAATGGAGGCTAACCTTCCAAGTCTCTCACAAAGCATCATATGTCTTTGGGAAACTTTCCCATTTGCTTATGTATTTCTTGAGTCCTATTATAGCAGATGATGGAGCCGGAGCTAATTCCTGGTCCATCAAAGACAACACCTTTCCAGTTATTCCAACACAGGCTGAATCAGGAATATAGAAAAGGCAGCCTAAGGTAAAGGTCACACTCTAGGACATAATATGGAATACACTATGCCTATCCTCGCAAGGATGGCAAGGTAGCTAGTGCAAAATGGAACAATGCTAAAAATGGCACCATCAGCTTTTGCTTTATATAAAACAGAAGAGCCAGAATATAATTTCTTATACAGCCAAGGGATTAAGGAATATATAAAATGGCTGGTTTTCATAGAAAAGGTAGAAATATGCATTTCTCAATCAACTACAGTATTTCTTCACCAAAATAATAGATTCTTATTTGAAAAAAAAAATCTTGATCTCATTCTAACCTAGGCAGAGAAGCAAAAGGCAGAAATATAATGCAGCCATCCCCAAACCAAACTTTTTCCAGATCTTTACGAAACTTGTCCTCTAAGTTTGCAAATTCCTACTATATCTAGACGGAACCCATTACTGGGTTCTAAATTTGGCAACAGAAATTTTTCTGTTCTCAGAGACTCTTGTGAATGATACTCAATTCTAAAACAATTGATCAAGGAAAATTATTGTGCTTTCCAAGAATTCAGAGTTGAAGAAGTGTAGCTCAGCTGTGATTTCTGGTTTACTCGGTAGGCAGTGTCACACTTTTTATCCTTCTTCTGTTTCCTATCTACCTTTTGCTAGAGGAAAAAAAAAAAACCAAAAAAAAAGAGCGCCATAGGCGTGCATTGTCAGAGCACTCTGCACAAAAGCCAGGCTTCTGCAAAGCCTTGATCTGAGTTTAATTGAAACACTTGTTTCCATATATATTTCAGATACTTTTTGTAAGTTTAAAACATGTAAAAGCACCTATGGCCACTTTGAACATTTCTTACCCGGAGAAAATAAAGGAATAAAAAGTTTCCTCTGTCTTATTTAAATTACATTTGGATAGTTCTCTGTGGGGCTACTCCAAAATCTTTTAAGCCCACTAGACTCTTAGCTACATTAAATTAATGAGGCATCTCAAGCATTCACTCTTCTACAGAATGAAGATTCTCCAGTCAGACACCTACAATTCACTAAATTGGAAACGTTGACCTAAGGGAGACATCAGTGCATTCTTCTTGCAGACAATACTACATTGTAATGTAAAACACAGATAATATTTGGAGGATTAAGAAAGATGAGGTGTATGCTAAGTGGATTTTTTACGTCAATAGTGATAGCCTTCAATGGACACAGTGCAGTTCTTCTGGCCACTAAACCATTCTGGTTTCACCAGCATGCAAAACTATGTCCTCCTTCATATAAACACCCCAAACACCCAAATTCCAAGAGCCCCTACAACATTGTGTTCCTGCTACTCCATACAATACTTCAATTAAGGCTGAGCTACATTAACTATCATTATAAAAAAATATATATGTTTCCATAATGCCACTTTTTCTCCACCGCTATAACTCTTCACTCCCAAAGCTGTGTTTATAATGAGATGGTGTGGTGTATTTTCCATTAAAAGCCTCGGCAGGAGTTTCTGTAGTTTTTTTCATGTATCGCAAGTTCAATGCTCTTTCTGCATTTGCTTCACAATAACCAGTCCATTTCCAAGTGATTAATTTTCTATTCTAAAACAATGCATTCCTTTCCCCTCTCATTTTGCTGGTGTGGGTTTTT
>JAOXJM010000001.1:71470392-71482177 GCA_026413425.1 Tringa solitaria | reverse complement strand
AAAAGTTACGATTTTGGAAATTCTAAAACAAAAATTTGAAGGAAATCACAGGAACATAAACACGTGCGTATGTGTACACACACACACACAGAGATATAGAGAAATATACAGTCCTAATCTTAGTTCTGTTGACTTTGTTGGTGATGGCCTACCAATGCTACATAAATGTGCTTATCTCCTGTGTTCTTCTGAAAGTGCTGAAAAATGTCATCTTCCATGACCTAGAAGGAATCAGAAAAATCTAGACATGTGACCACTGACCAGCAGTTCACCTGGAGAGGAGAGAAATGCTGAACATCATCCAGGACACCTATCAACAGTGGATAAAGAAAGTTTTGAAAGGTACCAAACCAGCCACTTTATTATGGAAAACAAAAAACCAACCTCTTTTCTCATGTTGGAAGCAAATCATGTCAGTACCACTGAACACAGGTGCAACTATTTGAATGTGCTTATTTTGAGGTGTAACTAATCAAAGACAGTTGGCAACAGTTAGCAGGACACAGATTTTTTTGTTTGCTCACTTGGTGAAGTTTTATCAATTTAAGCAATACATTTACTATTATAGCTTTGAATGCAGAGAAGTATTTTTTCAGCTTAGTTTATAGTCCTTCCGAGACAACAAACTAAACTGAAAATGTCACTCTTCCACCAAAATAAGAACAACCACACAGCGGGTCATGGCAATGTACTGATAATTTTAAATTTGCACTTTTGGTTTTATGAATATAGGAACTTCAGAAGCATAGCTTATTATATATTGGGGTTAGAGATCTGTAAGAACAGTCAAGAACTGCATTTAATAGCTCATCTAACAGAAATCGCTGCTTAATTAAGAGCCTAGGAATATTCTACACTATATTGACATTGCAGTGCACTTTACATAGTCATGTCCTGTTGATATCAAATTTTCACTATTATTTTTGCTATTACTGTCGCTTTTCCTGCTAGCCTTGGAGATGCTTGTTCATGCTCATCAAATCTAGTTAATGGATGTTAATGAGTTCTTTCAGGAATAGAAGTGGAAAGATCAGACAAGAAGGTAAGAAGAAAGGGGAAGTATGATATGGAACTGAAAGATGAAAACTGAAAGAAAAGAGGAATAAATAACCAGAGCCTGCTTTTCTTTGCGTTACACATTTTTTCTGTCAACAGTGAAAAAAAGCAATGGAGCAATCTTTCCTCTCAAAAAAACAGACTTCAGGTAAATCTTCCTGTACTTACTCCAGCCACACAAGAAAGAAACAAAAGCATGATAAATTCTCTTGTAGAGTAACACAGGTCCCTTGAGTTCTGTGCCACCGAAGGGCCTCCTTGGTCCCTGAGGATGGGGACAGATTTTATGAATTCAGCAGCAGGAATATTTGTGTGCCTGGAGACTCCTCCTTAGTCAGGCTAGAGCATTCCACAGCCCCCACCCTTCCCATGTGTGCTCTGTCTATCTTCTGAGAGATAATAGCATATGTAGATATCTCTTACACCTTTGGATTGTCAAACATAAATCAGTTGGCCAAAACTACTAAATGCAAAGTCAAAGAAATTTAAATATTGACTCAAGTTGCAAAATTCAGATTTTGAATACCCCTGAATTTAGATGTCTAAGGTCAAGAGTTTAGGTTCAGTCCCTCAGCGAAGTGGAAGCCAGCTGAAAAATGTGCTTACCTGTTAACTCCCAGAATCATTAGTGTGAATTGACAAGGTTTTACTACATATAGATAAGATTAATGGAACCTTTCAAGTTGCACAAAACCCTCAAGGGGTTGGAAGTACTTTTTAATTTGAGTTAGCAAAGTAGACACACATTTGTACGTTGGAGGCACTGGGCTCTGACTCAGTCTTACTTCAATTTTACACATAGATCATTTCACTGATGTCACTGGAACTACCTGTCATTTAAAATGGTGTCATGCCAAAGAAGATTCAAGCTGTGTATCTGCAAGGACAGGAATTTGCAATAGAGAAAAGACATAAACAATACATGTAAATTAGCCTTTGCAGCGTTAAGCTAACCACCATCTAATTTTAAGAAATGCCGTACCTTTAACAGGATTCGGCACCAAGAAGATGGTGACAGCTTGTCGCAGAAGCCACAAGTCAAACATCAGTTCTGGTGGGAAAGGTGGTGGGGATGAGATGTGGAGATGGAAGGAGTAAAGAAGCAGCAGTCCACCATAAGCATGTCTGGCTTTGAAGTTCATTTGTTTTGCAAACAACCAGGGACATCTTGCAAAGCAGAAACTAAACCTGTATCAATAAATCCTTATAAGCAGAAACATTTCACAATGCATCTTCCTGCAGGGGTTGATGCAGTTTTAAACAATGAAGCATTGCATACACTAGAAATGATCAAATGAAACTGCATCAGAGTATGAACTCTTTGATCTGCCTAAAACAAAATGCTTGGATTTTGGGTAGAAAAAAGTTTCCATAATAGTGTATCTTTTCTTTATTTGAATTTTCAATCACATTGGTTTGGTTTTTCAAATAAAGCAGTATTTTATAGGTAGTACTTACTTTGATCTAACGACATCCCTGCCCAGTAGTAGCTTCCGCGAAATTAGAATTTTAGATTAATATATTATTGATTAAATTCTTACATTAAGGAAATTACGTTAAACTCACTACTAAGATGTGTCTAGTATACTGCTCTAGCTCCAGCATTTACCCATGCAGCAGGAAAGACACAGCAGAATTCAAGATAACAACCACAGCTCCTGCTAATGCTAGTAGCAATAGCAGTTGTGTGAGTGTGTCTGTAATTTGGTCCTACATATCCACAGCCTCCTGTACACAGATGCGTACTTCATAAGTAGTATTCCAGATTTTAATACTAAATGGGACTCCTTTCTCATTTTAAACTGAAAAATACAACTGTTTAGTAAGGGATGGGAAATTTGAGGAAGTTGCTTCATCTCCTAGTTAAATGGTAGCACAGTGTTTGAGAAGAAAATAATAACAATAAATAAATAATAATAAAGACTGATGCATTTGAATACAGTTATTTCATAAAGAACTCAAAATTTCTCTAGGAAGACATTAATGGGGGGGGACCTTCAGAAACAGCCACAACTGTACTGGAATTTAAGATTCCAATTCTGTACTACAGGCTGAACATGCCAAAAAGCAGAGATATATTTTAAAGGTGGAAATGGGATCAGCACCTGCCCTGCTGAATTAGATGGTACTTCAGCATCTGACATTTCCTTTTTATCTTTCATATAATTACTAAAGTTTTTGAATTCTTTTCTTAAATAATAAATTTCTTCATCCAAGCATAAGAATGAAGAGTGAAACGAAAAAGAATTACGTTGGTATTATTTGGGGGGGTATCTCCTATTTTAACAGCATTTTCTTGAAGAAATTCAAAACTAAAAGAAAATGTAAATCTTAAGAAACTGTGTTCAAATTTGAAGTCTTTATTTTACTACAAGATATAGAAACAGTGCTCATATCTATGTAGGAGACATACAACACAAAGCATAATGATTTTAAAGGGTCCCTTTTATTTGGCTACCTGACACTTGAAATCATCTGTGGTCTGCTGAGAGAAAGATTACCCACGGCCACTTTTTAAGTACATCCTTTTCCTAGAAACGGGCAAAAGAATGCCCGAATAACCCTTTACAGTGTTTTAAGGACAGCTTGCAACATAAGTCAAGGGAGCAGCATCAGTTCTACACCAGCTGAAAATCTGGGCAGACAACTGTAATGAGTGGAAATCTTAAAGGCACAGAAAGCTTTCCTTGTCAGGATCCAGATCCGTGTGATCCACAAGTGCTATCTGACTCCAAAGCACCGGTAATGGACTATAGATCCTGACCACATAGGCATAAGTCACGTTAGAGAGTGTCTGCAGAAATCAATAACCTGTATCCAATCTATGATTTCCCCCCCCCCCCCCAGCCCTTACAGTCCTTAAGGCTACCATGTGTATGTCATTAATCCAACAATTGGAAGGTATTTTAAATATTTTCATTGCAAGGCACCTCCTGTTAATACTAGTTATGAAAATTAAATGTACGTTGAGGCAAAAGGGGGGGGGGGGGGGGAAAGACCAGTGCTTCTAAAAAGGAGGCTTTATTTTTGGCAATAAAAATTTAGAGCCCCTTTCTCCCTCCCTCCCCCAAACCCTCAGGTTGATTCATCTCTCATTCAAATTTAAAATGCACAGAGAGGCTGCAACAAACCCGCAGAAGATTGATATGCACTGCACTCCACACATGGTTTAGCTCTTCATTTCAAAGTCTGGCATGACGGCGTTGGGTTTTGTGATATTATTATTTCAATATATAATAAACAGGATTCGATATAAAAACAGTGCGATGCGAGTCCCCTTTAAAAAAAAATACAAATTGCTACTATAGCGCTTTGAGAGAAAGGGAGCGAGAGATTCACAATGCAGGCTCGGAACTTGGCAACCTGTAAAAGTGCCCAGTCGAAAATTACTAACAGCTGGAGATGACAGTTGTTTTAACAGCTGAGCTGACAGGATTAATTTAAATGCACTGAAATCAAAAGTAGATAACACCTGTTTAGTCTTCCAGGGCCATTCGACAAGGTAGGCCAAAGGAAAAAAAAAAAAGCAGAGCCAGGGCTGTCTGTGGGAGCACGTGTGCGTGCATGTATGTATGTATGTATATGCACACATATGTGTGCCTCCCTTTTTTTTACTTTCTGGGGGGAAGGACTTCGGAAAAGAAGGACATACTTTTGAAGGCTTGGGTGTGCGGGGGAGATCGGGGGCTTGTCACACAATAAACACCGAGGCCGACCCCCGTCAGCTTGAAACATCTGGTTCCCATTGTGCCCACCCTCCCGCTCACCCTTCTTCCCCCTTCTCTTATCCAAGGTCTTTGACCCAAACCCAACAACCGGAGAAAGATCACTGGGTTTTAAAGCTGCAGTTTCTCACTCCCGCATCCCAGCCGTCCTCCTGGGTTAATTAATGCATTCTCTTTGAGCTCCCAGTCACCAAAGCTCCCCCCACGCTCCCTCCCACCCGCCTCTTCCCCAAATTAAAAACAAAACAAGAAAATTCCTCACCTTCTTGCCATGCCAAAGCTTTTAACTCACGTGTCCATAAAATAAATAAATAAATTCCATAAGGCATGTGAGGAAAAGCGTGTGAAACAGCAAGAATTTTTTTATGTGGCAGGCAAGGAGGGGATACCTGTATGTTTGCCTCTCCGGTTACGATCCTCTGCTCTGGCAAGTGTGATGTCCTGCGCCACCAGGACTCCAAGCTGGGAGGACCACAGCCTGATGTCCCAACACAGCCATCACTCCAGCTAAGGACACCAAGAGATTCAACAAGGAGAACTATCTGGTCCAGGAAAGAAGAATTTGGGAGGAGATAAGGAAATCAAGTATTTTTCTAGAAGTACAACTACCACACAAAGCTATGGTGCCAACCCCACCCACATTGTACAACAACCCTACAGGCCCAACTCCGCAGCCGCTCCACTTGCAGAAATCCCATTGAGGCAAAAGTGAGCTCTGCCTGTGAAGAAGCTACTGAATTCAGGCCAAAGGCTTCCCAACTCAACCTTCTACCTCGTTTCTGGTTAGGCAGACACATGGGGTTGACTTGTAAGAGACTCCTATTTCCAGCCAGCTTGTTTCCTCAGACCTATGTCTAGTCCTCTCTTGTAAGTCGGACCACTGTCAGGCTGCATCTCCCCAGCAGTAATTAAACTTCACCACTGTGAAGAAGTACACAGTTACTATTATCAACCATGCTTTAAAAATGCAGAACTTGGACACAAAGAATGAAGGTCATGTGGAAAATCTGTGAAAAAAAACCCAACACAACAACCCACAAAACAAAAACCAGAAGAAATTGTACTTTCTGACTCTGCTGTGTGCTTTGAGCCACAAGACCAATCTTTTCTCCTTGCATTCCTTCAGGGATGAAAGAACCAGCCCTACAGTCGGGTACGAGGATGCTACAAGCTGTATACTTCAGACAACAAAAGGCTGCCTTCAGCTCTTCCTTCTTGTTCCACGACCCTTCAGCAGGAAGAAGGTGAACCGAAAAGCTCACGTGCTCGCTTCAGCTAACCGCAAGGCCTACGCACCGCACTGTCACATCACTATCAAAGCCTGGTTGGCACCTTCAGTTTTCATAGTTGAAAAAAGAAAAAGAAAAAAAAAAAAAGTGTTCAATAGAACAGTTCAGAAAACTGTTTGATTCATTGATATCAAAAGCTGGAGAATCACAGATATTCTCCATTACAGCATTAACCCTTGCCAGAAAGAAAAAGGGAAAGAGAACCATCCACAGTAGCTTTCTCTTCGCCACAGGTTTCCGTGTACTCAGCTTGTATTCTCTTTGCATTCCCAGCCACTAAAGCTCCCACACACTCCCTCCCACCTTCCTCTTCCCCAAACAGCACGGAGCTTCATATAGGCTAATTCACCCTGCCAAGAAAACCAGAACAATTCTTAACTAAGCTGCATCTATATTTACTCATTTCAGAATGTTGAGTCCTCTTTTAGCATTTACTGTCCAGCTATTTGTCTGGACAATTGTAAATATTGATGGCAATTCTGATAGGAGAAAGAAATCACAAACACCCCTCTCAGGTAATAACCTAAGCAAGTTCAGATTTGGGTCTAAATTTGTCCTCGTTTCGTTTCACAAAAGGCACTTCAAAACTCACGTCACGTGAGCATGAGGTGAACGCTCTACAGGGTGCACTTGGGATACTAAATTAATTTTAATGAAGCTGTGGAGCGCCTTGTGACGGAATGTACCTGAGTTTATTTCTGCAACCTAGCCTCCGCGCGAGAAGATTTACTGCACGGGGCCCTGTTTCCCACCTTGTACCCAGGGCAGGAGAGCGATACTGAAAGATGGACACCCACACCAGTCCTCACCTACTCCTGGGTAGGAAAGGGAAGGACTTCAGTCTAATGACATATAAAACTTTCTTACTTGCTGAAGCATTGAACTTTTCCTAGAGACTCCCCCTACATTACTAAAATACGGGGCTAATACCACAGGGCATTTTCTCTGATATTTTTCACATCCACGAACCTCTGCATGTCTGGATTCTGGCCAAGCCTGGAAACAGAAGTGCCAAGGAACATGTGAGAGGCTGTTCTCCTGACAATTCCAATTTGGCTGGTTGCTGGAAGCGACAGAAATCCTTGGAGAAAACCAGCACTAACGACAGTTCATTGCCTGATATGCAGACATAAGATCCTTACTGTCCACCACAAAAAAAAAAAATAAAAAAAAATCAGGAAGTATTTCAAAGATGGGGGAAAATATTGGAATAAAATTGAGAGAACCTATGTTAAAAAAAAAGAAAGAAACTCTCTACTCCTTATAAACACACATCAAATAAAGTAGCAGCAGTGGTAGCTGTAGTAGCAGTAATAACGAGGATGATATCAGGAAGGCATGATCACCATTGCTTGTATTCATACTTGATTCTTACAAATTTTATAAAATCTTTCTGCACTTCTAAATCATTAATTTCCATTAATATTTACAGAAAAAAAAATCTTGCTTTATAGAGGGCTTTTTCAAAGTTTTCAGTCTACTGGGCACACGATGATAATTGCTGCTCTGTTCTGCTTAATGATAGAGTCCTTTCCCTGAACAAAATAAGATGCAGTTTCTTCCCCGCTTTTTATTTCTTTACACAACTCAGAGGCTCAAAGAAGATAATTACAAACAATGCCTGAAGAATGGTTCAGTTAATGTTAATTTATACAACAAACTAATTACTACCAAATGGTAAAAAATCACATGTGGAAGTTCCTGTCTCCCACGCACACAACTAAACCAGCAGCCATCTGTCTCAGCCTGGGAGCTCTCAGTGACAACTGAGGAGAGCAAGGCAAAGGATGAATCCAGATACACTAGCTGCTGCTTCTGACACAAAATCATGGCATTTAAACACCAGGCTCTGTATGGTGATCTTAGCAGTGGCATTTTTTTTCCCCCTTTCATTTATAAAACAAACAAACAAACAGATTACTGGCATCTGTAACTACCCCTCGATCTGAATTTTCTCTCAATCCCAAGAACTTAAGATGAGGTCTAAAATACCTCCATCTTTCAACTGTAATTCCTCCTCCCAGCAATTTCTATACAATACTCTTTATGACATTCTTAACATACTGCCTCTCAGGAAGCATGAGGTGAGACCGTCTTTGAATGTGCTTACAGTATGTTAGACAACACGAGGGGGAAATGGGCTTTTTTTGTTTCAACATTTTTTTCACAACTTGAGAAACCAATTTTCTCCAAAACCTTGAAAAATCAAAGTCAGTACAATTGTTAAACACTTTTATGGGATGCTCATTAAAAACTGACAGGGAGAAAATAGCTGGGGACAAATCCTGAAGCATTTTTTCAGTTTGAAGTCGCACTGAATTCAATGTGTTACTTTATGGAGGACTTCAATACTAGATCCTTTACATGAATAAGGACCTTGGCATTTTGACTGTTAATTATTCTCTGATTAGCTTGCATCTAGTGAAACAAACTAAACACAATATTATCCCCTATGCTCTGTTCAAGAAATCTCAACTCCAATATTCTCCTCTCCCTGTGAGATCAGAACTCCAACAGTCATCAAAGAAAGTGCTGTACATGAATAGGAGCAAAATATCAGAGTTTAGATTCACACAGTACAGACTTCAGAGGAGAAGGTTTTTTTCCCTAACAATAAAAACTTACAATCTTTCTACATTTAAATATAAGGCAAAATTCTCGTATTGCAGCATGGTCTCTACAAGTCTTATTTAGACCAGGACCCCCTCTTATGTTTATGTGAATCCCACACCAGCGCCAAAGTGCAGCCTCATGACTTTATTAGAAAGCAACAAGCCAGGGTAAGATAAACATTGAAGATCTTTTAGTAAAGACTAAATGTGTTTCTAAACACTAAACTTTCTGAGTATTTATCTTTTTACAAAGAAAGAATATGTTTTAGATGGCCAGAAATGATCACAGAGGAGGAACAAGCATTACAGCTATTTAAAACAAGGTCCCTGTAATCTCATATTCATGAAGTAACACAGTCAACATTTCTACATGGCAGGAACAGTATCGACAGTTTAAATGAAGTAAACAAGAGGGGATCACAAGAGAATCTACATAACCAAACAATAATGCCTAATTATTCCTCATTTGTAGTCCTTAACAGAATTATGATATATAAAAAAAAATTACAAGGAAACGACTCTTGCATACAGCCAAGAGCATAAAACGATAAAGACAATAAATAGAGACAATAAAATATATTCACAGAAGTGAAGGAGGAAGAAGCAATTTTCCTGTCGCTCAGCCCTAATCTTTTTTTTTTACCGTTAGGTTACATCATCAAGAGCTGTTTTCTATGAATGGAAACAGAATCCTTCATAAGGATTTCACTTTGTCTCACAATTTTTGTCACTTTTTTTAGGTGCATGTTATAAAACATCAGCTACACTTTAAGTTTTTGTTCCTTTTTTTAGAGTGGGGTGGCGGGGGCAGGAAATCACAATCCCAGTATACCAAGAACTGGACTTTGCTGTAGCAAGTGAGCTACGAGAGCTTTCGACAAGGAGTTGGTGTGTGAAACAAACCCCTGAGTGCTGCACCAGTGAGTGGGATGAGACAAAAAAAAAGAAGGGTCATCCACTACAGTGTGCGTTGCAAAAAAACCTCTATCTGAGGGGATGCTTTGGACATCTTGGAGTCCTTGGGCTGTGACTGACGTCAGGCCTCTTCCCTCCTCTTTCACCCCAAGTAGCCTCAAAGCAGCTCTCACAGCCAAAAGTCTGCCTCTAATTTTAGTTCCTACTCCTGGCACATGTTGTGTCCTAGATCGCTGAAAGCCTTGAATTAATACACTAAGACCCAGTATTAAGCTAAAGAACTGACAGCTTTATGGAATGCATTCAGCCTGGGAGGAAAGCTACCTGGGATTGCCTAAACAATCCCAACACCCCCTTCTACCAGGAACAAGATTTTGAAGAAATAAAATAAAATAAAAAAATAAAATGATAAACAAACTGCCACCAGTGTTTTCCCAATCCCAAGATTAATCAGATTGCAAGGGTGCATCCTAAGGAAAAAGGTCTAAAGAATAGTACAGAGCATCTTTTAACCTCCCTTTAAAGAGCTATACCACAAAGCTTACAAAAATTGTCTCCCCGTTTCATTTTCCCACAATGATGCCTGTTTATACAGAAGGCATCTTCATTCTTCTCCTCTTGATGCTTTTTCACCTGTCTTTATGTCTACAGGGACCTGTCTACTAAAAGAGCTGAAGCAGATGAGTTAAGAAACTGGCCATGCACTGCATCTTGTTTGCTTGTGAAAATACTTTTGAGTGTCGTGGTCGGTAGGTTTAGTCTGTTTCTGGTGAACATTCATATTGTCCAATATAAGCAGGTCAATCATTAGCAAAGACATGGGAGGAACAGAGGATGAAAATTAACTGGCAGCTGAAATATGTCTCTCTAGCATTTTAACAGCAGTTTGCTCCACGCTATAAGGTCAGGACAAAACCAACAACAAAAAAAAGTTTACATTAGAAAAATCAGGAAAATTTTGCAGTTTGGCCATGTAAGAAAGCACCTCTAATTTTGTTGTCTTTGTCTTCTGTGGGCCTCATTACTTTAAAATACTAGGTCATGCATACCATGTAACGTTCACTGAGTACTGTGTTCCCCCTTTCAGTAACCAGTCTAGCAAAAAAATACTGATAAAAATGGTAATGCAGTAACATGATCATCTCAAAAAGACCAGGTTGTTTTTTTTTTTTCAGCAGAAAGAACAGGTTATAGCCTAAGCCCCTATGCCGTGTTTATTATTCATCTAATACTTTTACGGTTAGTTACAGAATGATTCCCAGTGACAGCTTCTTAATTTCTCTGAACTCAGATAGGATTGGCTTGGCCAAACTTGTAAAGGAAGAATGCATTTTGCCTGGATGTGTGTCCCATACTGCAAAGCTTCACAGGAGCTGTGAATCAATTAGATGACACAGCAAGAGGAAATGCATAAAAAAGACTTAAAATAAAATAATCTTCAGTGAAATGTCTCCATATTTAGTTAAACAGCATTGCTGATTAAGGCTGTACATGAGCTCAGTGTGGAATCCAGAATCGTTGCAGCTGAAAATCATTAGCAAAAGCCTGCTGTCCTCTAGTTTCATCTTCATATATTAATTTCACATACAAGGAAAAGTAACTATTTGGAAATACGTTGCTTTATTTAAGTCTAGTGTACAGACATCCCAGCAAAAATACATTAATGTGCTTTACACTTTGCAACAAGACCGTGATCTTACTGGATCTGAGCGAATACACAGCAGTGACTACAGTTGAAACCATTTTTCTGCTTAGTTGTTGACTTTTTTTGCCTTTTTTTCCCTTTCCTGACTCTGTGGGAGATAAGACGCTCAGTTACTGAAATGGGATATGTGTTGTGGGCAAAACAGAAAAGGAAAGGGAAAAAAACCCAACAAAAACCCAAACATTTAGCAGAAAAAGATCAAGGATGCACACAAAACTGAGAGGTTTTTTTCTTCTTCCATGTGATCTTTGTCTCTAGACTATTTACCTTGAGATTGTGTGGGCTAATCTACAGTACAAAACTAACGCAACATTCCAAACTGTACTGGAAAAACAGGACACTTGGATAACAATTCCAAGTCAGGAGAGACACTTTCCTTTCTGATAAAGTACTTGGACACCAGTTGTAACTCCAGGGCTACATAAATCTTTAGCCATGATCTCTCTTGCTTGTTGGCAGAGCAATACAATAATTGGTTTTGGG
>JAOXJM010000001.1:71446718-71461245 GCA_026413425.1 Tringa solitaria | reverse complement strand
AATGAGAATAATCAGCCATTGGAATAATCTCCCCAGGGAAGTGGTGGATTCCCCAACATCAGACACATTTCAAATTCAGCTGGACAGGGTGCTGAGCCATCTTATCTAGACCGTGCTTTTGCCAAGAAAGGTTGGACCAGATCACTCTTGAGGTCCCTTCAAACCTGGTATTCTACTGTTCTATTATTAATATGCTAATTACCTGACCAGTAACCAGTGATGACTGACAATTTTATTTCAGCACTACATGAAGAAGACATGTCAATAACTAGATTTTCTGCTGGAATCAAAGAGAGAAGTGCATGCAGTAGAACATACTTCTTTTAAGGAAAGATAATCATATTTGTGGAGGATTGCTAAGAACAGTCTTGCCATCTACACCCAGAAAAATATATTGTTTAATTAGCCACTCTAAAAACAATCACATCACGTTGGCTGAAGGGAAGGGGGAGAGATACTTGTCAAAATGATGTATTTGTCCCCCACTACCTTTTAGCGTTCTCATACGAGCCTAATTTTCTTCCTAGCCAGCTCACCTCTCTGGCCTCCTTTTGTTTCATGTCCCATTTTCCATTCTCTTCTAACTTCTGAACTTTTGTTAGTTCGCTTTTAAGGAGAAAGGGAAAAAAACCCAATCCTTTCCTATTCATTTTTTCCTGGATGGGGAGTGAGCAGAGACATGAATATGGCACCCTCATAATGATTTAACTAGGGCTTAATGAAATTTTCATCACAACCTGCTGTTCATTTTAATGGCCTTTGAAAGACAATAGAACAATGGCTAGAGGGAAGAAAAGATTTTCTGTTGCATGCATTTGCAAAGCCCAACATTCAGTTGCTCCCCCTCCTCTCTCTCCCAATCTCTTCACAAAGCTGTAGATCTTTTGTTTGTACTGTATATTTTCATTTTAGTAGAGCTGAGATAATGCACGGGCTCTGTAACCATTCTCATGTCTATCCACGGCCTTTCCTTAATGGAGTCTGTGCAGCTTGTACAACCTCATGCTCAACAGAGTATTTTCACATTGCCCAGAACGTCTTGTTCTTTCCTCTCTCTTATATAAAAGTCTGGTCTCCTTCCCTCCCACCATACACAGGAAAGATCTTTTCCATTCAAAGGCACAAGGTAGGTCACAGCACTGACCATTAAGTCAACGTAAATGCAAAATAAAATGTTATGATTATACGTAATATTCCAAAAAATGCTTAGACAAGTAATCTGTTTCCCAACAGACCCTTACTAGGTGCTCCCGTCAAGAAAAGAAGACTAATTTACCATCCTGACATGCTCTTGTACGTAACAGTCTGGCTGTATTTGCACCTGTATTTTCATCCCACTACGCAGGCTGTCCTGAAATTTTTTTGTAGGTGCTGTCAATTCATGCTTCACCACTGAGATGGGCTCTGAGGGCCATGATTTGAAATGTTTGAAATAGATGTCTACAACAGGACGGGTGGGTGTAAATGAAAATTAAGTCTTATTACTGTGCATTAGGGAATAGGGCTCAGTATGTTCATACAACACCAACTGGCTCACAGTCCCCTGGAAATCTAATTATAAATATGCATGCTGGATACCTACGGAGAATATAGTAAGAACTTTACCTTCCAGTCAGGAGTTTCTCTCTGCCCCAAATAGGCAGGAATCGAAAATCTTACTTAAAGGAATGCTGTTCTGTAGCTTCTCAGAGGTGAGATGTTTGGTTTTAGTGGAAGCCCACAGAGCACAAGTGACATAGTCTCTGACTGGACACGCAGTTTCAAAAATTCTCCAGAGATGATACCTATACATCAAGGTTGAAACTTGCTGGCCAGACATAATGTAGAGAAAGAAGCCTGTACGGTGTCTGTTTCTATAGTACCTGCACTACAGATAAATAGAGGGTGACATGATAGGACATGCTCCGAACAAAAGCTTTCACAAATTCCAAACTTAACTCCTTACCTTTCAAATAATGACATGTCTACTAGATAATTTCACCAAAAAATTGACATTGCTGATAACACTGCTTTTTGCTCTCGAAATGGGGGGCGGGGGTGTAGTGGTGTAAATGACCCCCAGGCTGTTAAAATTACGTTGTCCATTGTGCCCCATGTGGAGGAGGTTGCTGTGTCTATCGCAACTGTGACAAAAAGACAGACAAAGGCTCTCATTTGGGAAAAGCTAAGAATGTTACCTATGATGGGATAGTGTTGAAATTTATCTCTAATGTAAACAAGAACTATTAGTTCTTTACTTCAATTTTGCTAGCAAGAAAAAGCGAATGGAGCAGAAAATGGGAAGATTAAAAAGCATATGTATCCAAAGAATCTGGAGAAAAGAAAACAAAAGAGACAATTTTGGCCAGTTTCCCAGGCCTTACCTTCTGGCTCATTTTTTATGAGCTCTTCCATTTTTCTTTGCTTCAGGGTGTCTACAACATCCGCTAGGCTCCCTTTGCGCCTTTCAGGGGTTCCCAGGGCTGTGCTGGACAATGATTCTCCACTCTGACGCCCACCTTCTTCTGCCTTCAAGGGTGAGGTAGATGAGTTGTGCGGGGCAAATGAAGACATCACTTTATTGCCATCAACTTCCTGAAAGGGGAGAAAAATGAGATGAAACATTTCTTTCTTTTCTTAAGGAAGAAAAAAATAAAGATGGAAAGAAAGAACAATCCTTTGTTCTTTGAGTTCATTGCTGTTTGTTCTTCTGTTGAAACCTTTAAAAAGGCATGCAATGCTTCAAAAACACCCAGAACAAAGCCTATCCATAAAGCATAAACCAAGATTACAGGCTGAAGTGAACAAAGATCAGCTTGCAGGAGAGAAACATAAAATACAGTTTTTCCCTAATTGAGAAGAAGTGTTGTACTCATAGGTTTCCTAATAACAATGGTATTGATTACCTTTAATTGTTTGTTCTTTTACAGCTTGCTTTTGAAAAAGTCTTCAATTTTTACAAGGACCATTAATTTTCTGACTTTATAAACTACTTAATGTCTTGATGGCTAGTTGTTTTAAGAAATGAAATAGTAACCAAGTATTAAATGCCCTTCACCATATGACTTATTTTAACTCACATTTCAAGTAGTTCTCCCATCTATCTGGGATGAAGCAATTGTTTTCTAATTCTCTTTCTATTTTCCCCTTCTATCTCTTACCTTCGTTTCTTGTAGAGACAACATTTTTCACACAGGTGGTCCTAACGACTTTCACTAGGGGCAAAATGGCAAAACTTTGTGACCTGGAACATACGCACAATCCTCCTCACGGGAGAGTCCACAGAGGTCTACTCATTAATTTTAATGGAAACCAAAGCTAGCTCCAGCATCTTCAAACTTGCCTTCATTAACATGAGAGCCCTCTCCTCCACACCTTCTCCAACATAGAGCAATGATCTCTGCATATATTCCTTTCCCCTTGTATGTCTCTTTTATGCCCTACCCTTCTGTACACGTCTCTGAAACCCTTTTTTTCCCCTCTGCTAATATATGCCATCTATACCTTACAAAACTTAGGTCAATGTCTCTGAACAAAGCTTGCTGCAGAGTACATACACTGCATAATATAATGCTGCAAACAGGAACAGTTTTCATTTTGATCAGATTCTCCAGAGTTTTTTTTTCTTTTTCATTATCCTATTTCCTTATATTTTTGTATTCCAGATGTTTAATGAATATTATTTCTAAAAAAGTCCCTAGACCATCTTGTGACCTGAGTTACAGACTTGGTTGAAAGAGTCTTAATAATTTTAAAATTGTTTTCATTTCATGTTGTATGAAAGTGACACATATATTGTTTTTAGTGAGTTGCATTACAATTTCATCATTTTTTTTCCTGAATACTTTTTGGTGTCTCTGGTTTAATAAACCCAAATATTTCAGCAAGACCCCTGTCTTTTCACAAATAGAACATAAATTGCTAAAAGTTATCTCCATAAACTTTGAATAAAGTAGCATGGGAGAAAAGAAGTAAAGAATGGATTTATTTTCACAGACTATTTCATATTGGCAAAAAGATTACCTTTGGTTAAAAAAAAAACTTTTAG
The DNA here is from genome assembly GCA_026413425.1 of Tringa solitaria. Classification (NCBI taxonomy): domain Eukaryota; kingdom Metazoa; phylum Chordata; class Aves; order Charadriiformes; family Scolopacidae; genus Tringa; species Tringa solitaria. Next base: position 71,457,218 of record JAOXJM010000001.1, on the reverse strand, counting down.
TGCAAACAGTTTTGAGAAGCTTGAATGTGTTATACTAGTGAATAAATTCCCTAACAGAATCGGATTTAACTGAGATTACAATCTGGGCCATCATATGCCCCAAAAGCCAAACCCAGTGATGTTAATGAGAGACTTTCTACTGACGTCAATGAGCTTTTGACCAAGCCCTAAAAAATTCTCCGTCTCTAGTCAACAGAAATGCTCCTTTTTTTTTATCTTGCAACTCTCTCCATTTTTGTTCTGCACTTGGAAAATTACTAGTTGTTAACACTGGACTTCAAAAATTATTTGGAGCCAACTGTAATTTTTTTTCCCACATATACAGACCTGAATAAACTGGGTTTTAACACTGATCTAGCTGAGCAAAATAGTTAACTTCAGCATCAGTTCAGACTTTAGCTAACATTCAAACTTATTATCATCAATTTTTTTCCTACAGATAAGGCCAAAAGAGGAAATATCTTGAAAGCTGCTTTCTTATTCACGCTTTAAAGACAGATAAGCCAAATACTATCCTTAGTTACTGTTCTTAAATCCACCTATACTATCAATTATGTATAGGAACAGAATAATTCCAATTTTACCAGAAACTAGTTTCTTCGTTTTATCCTGAAGTGGGCCACAAAGAAACTCATGTTTCTGTGTAAGTCACACAGATACAAAGTACTTGCAACAGCTGCCAAAACCTCAGGAATCATCACTGCTGCTTCCATGGACATTTTGGGTACAGGCAAGTGTTTTTGTATGTACAAATATATTCTGAGCCTACAAGTTTGTTATAAGAGAAGAAGACTAAGAACACAGGACTGAATGATATGTAAGGTAATAAAAAGCGATTTTCTAAATCACAAATCGTTTGACATTCAAATGGAACGCCCACAAGTATTTTCAAAACTACTAAAATTTCCCTGCCTCTTTTTCTGGGGAAAGGAAGCATGAGGGGGAGAGGACAAGAGAGTACTTTGAGGGTACAGCGTCATGAAAGGACTCCGGGTCCTAGTTCCTTGTTCTTTTACACATTCTGTGTAACCATGGAAAAAGTCACTTCTGTTTGTGTAATTCAGTTTCCTACCTGTAAAACAGGCACAAAAGAAGTAACTTCTTATATTGGAAAGGTCTTGGAACACTGAGACACCCTGATACTACAATGTTGGCTGAAAGCATTTCTATGGTACCATAGTCAAGAAGACTTCACAGCTTGACAAAAAAGGAAAGGGACGTATTCTACACAGGTTTCTTAAAAAGAGAATTTATATATTAAAATGTACATCTAAGGAATCATTCCCAAAACAAAATGTTTCCTTAGACTGCTCTTGTTATGTGTGCATGTATGCAGTGTTTGGATATAACATACATGGGCTATTTATACACTTGTAAGGTTTAAGACGCGCTCCACTTAATCAAAACACACATACAGTAGGGGAACAGCTGCAATCACATCTCAGTGGGCTAAATTACAGTACACCAGTGAATTATTCATTCAAAAAGATCTGTAGCAATCACACATTCATTGCGTGATTTGCAACCTAAGAGGAATCCTCTCCTTCCCCTACCAGCGGATGAGCGCACGCATCAGCTACGGCTGTTGATGAGAGTTCAACACACATCCTCCAGCACACCAGCTCGAGAATCTGCCTCTCCTACTCGCCCGTCATCTTTTTATTCTGTCATTCAGAACAACCTGAAGTGCTCAACTGTTATCTTGGCTTTTGCTCTACGTCCCTGTGTTTTATTTTGCTCTTTCTTAGGCCGTTACCAGGGAAAGTGAAAAGAACTTCAATGGTAAAAGTAAAAATCCAGAACCATGTAAAATGAAAGGATACTTCCACATAAAACCTGCCCATGTCAACAGTTGTATAAAGCTAAAAAAACTTTTAGCACAGAAAATCCTCTGATACTATGTATGAGAGTTTCACACTCAGAGAAATCCTTAATGGCAAGAAAGATATGTCATCAACGGTTTAAAATTAATCCCCTGAGAAGGAAGGTCCCTCCCAAGTACTGAGATTTAACAGGTTCCTTTTTTGAAAGGACAAACTCGTACGACTCTTTCGGATAACTGAGAGAAAAGCAACAACACTGTGAAGCGTGGTATTAAAGAACCTAAGCATCTACTACTGACATTTTAAAATGAAGTCCATCAAGCCACATACACGACCTATCTCTCAGTCACCAAAACAGTGGAAAAACATACACTCTTCTACCAGAGAACAGTCTCTCTCGGCTGTGTAACCATTTCACCTGTTCAAGTTTGATTACATTCCAGCCTCTGGCACGCTTAATCCCAGTAAGGGTGTTATGCAGTTAGCAGCTGCTTCATGGATGGGGCTCTATTGTTCATCTGCATCCCCAATTGCTCTGCTAATGGGTGCTGGCACAACATTGCATCCGACTCCGAGCTGGGATCGTACTCACCAACACCTGATGCTGCCGCTTCTTGCTTTTCCCACTTCAGAAAGGCAGACAAGGACCTACACAGATCCTGCTGAAGCAAACACCCTTAGGCCCTTCTTTCCCCCCCAACAACAGCAACCAAAAGAAGGACTGGCCCGCGTTAAGCCTCTTCTGCTTCTGTTCCAAGCCAGAATCCACAGGAAGACCTGTTCATTTACAAGAAAGTTGCCTCTCTATTGCCAAACGGCTTTCCACCTATGGAGGAAATACCTCTTCCAAGGTTTAATGATAAAACAGGCTTCTGCCCTTTCAGGATGAGGTCAATAATCTTCCTTTGTTAATCTTGGGCAAGCTTTACTTAATCTAGCCCCCTTGTCACCTTTGTGATTGACAGGAAAAGTCATGTCACTGGACAATGGACTTATCCTCACTGAGCAATATCTTTTTTAAAGATTACACAATGTTACCCTTGCTCTCATAAAAAGCACAAACATTTTGCTGTTAAAAGAAACTATTCGTTCCAACTGTATCTTTCAAATGGTCTCTCTCCTTTTCCAGGGTACAACCGAGGCCTATTTCAGTTCTACGGAGGGACACTGAAACAATTCATGAAAAGAAACAGGTTGTACTTGACAATATTTCCAAAATATCTCTTAGAGCTCTAAATAGACCTCATCTTCCCCTTCCTCATCTAGAGATGCACGTTATTCCTGCCTCCAGTTAAACTCAGCCAGAAAACTCTGTTTCTGTGACATTAAAATTTTGTCCCAAACTAACCAATAATCGAAGCAGAAGAAAACTCAGAACTAAGCCTGAAACTGTTAATTATCACCATATGGTACGCAAGGAGGCTGCATCTGCAGCAAAAGAAAAATTATTATGAGAATCAAGCTTCTGGCTTTGCAGCCAAAAACACCTGGAATAAAATACTTGTGTCTTTAAAGCAAGCATTGATATTGTCTGATTTTAAGAAGCCTGTGATCCTAAAAGCAACCTAGCAGGTTCTTTTTTCAAAGCTGGAATTTTGCCCATACTTTGCTCTTTTAGAATGTGTAAAGAAGACACGAAAGCAAATTTTTTGCTCTGCTTTCTGCATTACACACGTAGACCTATCTATTTTGTAGTCTCCATAGTGACCAGGAAGCCGGTAACAGTATGACATAAGACATAATCAGAAACCAGAATACTTCACACTTCTGAAGACTAATGATTCTTAAACAATCTAGTACTGTTTGCTATTTATTCTTATTTATTTTACCTAATAAACTTTTAGGAAATTAATATCTTTGTTTAAGATCCAACACCATAGCTACTTCTAGTAAAAATCTGAGAGCTTTAAAAACACCCCCAATGCCCACAGGAGGTCCACCAGCAATTCTGAGAAAGACCAAACTTGACATTTCCAGTACTTTTTAAGGTTTAAAAGAAACAAAACACGCACACAGTATTCACAAAGCAAGAATGATCTTTTATTTTTTTCTTAACCTTCCTTGCTTTAATTAATGTAATTAACTTACTTTAGGAGCATAAGTGCCATCAGCTCTCAATGGGAATCATATCATCAAATCACTTAAGTGATTTGGAAAATTCTCTCCTTCTACATTTTGTGTCATAGGGGCTGTAGGGCAGGTATTTCCATAAACCTGGATGGTTTATGGTAGCTGTAAACCTGGCACCTTCAAGAAGATGAAATACATATTCCACAAGGCTTCCCGGTGCACACCATACTTTTTACACATTAGAATTTCTTTGCTTCTGTTTTATTTTTAAATAGGTCTTTTGTCTATAGGTTTCCTTCATGGAACAAAGTTGTTCACCAGTGGTGGAAAGGAACAATCTCAAGGAGATTTACAAGAACAGTGGAGGACTCGGTGAGAAAAAGGGAGACTATGGTAAAAGGGCATAGAGGGGAAAAAAGTGGAAGAGGATAAATACACCATTAGGAAGCAAGAACTGACAAGAACACATAATCCAAGAGGAGATAAAAGAGATGTCAAAGGGCGTCACGTAAACAAACTAAGAAAGATGTACATCCACTGGCTATGGTTCTGCAATTAGATCTATGCAAGCCAGCAGCTATTCTTTAGAGATTTTTTTTTTTCTAGGACTGGTTTTAATGATGATGAGGAACTGAAATGTAATGGAGAGTAAAGAAGTTGATGAATAGATCTGAAGAGGTAATTACGGCAAAGAAGTAAAAATTTTACCTGTATTAGATAAACTAAATATAATAAATAGAGATGCACAATTTTCTTTTTTTCTATGATCACACTACAGTCGGGAGAAATGCATTCAATTCAAATATTGTTTTGGCTTTGCTAAGAAGATGTATTTGTGACTCCATGATCCGTATTTTGGAAGTATTACCAGTTATCAGACTTACAGAATCCTGATCAGATCTAGCTCTCCCTCTAAAATCTTAATACATTGCTTAGTACTGGAATTTTTTTTGTCAATCATTACTATCTCTTGTCCTACAGGTTGCATTTATTTGACATCAAATGCTGTATCTAATTAGTGACCTCTTTTTGATGAGGCAGAAGATACCTGGCAGAGGTTTCAACGAGAAGACTAACAGGTATTTCCAGTGTTTGACATCTATGAACCTTGTCGAAAATGATTTGAAGCTCAAAAAGAAGACCATCTGCTCTATGAACTCCGCTACATCAGACACTTCCCTTTCTTCTACCTTTTTCCTCCATATGTAAAACTGAGACAATAATAAATATTTCCTGCAGCTTAGGGCATTTTATATAATTGATGTAAAAAGCCTAGAGATTATTGGACAAAAGCCTCATAGCAGTTGTAGTTTGATTTTTATTGATGCAATAAATACTCAGCTCTTACATTACACTGTGGTGCACTACAGCCCAATCATCTCAAACCGGAAATTGGGAACTCTCCCATATATCAAGCACCACCCCACAATATCTGCCAGTAACACTGAAACGTACTTTGATTTTTTCCAAATACCGTGACACCCAAACTGCTGCCATAACTGCACGAGCGAGAAAAAATTTCAAGCATCTCCAAGGTTTGGAGATGAGTTGGGAAGAAACTGTTCAGCTGTGCTCACACAAAAGGAATGACTTATAATCTGTTTTGCATTGATTTCTAACTTTATCTGTGATTTACAAAACACAGGAGCAGATTTTTCAAGGATTTAAAGTATCGAAAGCTATAAGGAGGTGCCTAGTGGAATTTTTGAAAATGCACAGTAATATATATTCATTTAATTCCCACTGATTTCAATTATAGGTTCCTGAAAGTAAAGAGTTGGAACCAGCAAGGTGCAACTGGCTGACTGCGCTTCTTCAACAGACTATTATCAGCCTATCTACAGCACAGAGCACAATCTGATAACCGATGCTTTAAGGCAAACATTTCTTTTCTGGCTCTTCTGCATTCCAGCCCATCCCCAAACATACAGCTCAAGTTTATTATTTCTTACTGCTTATCCCCCATTTCTACTTGATTCATTACAAATCAAAGAATTATACGCAAACCGTGGATCTGTTTGTGGTAAAAAAATATATGAGAAAATGTTGCGAGTGAAATTTTAGAACCTTTTCATATTGGTTGTCAACAGGTTGGGTTTTTTAAAATCATTTTTGTTTGTGGTACAGGTCTTGGTTTTATTTTTAGCCGACCTCTTTGTCCCATTTCTTGCAATGAAGTGTTCCCCCATATATAAAAGTAAATTCCAAATCTTTCTACAGAATAAAGATATTAAATATAATAAAATAGTAATGACTACTTTGTATTGGGTAAATATGGTTAGTGACATAATTACTGACATACATCCTCTGACCAGATCTCTCCTACTGCTTCTTTCCCCAGCAAAACTCATTTTAAGAATGTAATATAGGATTACATCTATTTGCTCTCAATATACTTCACAAACAAAAATGGCATCTTGAGAACTCCTAATATGTTAGCTATAACCTGCAAAAACAAAGAACATGTTGTACTATAACAGCCTTGTTATCTTCATGCTAGTAATCTTCATGCTTAAAAATAATAAATAAAACTCTGCAAAAGCACTTTTAAGACTTTTATTATCTCTTCCCTGGGGGACTAAAGATCACCCTTAAGACCTTGCTAAACAAAAAATAAGACTACTTATCAAAACAGCTTGGTAGAGTCTTCAGCATACATTAAATCCTTCTAATAGTTTGGAACTATGTGGCATAAAACGATTATCATTGTAAAAATACAAGCTAACTAACCACATACAGCTCCTCTGGCATTGTGTTATAAAACTTATGTTAAGTGTCAAAAGCAGTTTCATCACCAGCTTTCTTACTATGAAACAAACCCATTGTCTGTGCTAACTCCTTGGGAGAACAGGAGAGGTCTGTCTGAACACAATGTAGTGATACAATAAAAAAAATGCCAAAGGCTAGCAGTGGCTCCAGGGTTGTTCCCAGCTACCCAGCTTTCATGTTACGATTCACCACAGCTTGCAGGTGGGAAAGGGATGTAAGATCACCTCATCTGTTCTCTGGCAGCCTACAGAAAATCACAGCAGACAGACATACTTCACCTCATTCCTTTACCTGGGTGGCTGAGAGCAAAGACAAGCTGGGTAAGATTTGGTCAGAACCTCATCCTCTGCGTTGAGGATGATTTAGAGGGTATCTTGCCTAGAGAGAATAACCCTCCAAACTGAGGAATAAAAGAAAAGAAAATATCCTGTACGTATAAGGGCTTGTGCTCACGTTTGTACTTCTAATTCTCCCAGGTCAGCGTGGTTCTGCCAAGTACCAGAATAAAGTACTTGGTATATGTATGGTATAGAATATGGTACAGAACCAGGTATGTAACAAAATGGCAGACTCAGCCCTTGCGTCTGGTCCCAGTTGTTTCATTTGGGCTAGTAAATGGACAACGAGATCTCCCAATCCCTCTACAAATACTCAATGCATTTAAAGAACCCCTCATTGGTCTGAAACATTGCTTCATATTTGCTTCTTCGCCACCCCAAACTCCTCTTATAGAGCTGCTTCTTCCAGTGCTCTGGACTATTCCTCATCTATGTTAGAGCTTGTACCAACCACATCTTTTTGGACAGTTTGCATGTATTTACTTTGTTATTACTGGCCCATATTTAGCCTTTCCTCTTTCAGTCTTCCCTCACAAATCAGCTCCTACAGCTCTTTAATCATTTGTTGCTTGCATCTGAAATCCCTCCAATTTGCTGACTTCTCTAACGTGGCCAGAATCGAACACATTATTTCACATGTAATCTTAGCAGAGTTATGAGGAGAAGGACAATTACCTCCTCGTTACCGCCTTTTTTGCTGCCTTGCTGCATGACAAGCTCATATCTAATTTGTTTTAACACACCTAAATCTTTTTCAGCATTACTGTTTTCCAAGTGCCTTACTCCCATTGATTATCCGTGGTTTGGATTACTTTATCCAGCTGTATCAGTTTGTAATTTTACATTTGATTATTTCCTGCCGTACAGTCTCCCCTTGATTCCTTTGATACTATGGTTCCATTTTCCCTGGCGTACCACTGCCAACTTTAATGAGTGTATTACAATTCACTTCTTCAAACTCCTGTAAGAGTGCATTTATTTCTCCAAATTTCTAAAAATGCTGCTACAGGCACTCACTGTCCTATGAAACCCATACCAAGAACTAGACATCTTACAGCAGGCAAAGGACTGTCATACCCATATTCCTTCCAGTCCTTCATTTTTTTCCAGCCACCTCAAGAGACCGATGTTGCTACACACCTAGGAGGCTCTGACAGGCCAGGGTAAGCCAAAAGGTACACATGTGCAGAGTTTAGTGCCCTGGGAATTTCTTCCTCATTTCTTCAGGTGGAATTCCTCTGTCAATCTCTGCCATCGTGGCTTTTCAAAGAAGGTACTCATTCTAAACTCTGTATATCTGCCTCTTTCCACTAGTTAGATAAAATCACCTCGTACAACATCATCCTACCCCCCTCTCAATAACTTAATGTGTCATTGTTATTACTTTTTTATAGTTACTTCACCCAGAACATTCAAATGAGATGCATGAAACACTGTAAGAAGAAAGCACCTCACAATACACACGTACTTATGGACTGAATTCCATGCAACTTCCAATAATCAATTATTTCAGAATTACTTGTTCTTTATACTTTTGAAGATTTTAGTCCACACATTTAATACCAGGAATCTTACACATATCCTACATGAGGGCATGAAGGGTAGATTTGTGGCTGAATCCACTACACTTTTAAAATAATTATGTTCTGCTTTATACACATTGTGTATTGTTCGTGAGCCTTCTCAATTCATACCTATTTATTTACTTTTACTGTATATTTGTTCTTTCGCTTTTCAAAAGATTACTAGATTTACAGGATGTTAACTGCCAAAGTAATTTCTTTGCCTCCATAGAGATTAGTATCACCTTATTTCTTTTTCTGAAAGCCATCTTCTGGAAACTGTCACTTTCTAGAAGGTCCAGAAAACATTACCTTATTAAAATGGAATAGCTATTTGAGAAAGAGCCCCATTTTCTCCACTGAAGTTAACTGTAGCATAAGATAACATATTTAGAATATGAGTTTTTCAAAATTAATTTTATTGGTTCAGAAATATGTTTGCCTCATTCATTTATTTTTGAAATGCCCATCATCTAGCACAAGGGACTTATGGATCTATTCTTTTATCTGCTTCCTAGAGGCTTCACTGATTACTTTCTCTCTACTACTTACACTCTTATACTTCTCAAGTAATGGCTACACAAACAGTAATTTACAGGATTTTTCCAAGCAGTAGCTGTTTTCATCCTCTTTAACAGTAATTAAAAGGCAAATTTTCCATCCAAAATCTATTTCACCTGTTCTTCTCTTTATGTCTTTTATAACTTGATTTTCCTTCTATCAAGGACTGTTACCCAACTGAGTGAAACAGAATTTGGAATTCTGGTATAAACCAAAGTAGTGTTCTCAACTTTGGAAGAAAGACTGCATAGGAAATAACAATAAAGAAATATATTCTGCATTGCTAAACACAGAATATATAAACACGTTCACAGGAAGTCTGTTCCACAGAAGATGTTTACAGGGCAGGAATCAATCTTATTTGGATCTTATGCACTTCAAACAGAGGATCGTGTTTGATCAGAGAACACAAAATATATCAGAATAACTAATAAAAATTAATATGACAAAAGTCAGTCCACACAACACTGATGCGTAAATGTAATATGTATTAGAGCTACTCAAAAATTTGCTATTAATCCCCACAAAATTCCTTTGGGCTACTGCATGTAGGGCAAACTAGGAAGTGACACGAACGTCAGGTTACAAACCAAGGTAAAGGCAGAGCACGTTCAGCATCCAAGGGTTACCGAGAACCGACTCTGCTCACTCTTCCAGGTCCTAGTACACCTCAAATGATAACATTATCTTCTGCGCAGGGGAGCAGCACGAGCAGAAGTCATTTTATCATTTAAGTCCCATGCTAAAGCTCATTCAAGGTAAGCTTAAGCAAGATTTAAAATGCACATAGGCACACACACACCCCTGCCAAACCAAGATTAGACTGTGATTGAGGCAAAAACCCCAATAAATTCTAATATATGACAGATTCACGGTTGTTTTCGCTCTGCAGATCAGTTATTTTTTCTTCTGTTCCTTTAAACTGCAGTCAGAAGCATACATTGCCTACGAGGAAGAGACTTTTGTGATAAGATGATATCAAGGGATGTTGTGACACTCCTGATTAAGAATTACACAGTAACCAAACTGTACAGAAATGCTAATTTTCCTCCCCTTTCTCATCACTTACCTAAATTATTCTGAGTAATACAAATGATCTTTATTAGCTTTAGGGCAGTTCATTCTCATTCTCTTACACCATTTTTTTAAATAAATCATATTCCTGCAGCTGTTTAAATTGACTATACATGTTCCTTAACAATTACTTTTGTGCACTGTTCTATGTCATGATCACAAATAAACAAACAAACAAAAAAAACAAACCGGAAGAGCTATTCTTCTACAGTCATAGCCAACTACCCACCATCAAGAGGATGAATCAAGTTCTTCAGGGCATGCTCTAGTGCCCAAGATTATTGGTTTGTCGTGGGCTGCTGT
>JAOXJM010000001.1:71410842-71421237 GCA_026413425.1 Tringa solitaria | reverse complement strand
TGGGATATAGATCTCTGTAAAAATATAATATATATATACATAATTTATATAAATATAAATTATATAGCATATATAATTTTCTGCAGGGAATTTTTAAAAACAGACAAGGAAGGCAATAGAATTGACCACCTCTATGCACTAGCAATAACAGATTATTATGGTTTTGATCTAAACCAGAAACCTATGGGTTAGACTGTAGGCCAACTCACAGTGATACTAGAGAGGGAAGAAGAAACTTTTGCCTTCCTCCCGCAGCTCTCACAAGATCCAGTTTAAATTACAAACTGTGTTACTCATCATAACATTAGAAGGGTAAGGAATTGCTAAAATAGCTAAAGTGGCAAAGTAATGGATCTAATCTGCCTTAGTCTTCCCAGTGACCAGGACACTCAAAGAAATGGTTGCACAACCCTAGGGTCACAGAGAAACTCAAGAGGTTTCCCACAGCTCAGACGACGACTGCAATTTGTTTTCAAGGTACCTCTGTCCAAAGCCAATATGAGTTAGGCATAATCTGGTTTTTCAGAGATATCATCATCCCCTTTAACATCAAACACAAACACCACATTTTCACAGAAAATATGTACTCCTTATGAACATCTGGGAAATTTCCACAAGAAAAGGGAAGATTTAAATAAATACATAAATCCTTCTTTATGTTTGAAAATGTCTTCCAAAAGGACAGTAACTATCAAAGTCTATTGCAGCAAAGGATCAAATCACTGATAGGTTCATGAGCAGCAAACACCACGATACAAGATGAATTCACCTTCTCAGGTGGTCTTTCATTATTTCTACAGGCTTCTTGGTCCCTCTTCCAAATTTGAAATGCTCTGACACCGTGCATACTTGAGTTCCCTCCTCATAAATCTTCATTTTCCTACTGAGATAATACCATGTCTCAACAGATTCTGTATCTGAGTTACAAGTGCAGTTCCCATTATAAACAATAAGCAGAGGGCAACAGCTAAATTCTGAGTAAGAATGCTACCTGAAACTGAGCTCTTTTAAACAGATCTAGGTCTAACGAAAGACTGGAATTATCCCATCTTAACAAAGGACTGCAAACATCCTTGGATCTACCCTCAACGATAACATGACAGTTTACAGCTTACATGACTTGTAGATCTTTTCCTCCAACTAGATCAAACTCAGAAGAGTTTTCAATTACACCCCTCTGAAAGAAGGTTTACAATGAGAGAGGAAACATCAATTTCCTCAAACGTCAACTCATGGATAGGATTAAAAAAAACCCCAAAACTGCAAGATATAACTCTCAAAAAAGCAGCAATTTGGTGAACTAGATTCTGAATCTAAAAGGGTGTCTCTGCAGATGTAATCTGTTGCAACTTAAGACTTGCAAGAAGAGTTGCATTTTGAACTGACATTAATCGCTTCTACAGAACACAAATAGCTAAATCGTGATTTTTTTACAATCTAAATCTGCAAAGTTCAGACCCAGTAGGACACAGGCAGTACTCAGCCCACTGGAGAGACACATCGGAGTTACAAAACATATTCCCATACTTGATTTTTATCAGTGGTTAGAATGGAACTAAAGACTAAATTCTGATGACAAATTCAAATAGTACCTTACTTCTTGTAAAGGAACTCTCTTTTTTTTTTCATTTTTGGAAAGGCTCCTTAACATGCAGAAATTGCAGTAAAAACCAGGCCTTTTCTCAAATTTTCATTAAATAAGTGCTTTTGCTGATAGCAAGAATGTTTGTTTTTTTCCAGGGAAGTAAAATCTCACCCTTCTAACTCACTCTTATCCCACAAATATTTGAGGTAATTCATCTTACAATAGCTTCTCCACATATTTCTTTACTCCCCTTCAATTTACAACAGACTCATTGTAGGCTTAAACTGATACCCTGTGTCTACTGATCTCAGTGTTTTTGGACTGACTTCAGCATGGCTGGATTTTCCCCACTGGAGAGAGTAAGAGCTGCACTACATCCACAGGAATCGTTTCCTCAGACCACCTAAAAGTGTTGGTTCCACCCAAATAATTACCAAATACCATTATTTTGTTTGGGTTTTTTTCCCCTTGATTTCAGTGCCTAAAAAAAGTCATCTTTCCACAGCTCTATTTTTCTTATTATTTTTAACGGAACCTCATTTAAGTGTTCCCACTACATTTCCATTTGTTCATTGGTTTTGGTTCATTTCAGACATGATTGTATACCCAAAATAAACCTGAAATGGTATCCAGTATTCAAGGAGATAGTGCCCTCTAGCACACAACCAGTATCCATCCCAATTTGATTGCTCATGCCATAAAATTTCATAAATTTATGTCATAAAACTCTAATCTCGTTACATTAAGCAAAATACCTCAGAAACATTTCGGATACCCACAAAAGCTTTTGGAGAAATGGCTTATCCATGTCTTCAAAAGTGACAAACACAGATGTGTCAGGAGAAAAAGATATGAGGCCATAAATCTTAACTTGTTGGGAGTTAATTAAGGGATTCATCAATCATTACACAGCTCGCCCCATACACACACAGGCAAAATCCCGTCAGCTGCCATAACCTACTGAAATCTACAGGTTAAAAACTCCCAAAGTCCCTCTGTTCTGACTATTTATAAATGACTTTGTATAATCTAGCATTAAGACCTGTAATTATAAAACAGCATTAAAACAGGCCTGCATAGTTATGGATAATTATAGTTGGTACACTTTTTAAAGAAATAAAAAGCTTTTCCATTCAAACACAGGCTTTGCCTTTTTGACAGCTCCAAGTCCACAGGATGTAGAGAGATGATTTAAATTGTATGTCAAAATTTTGACTGTGCAAGACATTCTTTTTTTTACCCCTTATCAAGAGAGGCATTGTTGTTTTCTCACCATAACTAGGCGTGACAGCGCCTGACTGGAGTCGCATAGCCCGTTTCTGAATCGGCATGAAAACGTTCACCTCTTGAGTTTCTCTGGCAGCTATAAACTAAGTCTTTCTCATGGCTAGAGTTTAAATCACTCGGCCCCGTAGAGCGGGGATGGGCACAGAGCTGCCTTCTGAAGAGATGCACAAGGCCAAGCGGAGCAGATCTGGATCGCCCAGCTACCCACAGCATCGGGAACTGACTCGCTAACGCGGCCCGATTCCAACCCAAACGTGACACGCTCAAACTAGTCCCTGGGTCTTCAACGGCGTTCAGTCTGACTCTCTCCCTCATCTGCAGGGTTATTTCCCCCTGATTAAAGTACAGGGTGGAAGTCTGCAAACTCTGTTTTTCCACGATTACAGCCAGCAGCAGTATCACACACGCGTGTCTCTAACGTGTAAGCGCACACACACACACAGATGCACAAACACAAGTTTATTCAAAATGTCAGCAGTACATCTGCCTCATCTCTGACCACATTTAGTGCTGATAAAACGGTTCGTATTCCCAGTTTATTGAAGCTATGATCTCTCTAGAGACAGCCCAAGCAAAAGGTGCTAGTCAGTACTAATGATCGTCTCCATTCCATTTTGGCCCCGAATTCATTCATTATTTATGTACACTGAATAACTAGTACCTTTAAAAAAAACCAACTCTGCTCATTTTGACAAGATTACTTGTGTAATAAGGTATTACTCAACATGAGTAAGGGTGGCAGACTCCCACACTCTGTCCCACTGGGAACTGCAAGCCCGACTTGTTTCTACACATACCACTAAAAACAGACTTCACTTGGCAATATCTTTGAGTCATTTACAGCCTGGTTTGGAATTCTTCACTGAAGTAATTTTACAATTTAAAAAAAAAAAAAAAAAAAGGCAAAAACAAAAAAAGAAGCAAACATCTCTAATCTGCTAATCAATAAAAAAATGTGCGTGAAAAGTGCTCTCATTTGTCACTCACACTGAGATGGAATAATCTGTTAATTATTACTTTCTAAGATCATATCAATCAGCCATCTTTTAAAATGCAGAGATGCTACAAATTAGTGGTGTTACGGCAAAAAGGGGTTTTGGTGAACAAGTCACTTTCGTTAATTCAAACCAAGATCACTACGGCAATTACCTGTGTAATATTTCAGTGTGGTTGTCTATTATTATAGCTGCCACAAGTAATCCTATGGTTAAGGCCACCCAGTAATTTCCATTTTGCCCAACTCTCTTCCTCCCTTTTGCTTTCCAGACTTCTTCTCTCTATGGGTTAACTTTAACAATTTGTTTTCATCCACTGGTTTAAAAGATTCTGAATATAGAATGGGCAGGGAATACACTAGCCCCTATCTATTTTCAAGTATAGCAGAGTAAAGTATCAGCATCCTGACTGATAAACCTGATATTCCACATATTGTGGAAACTGTTTTTTGAGAAGAGATTCTGTCAAAGTTCCAGTGGTAAATGGGTTCATTTTGACAAGTTTTGAAACACTCAAATAAGAAAGTTGTTACAAGTGTCTTTCAATAGAATGTTAACAAAAATCTTGTAGATTTTTTCTTTTTTTCACTAGAAAAATGAAAAAAAACGCAAACTTTTATAAACTCTATAAACTACTAAAAATTTATCATCTCCATTTTCTTGCATTTGCCAGGAATTTATGCATGAAAAACCACTGTAAAATCAAGCCTAGAAAAAACAGGCTGTGAAAAAAATTCACGTTGAATGTTCCCAACTTGCGTTACGCAAAGATTTTCATTGACCTTTTGAAGCAGGTAACTGGGAAAGATTCTTTGTGCATGACTACGTTGTTTAGTGAAATACTCCAGCCTGAAACAAACCAACCTTCAACCAAAACAGAATTTGTAAGGCAAAGGAACTCCTATCAAGGTACTGTATTCTATTACGGCAAAGAATACTACCCAATTCTTTTGTAGCTCTCATCCAGGACTTTGCATTACTATCCCTGTTTCGTACTGTAACTAGGAAATGTTAAGCAGGAATGTTTAGTGATTTACCCAGAAACACATGCTCAAAATCAGTTTTAGGATGAGAACCTGTATCCTATTTTTGTTTGGTACCTGTCAACTTCATAAGCGTTTTGTTATTCACTAATCTGTATGTCAACTAAAAGAGCCAAAAATGTAGTAGTATGTTTATAAGCCAGAAACAACAGGAACATATTTTATTTCTGCTGAAAAGTATGTTTCTAAAAGATCAAACTTCAAAACCTGGATTTTTGCAGAACTTCTCAAAACCAGAAGAGGCACGTAGCGAAAATGTGGTTATGGCACAGGCAACATATAACGGTAATGGTGCGGTGTCAAAGACAATGAGCATCTATCAGCACAAACTCTGAAACAGCAGGATGCAGTCATTGTTGATGTTTCAAGTAAACTGAGCCTGATCACTGGCTTCTTTCAAGCAAAAGACTTTGCTTGGATGATTTTGAATTAAATCCACAAGCTCATTTATTTTCCAGTGCATCCTCAAATTAACTCTGGCTTCCTACCCCCCCACCCCCAACATTTTAGAAATGTACCTCCCCCCAGCCTTCAGCTTCTCACACATCTCACTTTTTCACTTTTTATTATTTTTACTATTATTTTACATTTGTCCTCATATCACAGTAGCAATTGCAGAGATTTGGTTTTATTTTCATGTAAAGTTTCAGGAGCTGCTCACTGCTGAAAATACTATTGCAATCACTATGACATTAGGCAATCATCACTCTTCTGCCTGCTGAACTACAAAGAGGAATCTAGTCAAATAATTAGAGATTTCAGGCCTTGAAATCTCACTGTACAAACTAATACTTTAAAATGACAGAAAAGAAGTCAGTCAGTCTCCAGACGCTGAGTGGGAGAGCTGTGCTGCATGCTACAAGGAATCTATACATCACACACAGACATGCATACCTAATTTCCATTGACATTGAGTGAAATGAAGGCAAAGAGTTGAAAAGGCTTTAAAATTATGACAATTATGAATGACTTATTACAAAGAAATTTGAAGAAGCACAGGCTAATTCTGAAAAGTTAGCTAGTATTAAAACTTCTGCAATTTAGGGAACTTATTCTTGGTCATTTGTAGTCTTTGTCTAATCAAGCTGACATAAAATCTTCTTCAAGCATTATTAAGTGATGAATTACTTTCAGTAGAATCAACACTAATAATAAAAAAATCTCTAGTAAAGACGCCCAGATTTCAATACAAGAAGCCATTCTTTTGATCGAGATCTTGGTAAATTATGACACAGCTTTTCCCACTCTTCCATCAGGCCATTGCTCAGTAATGGGAGCACCAAAGCAATAGTTATCCAGCTTAAAGTCTCCCTCTCCTTTCCTTTCTCTTTCCTTACATTTCAAACTCAACAAAAGGATTTTTATTTTTTTTTTAAACAACATTCCCTCACCAGAGTTTGTGTATAATCACAAACCAACCAGAAACAAGGAAATATAAACCCCTAAAAAATAAATCCTCTTTTTTTTCCCCCCACTTTACTCTCGAATTTCCCGACTGGTAAGTTCAGATAAATAAGTTTATACTGCATGTATGTTTGCTTCTAATAAATGTACATGTAATTGCACCTACGAAATAGTTTTCAACATACCCACTGATGTTCACACATCTGAACTCAACAATCTTGTTCTACTGTTATTATATAAACCCTTGCTCCAACCATCACCCGCATACGCATCATGCCTATTGCTTTATAAAAAAATGCAAATATACACAGGAACACATAAGCACATACACCCACATGTATATTATATATTTCCTGGTAAAACTGATCATGCTAGTAAAGTATGTATGCGAGGATGAATGGATATGCATAGTTTGCACTTGCATTGCTGAAATACTGGACTTCTAAATAACTTTAGTGGGAGCAGAATTGGGACCTCAGGGAACCTGTGTGTACCTTTAAGAATTATAGGCACAGTGAAAACAGTCTTTCTGTCTCTGTGTCACGTGCGTGTGTGTGAAAAAAAATATACTTAGGAAGAGCAATACCTATAATGGATGTAAATATTTTCTTTTCAACAGGTTAATTCCAGCTGCCTAGAATTTTTATTATTTTTTTTGTTCACATGCATGTGTGTGCTCCCCGCTTTTTGGAGGGTTTATACATGACAGGTGCGTTCTTGGCCCAGGAACAAATAATCCTGAAGAGACCAAGAAAGAAAAAAATCAAATTGAACTTGAAGATAAAAAGACAGGGAGTAAATACATTATTGCCTTTTATTATGTCAAAAAAACAAAACCACAGAAATTTTGAACATCTGTAACGTCCAAGCAATTTGAGGTAGAATTTTCAAAGCTGAAAAGAGATTGTTCCAAAGCCCAGATGTTGCCTTTCAGAAACTAGTGAAAATTGCTGCCTCTGAAAATTACTCTGAAATACAAATAGAGTAAACCAAAAATTGTTTAAATAAAACTAATTTTACTCAGATGTTCTGGTATTCCAAACGAGAAAGTGAACTGTTCTCAAGCCTTCAGGTGGTTTTGCACTCACATCTCCTACTTCAGATTACCTGCAGCCATGCCACCTCTGTGCCGGCAGATGACTACACGAGAGATGAAAGAGAAAAAGTTTACGCTATGATGGGAGGGCTCCTGCTTCACTCACTGTGCATCTTGTACTGTGACGTCTCCTCCAGTCATCTTGTCAAAGGTTGGCAGCTCTTATATTGTTTCCCGGTTTTTACTCATAAAACCCTAAGAACGAAAAGTCTGCAGTAACGAATGTGTTGTGCGGTGTATTCGCCCGTCACGGGGCACGTACGCTCGCTTGCAGTGGTGCTGTTCAAGCCACTTTTGATTCTGTAATTTTCAGATTTCTGAATGCCTGTGTTTGGTTTAAAGGGCTACCAAATGCTTCCCTAAACTGTTGCTCGCACGTACTAACACGCCTCCTCACCGCTGTAACTGCGCACGTAGGTAAGTGGGTTGACTTCAGCTCACCACTGTCTAAAAGTTGATTTTTTTTTTTTGCTGTATCTGATTCAAGAAATGCTCGTCAAATTGCAAGAGAAAGAACAATCATAAACAGCTAATAACTATCCATCCTAAGAAACATTAACCCTAGGTACTGCTGGAACTATTCGCTAATAAAAATATAGTTATTAACCATGTAACACACGTATACCCTTGCACAAATAAATGCATACTAGTATGCAAAGTAAAAACAAATCCCCAAATATGAAAATAAGAGACCATTCTAAATAGACAACATACCTTTAGGACCATAAGGAGTCTCAAAGTTTACTTTAGGAAGGCTGCAGTGGTAGACACTGAAACACGGTCACAAAAAGATGTCCACTTTAAAAATCTTTGGGAGTTGGGGGGTGGGGTGGAAAAGAGGACAAAAACCCTGAAACCAGTATCCTTCCCTCCTGGGAAACTCAGAGGGTGTCTGCCATTCACCCTGCCGTAGGTACTTTGTCTACCTTCACGTCTGTTGTTCAACAGCGATTCCCATCCAGCTCCACAAAGACCCAGCTGTATAAACCAACGCTGTCAAAGAACACAGTTAAGGGCTGGATAAAACAGGGAGGGGTGTCTAACATGCTGACCACTGACTGAGCTCGCAAGGATAAAGAAGCCTTGATGGAGAGAAGTAATCATCCATCGCTGTTTGTTTATTTTACCTCCTCCACCACATACTGGAACCTTTTTTGTTTTTTCCATTACCAAAACCATCCCCCACTGAGAGGCTTTTGTGATCTAAAAGGGGCAGAGCCCCTCTTTCTTAACACTGGCAAGTTTATGTAGGCAGATTCATTCAAACACATCTTAAAATAAACATTTGGCTCTTCCCCGACATCACACTGTCCACACACTGCCTTCAAACACACTTTAAAAAAAAAAAATCACCATTAAAATGCACTTGCCTAGAACTGTTTTTCCTGAGATGTATTAAAACAATTTAGCAGTCTAAGGCACATATTGCCACGGATGTCCAACTTCAGATGAGAGCTATAGCCTTCTGAAAAAAATAAATATACATTACAGTAAAGTAAACCTGGCTGTTATTGCCATAACGAGTGTTATAATAGCTTTCTTGAAAAGACTTCTTCCATCAAAAAAACCTTCTCCCCATTGGGGATACACCTAATTATATTACAAGCGAATCTGAATCCAGATGTTCAGATCCGAAACGTGTGGCACAAGTATTACGAGAAAAATGACCACTGCATGGAGAATGAGGCATTTGAAGGGCACCACCGGCCTGAGCTCTGAAGGGAGTGAGGACCTTCAGACTCCTTCAGGCCTAAGAGGTGTAGGTGCTGAGAATCCTAGGAAACGAACCTTTGTGTTAAACAAAAATGAACAACCAAACTTCCTTACTTCCCACTTCTTTTTTTATTGTATGCTCTCCACACATACACCACTTCTTTTGTTTTTTCTAACTAGATGGGTTTGGCATTGAGAACAATTCAAGCATGAATCCCTATAAAAAGCGCACAGGCAACAGAAAGTAGATGTCCCAGAAGGCCTGTTGATGTGTCTGATGTTGATACTGGAAACAACATTTCTCAATTGGAAGAAGATGCCTAGTCATCCCCTGGGCTACATTCTGCAATCAAAGTAATTCATTAGGAATAATTATAGTCAAATTAAATTGGGACATTTGAGAAAAATCATAGATTCCTTTGTATCAGACATTAACAAACACCTCCATATCACAGGCTGATGATCAACTATCTTTTCAAGGCTACCTTCTTCAGCTGGATACAAAATGGAACAAGGAAGGCCTACTTGTCCCATTTTTCATTTTAAAAAGGTAATAAATAGCTTTTGATTTGGGTAAGTAGTCATCTGGCAAGCTCTACAGTTGTTTGAATGACACCTGGGATAGAGGATTGGTGGATTGATTGAAATACATCACAGAAATTTAATTCTGCAATACAGCAACATTCTTTGGTGTTGATCATTGCTGAAGCAGCATAAACATTGAAACTATGACCAGGTAGTTTACTGCTGAATACCCTTCTCTGCCTCAGAGTGGGCTACAAAACCAGGACACGACATTAAGAATTCAGAAGACTTATTATTCAGTGCCCAGTTATCAACGACTTCCCGTGTGACCCCACATAATTTATGGAATCTCTCTGGCTCCCAGTTTTTCTATTTCTCCATAAGAGATAAGAATGTTTAACTGCTTTTATAAAATGCGCTGCAAGCTCCAATTTTCTTTTTTCAAAGAAAACATTTTATTGGTGATTGCTGTCTGTCTTGCTTATATCATTAATTTACCTGATGGTTTTGTGCATACTGACACATAAGCAAGGGCAAAAATTAAGTGCTCTATTCAGCTACTGTATTTTGAAACTGCAAAAATAAGTTTCTTCATACAGTCCTGTCAACAAGATACTCTGAATCATTTTTGTTTTACCTGTTGACTATATTTATGTAGAAAACTATTCATCTTTCTTTTCTGGGCAGTAACAATGCAAAAAAAAATATCCCAAACGAAACCCAAGCAAAAAAATAAAAACAACTCAG
>JAOXJM010000001.1:71386043-71410742 GCA_026413425.1 Tringa solitaria | reverse complement strand
CGAAACCCAAGCAAAAAAATAAAAACAACAAACAAACCCTAAACCAAAACCCCGCATCTGGCTAGAGAACAACACCAAATCCTTTTCACTACACCATCCAGTTTCACTGGATCCCCTTCTCTGTCCTTCATACAAGAAGGAAACTCGCCCCTTGCCAGGTAATGCCATGGTATTTTACAATTAATGGACACTTTTCACTCAGGAAAGCTATTTAAAGGAATCTCGCATACCTTCAACATGAAATACTAATGGCAACACCTATTTCACAGATGAACCGTTACAAATGTCAGTTTGGTTCCTGTTTACCCACAGAACTGCCCACTACTGGCACCCAAGCGAAAGTCAGAGCTCTAACCCACACTCCCACAGCAAATCAGGGACAGATTCGGACAAAGAGCCCCAAGCTCTGATTTCTAGTTTCCTCTATTATTCAGTAGCTCTGATGATAATTCCTCAGTATGGTGAAAAAGAGACATAGTGCATTCATCAAATGCACTATTGAGCTAGTGATGGAATCCTAAACTAGCCCCTTTTCCAACCTTGCCCTGTGTAACTAATTATAAAGGTGCACTAAAAAGAAACAACTCCCTGGGAAAGGGTACTTTCTGTATTATTATAATTTGTATCTCGCCACTTGTCCCTTCATTCGCAAACAAAGCAAAGATTTGTTTAGTTTTCCTCTCTTTTAAATGGCTCACACAGGTGTACCAGATTTTAAGCTTTAAAAGTGTCAACCATAAAACAGTCTTAATAATATAAAATTAACACTAGGAGAACATTTTTAGCCAAGAGCATATTTCTGGTTCCACTAACCTACTCGCAACGTGGACCGAGCATACAGCTGTATGCTGGGATTCCTGGCTGGCATTTTTAAGAGTCTGGTAAACCCCCCTTGTAAAAGAGCTCATCAGATGTACAAAGGCTTTTTCCTTTCTCTCCTACCCTCTTCTCACCCCCATCTCCACCCTTGCTTTAGAGGGGGAAGATTAGAAAGCGCAGCTGTTACCAAGCCTTTATACCCCTATCTCCCTTTCCTTCTACTTCCCCACCTCCCCTATGCCATGGATATTAAAACACAAGCCAGATTTATAAAGATATTAAAGTACCAAAAAGATGGAGTTTGTCTTGCTGCAACAGATCTTCAAATACACTTCCAATATTAAGATATCTATACACTTCTGAAAATCTGACTAGGAGCCCACCTCCGAACACCTACGTACCTTTACAAACCTCTTCCTCCTTCTCTCCTCTCCTTTACACAATTTACTAGAGAGCTTTCTACACTTGCACTGCTCTTTTCATCCTTAAAAGCACTTACAAATACTAATTACTCTTCACATATCCCTTCTGTGAAGTAAATAAGGATTATTATCCCCTCTGAAGTAAATACGGATTACTAACTCCTTTTTACAGACCGAGGAAATACAGAAGAGGATTTTAAGTGGTCTACACACCCCAACGTAAAGAGACGACATTGAAGCATGGATTAAGATACAGAAGTTCTCCACCTCATGCTCAGACTATGACAGTCTAAATCTTACCCTTCTATTTGCAAATGATACTCTTAGCCCAATTGTTTCTATCTGCTGGCTGATGATCAAATATTTAATGTATGCCATAAAATGAAAATATGAACTCTACAGCAGTGCCTCTTATTTGTCATGGCCCATTACTTAGACCGGGTGGTAACATGCGCCCATAAGATGGTTTTCAATTTTATTATAGTCTCTATTTGCTCACTCACTTAAGATGTTTAAAGAAGAGTTGTATGGATTATCAGACAGTCTGAAAAGTTCAGTTCAGAGCTCTTCAAACACATTCATTTTCATCTTATTAGCACAAGTAAAGTAAAAGCCTTAGGCAGGTAATTTACCATCCAGTTTATCCAAAGGGACTTCTAAAGGAAAAGTCAACCTTTGTAAATTGTTTGTGATAATCTCCAAATTGATCATTAATTATCAGCTGCTAGTAAGCTTTTCTTCCATCAGCGGCACTGTGAAAATAATGCATTTCTCAGAAAATCTACCACTGTTGTTATTGCCACCTGTGTAATCAGCCCTTATTAAATCCAGCAAAGTTACATAGCAAGCAGCAGCCTCGCTAAGTGAATCCTGTCCAGCAAACCCATTTTGCAGGCAGTTTAAAAATTAGTTATCCACCAACAGGAAAGCATTCATTATTAATGTTATATTTTACATTTTATACCTTCCTACATAGAGTAGCATTACAATTAATTGAGACCCGTTCAACTGGGCTTCATAAAGCGCACATTGTTTTGTACTGCCAAACTCGAGCTGATGTACACAAACTTTTCCCCTTTTGCAGTTTTCTGATTCTATTCTACCAGAAGTGAATGCTTACAATCTAACAGTAAAAAATGTAAAAGATATTTCCATGTTTTGTTCAGGAAAAAGAACTCGGGAAGAGATGGCTGCAAGTAAAGCAGCCTCAGTAGTGTCAGCTACCCTCAGGTGCATGTCGTCCACAGAAACAAGACGGTGACCTTTTTGTACAGGAGATTGCTTGTCAAAATGCAGTTCACCCATCATATAAAAACTCTGACCAATTGCTGGGCATGATACACTACACACCATTTTTTTTGAATTTTGGGCAATACTATGACCAATGTATGACAGCTGACATTCTCCCAGTTCCTACTTCAGCTCCATTGAACTTAATGGATAGTCTCCAGTTAACTTCACTGGAGCAGCCCCGGACATCATGGCATCTTGCATCTTCAGTGGGATCAGACACACCTGACAGATCATATTTTAAAAATAACTATTTCACCAACCAGGAAACCCAACCTGACAGTGATAAACTTCAAGCTTGGTGACTATTTAATTGTGCAGTCACACACACCATCGTTTGAGGAAACTAAGAATTCATGTTAGAGGAAAGACATAGGCAGGTACTGAAAATTTTTAGAAATGTAGTATCTTTGGAAAAGATTATGAAGCAAGTGATTGTATTTTTCTTTTTAAATGGTCCACGGGTGATAAAAAACAGCTGAAGTGCCCACCACCATGGGCTGTAGGTATAACAGAAGAAATTGAAGCCTTTTAAATTTGAGAATGGCAATCATATATTACAGCAGCACTGTAATACATTTCTCTATTTTTGTAATAGATGAAATGCGGAATAATTCTACATATGTGCTACCCTGTCATTAACATACACATACAGAGAGTAAAAGAGTTTTGTTCACATGAAAGAAGACCAACTGCTCCTCGTGTTCATGACTCAGGTCCATCGGCAGCCACTCCGCGCTGAGTCCTGATTGTGTCTCCAAATGCAACAGGATTACAGTCATAAAGATGGAAAAAGGCCACAGCACCACAGCTGAAAGAAGAATCATCCCTCAAAGACAGTTTTACTCAGGTTCTCTCAAATTCATATAATTTAGGCTTAAAATTGTAGCGCAGGATCTTTTAAATAACGTATATGAAAATTCTAGCTCAAAGGACCGGAAGCCTGAAACGGAATAGTCTCTTACAGAGAGATGAGACACAATTCTGCTAAAATTGAAGAGAACAGAGTTGTAGTTTCCTCAGCGAGATGGTGCCAACGAACAGGCCGCTGCTCTTGAGGGAGCTTAAGCTTTCAATACTGTCACCTTCAGCAAAGAAAAGAAAGGGATCCTAACTATTAAGATGCAATTCTGTTCTACACAGAGGTAATGTCAAATGACACTTCCTCACTAAACATCCTGAGCGCTGGATGCACCCAGAGTCATGTACATAAATTTTTTTTCTGTTTGTTTAGTTTTCTAATTTGAGGCCTCTTTACTACTACTACTTCCCTAACTCCTGCAGAACCAATTACTCCACAGGCCACCAAACAGCATTTCATTCTAGTCACATACCACAGAATAATGTACTAATTGCAGAATCAGATTCAGCACCCCTGGGATCTGCATAACTTACTTCCAGGATCTATCCTGACACAAAACAAACATTTTGCAGAAAGGCAGGTATCTTCAGGAGAAGAATTTAAACTGCAGAATTTTAATGTTGGTCACTGTCCAAAAGCATGAGAGAACTGGGTCTGACTGATCCTGTGCTAAGCTTGTAGGGCTAAAAATTTAAAAAATACACTCAAATTGCAAACAAAACACAATTTAGGGAGAGAAAATAAGTCCTGTGATGTCATTTATAGCTAGTTCTTTTCAGTAGAACTACACTATCAGGCTCTCAACGCACGCGTAATATTGGAAGCAAGACTTATCATCAGTAAACAATTTAATAATCCGGTTACATAAGCAGTAACAATTCCTTGGCTGGTAATGAACAATATGATATCAAAGTTGTCATCTCTTAAAGAGAATCTTGGTTGATTTTCTGTACATGAGTAGTCCTGATTAATTCAATTGTGTCCTCGGTGTGTTTAGTGCCTGTGTAGATACAGGAGAAGAGAGTCTTGCAAAGGTCTCTCTGAGGATTGAGTGAGCTTTGAAATTCTAACTTGGGCAATGTTATATGAAATCGAATCCAGCTCACTTGCCAGGAAGCAATAAAAGCAAACTCAGTGAGACTGCTCATGTGAATACATCTTAGCAGAATCAGGGCCCGCTCGAGCCACAAGGGAGGATAAACTTAAATAAAGCATTTCAGTATAACCATTCTTTCAACAGTCTTTAGTCTGTATTAGTAGCTAACATCTGAGGAAAGGAAAGGTTTGCTGCTTGGCAATAGTGTGGTGTTAATGTAACACAATCTGTTAAATGAAAAAGCAAAATTAATTCCAATTTGGTGTCTTCACATTTCACACTCCAGAGACTCTTAAGGACTGAATGAAAGACAACAAGGGGTAGGGAGAATTTAGTGAATTTTTTTCCAAACTGAATCATCTATTTCCTTGCATTTCACCTAATTAAGTCAAGAGGCAATCGGAGGGAAAAATAAGAAAGGTGTCTTATTTATGAAGGCATCTCTTAGAGTGTGCCTACAACAGCATAAGAGCTGTCTGTCTCTGTCCGTCGTTCACTGCCTACTCCCTCTCTTCCCCTTGTCTTCTCCACAATTCAAATGTTTAAACTTACTTCATCCTCGCAGCGAGGCATGGATTAAGCAGAATTACTTACTGCTACGCCAATTAAGGAGGAATTAATTACAACTTTGCCTCCTTTTCCCTCTAAGGTTGCAAGTTTTTCTACCAAACCAAATCAGAACGTAGCTAAGTGGAGAGCTGCAAACGCTCAGGAGGACGTAGGCACTAAGTTTTTCTCTGGCTATATTCAAACCGCTGGCTGCAGTGGGGTGACTTCAACCAACTTCTTCTCTCTGGTCAAAAACACGGAACAACCGAGCTGTTGTACTCCTCAGTACTTCAGTTCCCCGGCGTGGAAAAGGGGACAGGAATAATACCTATTTGTCACCGGCATTCTGCAAGTTAATCCCTTAATATTTGTAAAGCACCTTGAGATCTTAGCACAGAGGGCACAGCAGAAGTACAAACTGTTATCATCATCGTAATAAATTGGGGCATGTTCCAATTAGGCTGTTTCTAGTGAACTCTCTCTAGACTTCAACTCAGGACGTCTTTGGCTTCTGGAGTTACATATACACTGTCCAAACCAAAAAATTGGAAAGCTACACAAGACTTTTCAGCAGACTGTTTCTTTCTTATTTATTTTTTTCCTGAAAAAATACTTCTCCATACCACCCACATTCACTTTCAGGCTAATTATACTTTGAAAGACAACCAGCACAAAGATGATTATAGCATACAGAGTCAAGGGAAGTCCTAGTCAAATAAACAGGATAACTTCCCTTGGTCCATCTCTCCCTTTTTTCCACTGGATGATGAATCCCCAAACCCATATAGCCGTACATCTTAGAAAGACTAAAATAACCTTTGTTTCCTTTTCTTTCCTTCCTTTTTGCCACTCCTGTACATTTCCAGCTGCACATTCCCCAACCTATAAATTGCCAATCAAACCCTCCTGTTTACCCTGGTCACAGAACAAAATGAAGCAATTCAAAATGACCCACCACCATTACTAAAAAAAAAAAAAAAAAGAATAAAAACATATCCAAGAACAAGAACTGAGTGCCCGGTATCATGCCACCATCCATTTACAATGCAAAAAGCAGGACAGAAGCTGTATTCTCATACAAGTTTACCTATGCAAGCAGTCCTATCCCCTGCCTTCCCTCCCTTGCCATTCCTTCTCCCATTCTCTTTTTCACCCCACCACGAGACCGTGGATGTTCTGCAGACAAGCATTTCATAGTGAGGCCACACGACCTCAAAGAGTTAAAAGCTCCTTTTGACTTTAGCACCTTCTGAAGCGTGTGAGGAGGATGCCTAACCCTGCAAAGTTCTCAGCATTTCCAGCTGCCACTGATTCCAACAGAAACTCTGGGCAGTCGATTTTTAGCTTTACAATATCAGGGTAATAAATTACTATCATCGCTTTTTTAATTAATCTGTGGGCATTTTCTATAAACCCTTACCTTGTGAGTCTAACTGTTCTGCTTTGTTAGTCTGGTACTACCTATTGCATTATAAAAGTACATTTCTCTACAGAGTATGACCCTAAATATTTCCTTCTTGTACAAAATAAATGCTGCATATTTGGACAAATCCCCATATAAAGCGAAAAAGAGACAAGCAGAAGAAGTACCCCACTTGAATAAAACACGTTTAGACATTTTTTGATATAATTATTCTGAGATTGTGTTTTTCTTATATTCTAGCCTTTTTAACTCACCAAAAAGAGCCAGTATTTACCTAAAGCAAAATATTTTAGTTCAGTTCTTTGCCATTATTTATTCTAGTCCATTTGTCATATCTATATAGCTTATATCATTATTGACACAGCTATATGAGTAATAACGTGTATCATGCCTCTATCTTTCTGCACACAACTCATATAAAGAAGAACAGGATAGTTCAGCCAAATGAATAATTATTAAGGGTGTACTTTCAAAAACGAGAAATCAATTGTTCATCACAGTAATTGACTGTGGTCATTCATTACATCTCTGCTGCAGACCCTGCTTTACAGAAGACATGTCATAACAACAGGCACTACAAAAAACGCTGCAGAAGTCTCAGCTCTCTAGAAGATAAATACGTGAGGGTAGTCTTCTGCAATGGCATTGCAAAAGATTAAAAGAGTCACTGGAAAAAAGAGGCTGAAGCAAACAACAGTACTGGTTTGCTGGTATGGTGACATATTGTTCTAATACACCTCTTTTGGGACTTGTTTCTCGTACAGTCTGATCAAACATTTATCACTGGTGCTCTCTTGCAACTGCCTGACTCCTACTAAACATTTAGAGGTTATGGCTTGATTATCAGAAGATGATGGAAGACACCAAATGCAGATGAAGCAAAACTTTTTGAACTGGGGGACCCGCATACCTAGCAGACATATAAAATTGTCAACAAAGTGTAACAATTTAGCACACCTAGAGCTTTGGAGCGTCATAGCCATAATGTATTGCTTTAATTCTATTCCCTTAATAAACTAAAAAAATAAATAAATAATAAAAGCCACGATCTGAGCTTTCTGATTTCACAATGCCCATTAACTAAAAAAGAATTAAAGAAGCGACAAAAAGAGGTTGAGTAAACAAAGAGGCAATCAAAAGTTCAAAAATTAATTTTAAACCTCTTGGTCAACACAGCTGGGAAACCCAGGAGCTTAGCCTGTCCAGCTGAGGGGTGTAAAGGGCAGGCCAGTATGAGTCTCTTTCTGTTTATTATGCTGAGCATCTTACCTCAAGATTAATGTTGACAGGAAAGAATCTGCGGTCTTCTTGCCTACCTAGATAATTAGCTTTCAGTGACTACACTATGTAACCTGTAAGGTATTACCTATTTCCCACTCTTTATTCTACAAGCAGCAAGGCTGTCTTTCAATTAATATTGTCTCTGTTTCACAGGGCAAAGAGAAAATATACATTCTAATTTAGATTACTAGCAATGTGAAATACATCCTACTACCAACCAAATGTAACACATAATAGTGGTACCAAAACCCCCCCCCAAAACCTAAATGATACTAAAATGGCCCCAAATCTATTATTTTGATGTCATGTACACCCATTTCAGTTGAGTACAATTGCTTCTTCATTCCCGGAGCATGAAATCAGTCCAAGGGGACTCCAAGCTATGCTGTATTTTCCATGTTTCACTTCAATAAAATATTACAAATACGTTACCATGTATCTGGGATTTTTTTCTGCAATCATCATAACAAACCAATGTTTTCATAATGTCGCCACAAACCGCAGCTATTACCTCATACAAGAGCACAATGTTTTGGCAATGCAGTGCAAATAGTAGGAACAACTTCACCATCATCTTCCAAAATAGTTCTTTGAACACATTTCCCAAAAACCAGTAGCAACAAAAGCTCTGCTGCTTCATTCCTTCCCTCCACCCTCTTGATAAATGAGAAGAAAGCAGTGAAACAAGCAGTGCCCTCTCCTATCTCCTTGTTCTTAAAGAGGCTCTGGATCACAGTCATCCACAGCTAAATTACACTGAAGTCAACAGGAAGCATTCCAAAACACGGAGAAGTCACACACATCATTTAACCTTAACGCTTCAGGCTTAAGAAAAACAGACCGTTCAATATCTGCCTGTATCACATGTTCTAACCAAGTCATGGGGTGGGCTGGGGCAATGCCTGTGTTACACCAAAAGCCATGAGGAGTACCCAATTTTAATGTGGAAATGACATTGTCAATTAGAGCAGAAAACTCTGAAGACAAGGTGAAAATTCTTTTGTCAGTGTCCTGATCTTGTAGCAAGTCCAAAACCTCCAGAACTTCAAAGGAGTCAAAGCCACTTAGAGCCTAACAGGGCTGGCCTTTATTTGTGTGCTCAATCTACCATATTCCTTCTCAGACTTTACTCAAAATGGTTTCAAGCAACTTACTGTTAATAAGGATTAAACCTACTTAACTGAAGTATTTCCAGAGATCACATCACTACCAGGTCTGATTAATGGGTCTTGAAGTCTACAGCAGTGAGGCTGCACTCCTTATATATTCCAAGTATTATATTTGCATTCTGGATTCCTTCTCAGTGAAAACCAGTGCATGCAAAATAAATTCCACAATCCCACATCTTGTATACAAAGGGCATCACACATATCCTGCGACTTAAGCTATTCTCCTGAAATTATCTTAGTCTCACACAATCACACTTCAAACACCCCATATGTCCACTTTGGTTATTCCTCCTTTAAAAAAGCTAATAAATGTAATACTTAGATGCAACTGTATTTCATCTAAAAAAACCCAACAATTATCTGCAGTACTTCATGCCAGGAAAAGCATCAACAGGAATCATTAACAACGCTTCCACTTTATTTTCTTGCTGTTTAAAGGGCCCAATCCAACACCCAAGTTAAGTCAATGAGAGTCTTACAATTGTTGTCAGTCGGAGCTGGAGAGAGCCCTACGATCAGACATGAATGTGGGGCTTGTGCGAGGAGGCCGAAGGACAAGCGCAGCCTCTGTTCATTCACACCATACTGCAAAGACAGAGGAAGAGCAAATTTCCTGTGATGTTCCTACCACCCAGAGCCGCAGAGGAGCCAGCAAGAAAAGCTTTGGAGGTGAGGGTGAACTGTGCGCTCTGGACCGACTCGGTCCCTGTCCTCCAGGGACCTCCAGGGACCACCAAGAAGGGCATCAAAATCACTTGCTGAAAACAGGATTGACACAAAGCATTTGGCGCCTGGTGAGAAGCAACTTTTAGCTGTTAACTCTCCTGAAGTGTTTTAAAAAATATAAGAACACAATACAAGACCCGCCCTTGGTGCTACATGTACCCTCCTATTTAACGGGGTTATTTCCATCTCAAAGAAAAACCAAGACATATGCACAATAGTTCACAATTACAATGCACGTGTATTGCTTTATTGAACTCCACCTGATAAACGGGTCTAAAAATGTAAATCAATTTATTTCAGGCACTCACTTTGATGTTTCATACAGATAAAAATAAGGACAGAGAAAAACAAGCTCTGATTTTCTCCCCAAACACCACTGGAAGTGGTATATTTCCAAACAGATTAGATGCATGAACCAAACTATTAAAAACATTTAATTGCCCCAAAATTCTAAAAGGACACACAAGTTTTTTGTACCAGATGACTCACATGCAATTCTTTCACACACAATTTTTTTTATTTCTTTACGAAAATCATACATTCTTCCTACACATTCATCCTTTCCTCCTGCTTTCAGTGTTAAATATAACATCAGAATCTTTGAAAATACAGATGTTTTATAGCCTCTGAAATGTAGGAGCCAACTTCATTCTGGAGACTTTCAAATCTGTACCTAGGGCTTCCTGGGAGGCACAAGCAGCACATAATGCTTCAATGGATTTCCAAAGTCCTGTGCTGACACGTGCCTGACCTCACTTTCTTTCGTACACTAGAGCTAGACAGTCAAATAAACCGGCAGGCTGATATTCCGTAGCTAGTTGGCACCTGCCCGTTGTGAACTTCATTTTATTTTCGATTATGACAACGACAGGCCAAGAAAAGAGTTCAAGTCCAACCTTTCAACCTGGTCATTCATACCCAGCTTTAATGCAAATGCAACCATAACCTGATGGTAACATTGAACTGGCTGAATATCAGAAGGAGCCACACTAGATCTACCAAGTGCATCCTCCTCTGCGAGCCACACTCTCTCCGTCTCAAGCTTTTCCTAAGTTGGATGCCTAAACCTAATGGAAAGGGTGACACAACGCAGCAGTTTGTTTAAAAACAACAGAAAGAGACACAACTCGAATCTCAGTAGTGAAAAGAAAGAAGAAAAAAAGAAAAAACAAAAAGGACAAAAAAAAACAAACAGAAAAGAAGGGAGAGTGCAAGTTATTTGTTCAGTCCTTATTAACAGCATGAGGGAACTCAGTCTTAACAGTGTAATTAAATTAAACAGTTCAGGGATCTGGCTTGAAAGCTACCATTTTAATAAAAAGGGGGGACAATAGGCAGGTTGTTTAAAACTGTAGCTGTGCTCTTGTACCCTCCGCCTCCTCCTCCTCCTCCTCCCAACCCTCCCTTCCACACCACCAACTGCCATCTCAAATTTACCTTGCCATGCACTCACTCCGGAACTCCCTACCAACCACTGCGGACTGGAGGAATCTACAGAAAAATAAATTGTCAATAACTATGACTATATTACCTAAAGAGAGGAGGAAGGGAAGCAAAGAAAATGACCAAGTTGTTGACATTGGTCAAGGAGACTTTCCCCTCTAAAATTTCCAGGAACACGAGGGCCGAATAGCAAAGGTTTCATTATGACTCCGCTCACAGTGTTTCTTACAGAATTTTTTCTCCCCCATCCCTGAGTACAGGAGCTTATTCTTGTTCAGTCGTTAATGCTGCACAGGAGATAGGCTGTTATTTCCCACTCCTGAAGAAACCCGTTTTATGGCATGCAACATGAAGAACGGTTGCACTAATAAGATGGTTAAGCAACTTCAGTAGAGTTGCCATGGGAAGGCATGGTGACGCAGCGGCTGAAGAACTGTCTGTCTTTCTATCTGCATCGCCACTTAAAGGGCCTCAGAACTTTCTTAAGGTAAATAGCTTTATTGTTTTAATCTCCACCTGTGAGAACAACAGTGCTCCCCATAAAAATGTAGAAAACGTGCCCGACTGCTTGTGGTGAGAAGCTGAAAGGAGAAGAGCCGACAAAGCAAGAGACAGGACTGGAACAGTACAGAGGGCCGCAAGTCTATTCCCTCGTTAGGGCTATAACCTTAATACTCTTAAGGCTCATTTCACACCCTTTTTTGGTTTTTTTTAGCACACCGGATTTTTGCTGTCCATACATTGTGATTAATCTAAAACCATGCAGAAGCTTTTAAGTTTCCAGAATTACCATCATTTTATCCATAGAGATGCAACTTTATCTCTTTCATCATCTCAGATGTTCTCCACAAAAAGACAGACTCAGGCAAATAAAATGTAATATTTAAAAGCAGTACTTTCTCAAGACCACGTAACACAGAGAAATGGAAATCTTTAGAAAATTAGAGTGTAAATAACAATTAGTCCTTCTATTCATCCTCCTGACATCTCAGAAGCAAACAATCCAGCCCTACTTTTGAATGAAAAGTACATTTATTGAGAAAAGCATCCAGCAAGGTTATGATCTGACATAAGCAGGTCTCTAGACGCAGCAGGACAGAACCTTTAGCCCTGTCCAAAGGTGTTAACAATGCAGTACTGATGTGACACGGCACTAAATGGATGGCCAAACACAGAGGCTTTGTTACATGCAGGAGGTTGCGTTTTCGTCATCTTTTTCCAAACGTGCACCTAAGGGAAAATGCTATCAAACCCTTTCAAAGCAGAAAAGCAAAGAAGAAACATCTTTTGTCCAACATGTTTGCAGGATAAATCTAGAAAAGGCAAATAAATAATATCTAAATTGCTAAGAAAGAGTGAAAGGTCCAGTGATTTTTGATTTTTTTTGTAAAATGCATTTTCTTCAGCTTAACCTATTAAGAGTAAAACATGGACTGGTCAGAGTATCAAATTAATACATACTCAAATCTTCTCCTAACTTTCAGGTTTTTTTAATCTATTTCATGAATAGGCTTTTAGCAAATATTTTAGTGAGTCTCATTCATTCTAAACTTTTAAACAGACGAAATGGGTCAAAATGATTGTATTATATGCCTGTAATTTATGCTATCAACTTTACTTTCCACCACTGCACCACTAAAGGAAAACTGCAGTCCCGATTTAAAGCTGTAAATTCAGATCAAATGGGAAAGTGTTAAATTCAGAAGGGCTTTTGGTCCATTAACTTCCATGCTGATTTGACACGCTCTGCAGTGCTTGGGCAACAGACTCTGCTATACAACGTATTCCTAAGCAAACAGTGCTTTGTGTCATAAACCATCTGGGGTGTCAGTTCTAAGGGCCACTCATCTAAACTCCTCTGATACACTTGGAAATGCCGAGGTACAGAATAGAAACTTCTCTTCACCACTCAATCTCTTTTGCAAGGGTAAGGAGAGGCTGCCGATGGAGGAACGACGGAAGGCACAGAATTTTGGCTAAGGCGGTTGTTTTCATTATTTTACTGAAGAAAACCACTGGATACGCAAGCTTTCTAAAAACATTATGATTTTTCTAAGGTACCAATAAAAGCGATACCATTCATAACCTGGACAGAGCTCCCTTTCATATCAGAGCCTACAGTTGCAAAGCTAAGTGCCAAGCAGATGGTTGAAATCTGTTTTGTATAAAAAGTGTGTGCGCACACGCGGTTTTTTTAGATTGAGTTCTTTGTATTCATATTCAGGCCTAGGTTCTAGCCATCAAAACACTGGCACTGAGGCAATCATTAGCAGCATTTTAGACAACTGGCAACTAAGGTATTCACAGTTCTCCACAAAATGTTCAGCTAATATCTCCCAGATGTATAATTAAGGCAAAAGATCATCTTCTTAAATTGGTATCAGTGCTTTGGATGGCCTTTCAATAGACTGCACATGTATGTAAAAAGCTATTTTATTTATCTTCTTTTTAAAATAATGTTGTAACTTCTATTACACTCTAATTTTTATAGCCGCTTTTAAAAATACAGACTTCCTTGTCAGACTCTACCCAACTATAACGGCATCAACTTCATTCATCTTGTTTTCATCATTCTAATAAACATCAGGAGGGAAATTCTGTAAATCATTTTAATAATAAGGCTCTGCCTTTCTTATCGAATAACCATTTGGCTTATTCAATACGAAAATATAAGATGGGCTACGCTGCTCCGGAGGAACTGGCTCCAGACGAGGGCAGTGAGCCCTCCAAGTATCCGCTGATGAATCTGCTGCTCTTCCACCGGACAACCCAGGGCAAGTCACCTCAGTCACAGGTACTTCAGTCAACTCATTTGTAAGTAGGTTGTTTATTACCACAAACAGCAAAACCAGAAATGCTTACCAGCATGGGGCTCTGCTGCCTGCCTGGGGTTCTCATGGAATCTGGGAACTGGTGACAATAATTCGCCTGGTAACAGAGGTCACACTTTTGACAACTGAGGTTATCGAACAAATGTATACTTGGAAGAATGCATTTTTGTGCAGTGGTAAGACCTTGGTGGCCACAACTGGGAATTACTACCTTAGGAAGCACGCAGTTTCAAAACAAAGATTGATTTTGTGTACAGTGCCAAGTCCACTAGGGCCAGATGTTAGCCCTGGCAGAGTTCAGGTACATTTTCATCACCAACATTCTGATCATTCTAATCTGCCAGGGATAAACGTTGTTCAGGAGGACCAGATAGTTAACGTGTCTTTAAAGCACACCAACACAGAACTTCTGAAATCTACAGATTTGCAGAAGTCCCTCCTGATGCTTTAGAAATTCTGGAGGTATTGCAACTGATGGAAGTTTGCTGCAGATTAAGGAAAGTCAGGCTTCTGCTCAGTGATCTCC
This sequence comes from Tringa solitaria, assembly GCA_026413425.1. Taxonomy (NCBI): domain Eukaryota; kingdom Metazoa; phylum Chordata; class Aves; order Charadriiformes; family Scolopacidae; genus Tringa; species Tringa solitaria. The sequence continues at coordinate 71,396,305 of JAOXJM010000001.1, read as the reverse complement.
TCGTGAGTCACCATTTCATGCCATCCTAGCTTACTGGGGTGAAAAACACCAGCATTTTTCATAGAGTTGAGCAGAACATTAATTAATCAGGCCTACATTTTTAGGACCTGACATTGAACTTCAGTGCCACTGAGTCCAAACACTCAGAATTAACAAGCATTTTTTTAAAGGATGCCTTGACTGGTCCTGTCACAGAATAGGTCTTTATAAACACACTGCTGAATAACTACTACTGAAACACTATGGAACATGCCTGATTATAATCCATTATCTTGAAAGTAGTCTTCCTCTTAAAAAGCTTATCAAAGAAAATAACTTAATAGCTCAGTCATAATATTCACAGGCTATAGAGATCAAATCCATTCAGGACTCCTTAGTTTGTACCCATTTTCTCAACACTAAGAGATGCAACATAGAGACTAGATCTAAATCTACCTGCAGACCCCAGTGATTCCACCCTACTCTTACTGAGCATGCAGTTGGAAATGAGAAAAAAAAAATAAAAGAGATGAGAAGGACTTTCAACATGAATAAGAAAATAATTCCTCCCTTCTAATAAGCCTGTATCATTTCCTTCATCTTGGATCTCTGTCACACATTTAAAAAACAGATGTCAAATAAGCGGGTAAGAATCACAATGCATTTTGTGTTCTGCAACGTGGTTTTTGCTTTTAAGCTGGTTGGTTTGCTCACTGTGGCTGCCTACACTGCTGCTTTCAGTAGAGTCTGTTCCTCACATTAATACTCTCCATGTGAAGAATTTTTTCCTGGACTCCCCGAGTGCCTGGTCCTTAGGTTATAAAACATATGACAGCTCTTGTACCTATGGCTGAAGATGTTAATTGTTCTCCAGGACGAAGCCTTCACCTGACCATTAATAACATACGCTGTCTCTCAATTTACTGCTTAAACACTGCGGGTGCTGCTACCTAACTCCAGTTCTCTGAACGTGCCTCCAGAGAGAGAGTTAGTTTAGAAGAACACCCAGATAATTGGAAGGGCTACAGACAGCATTCCCTCCCAGCCCTAACCGATGCGGCTAGGGCCGTAAATATTTCTTTACTTTATATTATTAATTATACTCCAAAGTCCCTATTTTACATATTTAAGTAATTTGAATATTACAGTTCATCTTGCTAGAATGAGACCTTTAGAAATTATAATTGGACAGACAGAAGTCTGTAATTTGCAGTTCTTAGGATCTCAAGAAGGAAAAGGAGGGCCTTGAGGTTAAAAAACAGGACTAGCAGTCAGTATCTCTATTTTTTTTTTATACCCACCCATGCAAATGATTTTGTGACACCGTCCCTCAGTTTTCTCATCTATAGGTTGAGGCTAATCTTGCTTTGCAATCTAAAAAGCACAGAGATCTTCATGATTTGTATATTAATGCTTTCCAAATGCTCTGAATTCCTAATCAAAAGGCTTTATAGGAAGTATGAATCTATTATTAATATTATCAGCACTTCTAACAGTAAAGCAACTTCTACATACATATGTGTAGAAAATATACAGAGAGAGAATACACACGCGCATACATTGCTCAATTTATAAATTCTAAAGCATGGCTTCAGGACTGAAATCTCATTCATGAGCCATGCTAGGGATCTCTTACCTACTCTCCGTTTCTGAATTTTCCCCATACAAAGACACATTGATATTACTCTAAGCTCCAAGCACAAAGGCTGCTCTGTGGAATGGAAAGAAACCTTCTTTTTTGTGTTTGTACAGTGACGGGCATAATGGGGTCCTGATTCAGGATGCTTGCACTCTACAAAAACACACTAAATCAATGACACTAATACACATGATGCAGATTATCTATAAAAGAGATGCATGGCATACTTCAGAGTGGCACGGTATTTTCCCCCATACTTTGCACAGTATTTCGTGCAAACACCATAGCTTAATATGGTTTCCTGAGTCACACCATTAATTTGAGAGTCTAGGCAAGAACAGCAAAAGTGAGCACAACTTAGAAAACATAAGCAAAGATGAGAGCTTTCACCAAGAAATTCTGCCAAATTCTAATCTCAGTTGCACAACCAGAATCAACTCAACGTTCATATGGTTTCGACAAAGAAAAGAATCAATAGCCTTGTTTACAACACACTGACCATAAATTCCTACTTAAATTTTTAAAACCCATGAGCAAAAGACAAACTAAAGGCCAAATGCGAAAAGAAAGATGTATTTTCTACGTCCCTGTGATTTTCAAACTCAAAAGCCTCAATATTTTTAACAGACATGGAAAAGAAACCTCTTTGGCTTTACTCAGCAACTGAAGGAAACTGTACCAGAAGAATAATGTTCCATGTTCTGTTTTCATTTGATTTCATTTAGCCTTTCAGTTCTATTTCAGTTTTGTTTCATTTAGCCTATTTCTTTTTTTTTTCTTTCTTTCTTTTTAAATAATCATCATGTTTTGGTGATTCACATTTCACACCAGCACAGGAACAAGTCATGTAAATACAACACAACAAAATGACCCAGTTTGTTAATAGACATGCCAAACGGGTAAGAACATCCTTCCCTCCGCCCTTACCAACCATCACCTTCCCACACAGCTCATTTCTATCCAAAAAAGCCTCTGCCCCAGTGAGGCCACAGCATCAAAATTTAGGGAGAAAACCCTATGAATAGAAACTTGACTAAACCTTTGGAGAAAATGTTTTCAGTCTTGTTTTACAAAGTGAATGTAATGAGGCCGCCAAGGGAATTTCTCTGAAAACAGAAGACTTCTCTACAGTCAAATACAGCCCGGGCAGCACCACAGGAAGCTGATGCTCCCTCCCGGCACAAAGCTCCACCAAAGTCCCTCAAGCCTAACTCAGGCAGGCCACCCCAAAAAAGTGAGAGGACACCACACGTACGTTTCACACCCTTCATTAAGCATTCTCTCTGTTAAAATGAGATATACCTCAAAAATTATAACAATTGTCTGCAGAGATGTGCTGCGGTCTTTCAGGCTATGATGAACTTTAGCTGCATCACATTCCATTAAAATGCAGATTCTTTAGGATTCCAAACAAACTGAAGATAACTTAAGGCAAACCAGCAAACGGACAAAGCGAACTGCAGAGAACAAGCAATCCTTCTGTGCATATGAGATTATTTTTTTTTAGACTCACTGTCTTAATTGCCAAAAAAAAAGTTTGGTGAAATCTTTTCATGTAACTATGGTAAGAAAGGAATAACAAAACTAAGAACCACTAACATTTTCCTTACTCTTGGTCTTATGCTATCTATTGAGTTGGCAACGGCAAGTAACTCAAGCTTCCTGTCAGATGCATTATCTTTGCCCATGTCCAACCTGCGAGATGAAAGAAAGAAACAAAGAAAGAAAGAAAGAAACGTGGGGCATTTTTTCACTCCCACATTCTGAAAAAATCAAGCTCAGCACCCAAGAAACCAAGAGGAAGACAAACTCTATGGGTCTCTCTTTACATAAACTACATTCTTAGGTCTTTTTTTTTCCTAGAGCTACAAAGGCTCATGAAGAACATCAAATGCAGACAATGGTCTTAACTACGCAAGAATAGCACACACCCACACACACAGAGTTCCCCATAACTAAAAAGAACTCTGATTATTCAGGCAAGAAAATTAAATTTCTATTCACTCTGCTTATATTTTTGCTCCTGAAAGTAATAGAATTATGTTAGGATTATTAAGACAGAAACAAATATGTAGTAATAAGACTGTAATACAACCACACAGAAAAAATAGCACTAAGGTAACATTTTATGATATATTGAGATCAAATAGCACGCAGACACCCACATCCTAGGAAAAAACAAAGCACAATGAATGCAGTGTATATGAACTTCAGAAAACACAAAAGCAGAAGTACGTAGTAAACCAAAATAAAATAAAAGTATTATAGTTCCCAAAAAGCAGCTGCTGATATGAATTTCCATACTTGATCTTCCCAAAAAGAAGTATAAAAAGGAAATCTGGAATACCAAACATAGATTTTAAAAATAGCAAATATAATTACAATTTGAGAAATGTTACCTGATTAATCCCACAATACTTTTAAGAGAAATAAGGTCAAAGCCATTTCAAACTTTCAAAGCCAGCCTCAAGCTTTTTCTCATTTTTACTTCAACTCTCAGAGTTCTACAAGTCAAAAATAATATCATCACGTTGACTGCGGGTTTTTTTGCTTTAAACAGAGTGACAAAAGGAAAAGTTGTAGAGAAGTGCCATGCAAGATCAGAAACAAGAGTTAGGAAAATGTTTGCAAATATCTTTCAAAACAACCACCAACCAAACCCACCCCCACACCCATGGGCAGCATCTCTAACGCTCCTGAAATTCATATTAGCTTCTGATGATTCTAACAACCAGAGTTCAACTTGCATTTTTCCTTTTCCTTCTTTTTCTGTTTTTAAAAAAAAAAAAAAAAAAGACTATAAATTTGCAGCTATCCTGAAAAAGATAGGACGGCTTTTCTTGAATTACCACTGCTCATCTCACAATTTCCATTCACTCCTTACATTCTTTCCAAGCACCATGGCCCCTGCAAGCAGCGCTCACCAAAATTCTTCCAAAATCTTGTCTAAATTTGCTCTCTCCCAACAACTACCGCGCGCAGAACTTCACACTGTCACGAGGACATGTGGGCTCAGGAACAACTTCTAAAGAGACTCCTGGCTTCCCAGGCTGGTGAAGGCTGGGCTCGGGGCGGAGGTGACAAGCGGCGTCTCTCGAGCGGAGGCTGCGGTGGCACACAAGGCTCCCCACTGCCCCTCTGGTGGCCGCTGGCCGCAGGCAGAGCCCGGCCCCAGCCCCAGACGAGTGGCACAAGCCACTTGGACCAAGCCAGCCCCTGGGTAGGGTGCGGGAGAGGTGGGACGCGTGGCAGACCGCAGGCTAGCATCGTAACCCTCAGCAAAAGGCGTGGGGGAAAACTTTATGGCCGCTGCCAGCAGCGGGGTTTCGGCAGGGGGTCTTGCGGGAGGAGACGTGGCAGGTAGGGACGCCGTAAACCCCCCTCAGGTACAGCGCGGGCCACCGCTCGCCCTCGCCCGCTGCCCAAAGCCGAAAGCCCAAGAGAAAAACGCAAACCCCTTCCAAAGTTCGAGAAGTAAGTTCTGGTTTAGGTAATACAATAGCGTGGCAAGGATTCGCTTAATTTGCAGCCTAGCTTCTAACGTACTCAAATACAAGAGAATTTTACCTTTCAGAGGAAGTACGGGAGACTTCACGCGTTTTCCAAGTTAGATAAAAATCCACAGATACTTTAAAAGGGAAAAGCTCTTTGCTTCTAAGGATGCTATTTGTTAAACAAACTCCTTGCCATCAGCAGAGACGTATCACAGCTATTGATTAATTGCTGTGAGCGCTCCTTTTCTCTTGACTACAGAAGCAGAATTCACAGGCATTGAGTATTTCAAGTGCATACAGGTACAACACGACAACATGTTTTTCCCCCTTCCACTTACGAGTTAATTATGCTATAACCAGGCCCGAGCAAGAAATTAATAAAAAAAAAAAAAAAGATAGAAAGACAAGAGGATGTCAAACTGACTTGTGCAAGAACTGTGAAGGCAGAGGTATCTGACACGCAAACATGCAGGTATTCTATTCAACATTAAGAGATTTTTTTTTTTAAAGTATAGTATGAAAGGCATGTGAAGAAACTATAAATCTACCTTGGGAGGAGATAACTCTTTTTCCTGGATAAATACTGTAAAAGTGTATTTTATACAGCTACAGATATATCACATTACACAGACACGTATGCCTACCCTATCAGGGAGCTTCACATTTAAGTAACTCAGTCAGATACTATATGCCTCCTAAATGATAAAGCCATAAATGCTCATTAAAAGCTCCCTGAGAAGTAGTAAATATTTTGTAAACTAGTTATATATTTAAGATCTCTGGACAGCAAGAGAAGGAAAAACAATTCCTCTCCTATCTGAAGGTACCAATCAAACACACTATGCACATAAACATCGCAAGATGCTTGGTGGGAGAGCGTGTGTATGTGTTTGTGTGTGTTTTAATTAACTCCTTGAATGCATATGATGAGCCAGCCACCCAGAATTAGTAATGCCAAACTCCCGATTTGATTCAAATGCAATGAATACAACAGTCGAATTGTGCGGGCTGGTGTGTCACTCATCAGCTCTCTCATTTGGGCTTTTGCCTTCCAAGTCTAGTTCGCAATTTCAGCAACTGGTAAATTATTGAGATGTTCATTAAAATCCCTAATCTGTAACAGTCAACTTCTTCCTCGCTAAAGCATAAGCGCAACAAATGAAACGAGCGCACGCGTACTATTTTGCAAATGCATTAATTCCTTCAGCCTTATCTCAGAGAAATAAAATCATGTTAATTTTCGTCACTGCGAAAAACCAGTATTTGAAACTTTTAACTCACACTGTATTTATGCTTCAGATCCCAGACTTCTAGACCCACAAACACAAGCAATAAAGTCCTTTTCTCAAAACATCTCAGTGGAAGGTAAAAGCCATTCAGCCCGGCATTGAAGAGATCTCATTGTTTTCTTTTAAATGTAGGAATAATCACTCTTACTTCTACAGGTAGTTTTTAGGAGAGTGGGATGTCATTCTGAGCAAGCCGGTTAAAAGAAAGGTATTATTCTTCCTCCAAAATCCTCAGCAAACGCAGCAGAAGCAGCAAGCTTTTAGGGTAACTTTAGCTAAGAAAAGCACTTAGGAATACGCAAAGTTTCCTTTTAGGAAAATGATTTCTCCATTTGACAGTGTTGGTACAACCCCAAAATAAATTCAGTGGGAGTCTGAAATGACTCGTGCAGTGCAGCAGTGAAGCAGCTAAGTATATTTTTTTCCTCCCAGCAGAGGCTTGCTTTACATCTTTGAGCCCTTCCTTTCTTACAAGCTAGTCACTAGCACAGAGAAGGGTTCGAGTGCACAGAACCGGCAACTGAAAATGTTAAACTTGTTCGACTGCGCCCATCCTCACGCTCCCATCCACGCCTTTTGTCTTTTCTAGCCCTTCCTTTTTCCCTGTGGCAGCGCTAACCCATCCTTCTTCCTTCCACAAACACTGCATACCTCTGCACCTCGAGCTGACACGTTAAAAATTAGAAAACAAAAAGAAAAAAGGAAAAGAAAAGAAAAAGAAAAAAATGAAAAAGAGAAAGAGAAAGGACGTTACTCTGTCCGGATGCCTAGCGTGGCCTCTCTCACAGTCTACAGAGAAATGTAAATATGCAGTAATTAATTTGGGTTTAAGAACATTCCATACACTAGGGACATTGTTAAGCAGTCACTTTATCCATTTTTCATTTATCAGATTTTATTAAGACATTAAAACTTTATGTTTCTGAGACTTCATCATTCTGTAAATTTCGCAGCTGTCCACGATGGTTCTGGCCGCATGGTATCCACCTTTTTACTCAATGAAGTAAACTTTCTTTCTATTGTGGCTATACTTGCTATATTTAAGTATAATGACTCATCTTTAAAAGTACAAAAAAAAAAAAAATAAAAAAGAAAACCCAAACAACAACACTGTTATTCTCAAGACCTTTAAAGTCAATTCCGAGTGCCACAGGTACATCACAAAGCACATCCCAGAAGTCACCCTCTCCCTGGGTAACAAACGGAGCAGATCCCAGTTATCTTTTCTTCCTACAACGTTTCTGCAAACATCATCCCCCTCAGCGCACACACGTTCTGATGCTCCTCTCAATCAGCCAGCTGAACCGCCACAAATAGAAATAAAGACGTGCAAGTAACTTCTCAGGAAAGGATGAAAACCCTCACATTTTTGGTACGGTAATTAATTATACATGCTAATTCACAAAACCTACTGCAATTTACCAGGGATGCTGAATGAATTAATGAATGTTTATTCGTCTGACACCGAGGATCATTTTCATTCCAAGTGTGTATCGCAAATGCCCCCTGATAATGGCCACAGACACACAAGAGAAGTCCCCTCGATTCAGATCCCTTCAGCTGGGGTGACTGAAAGTTTCTGAATCGCTTGCAGTTTACCGGGATACATTGAAACATCACGGGAAAGACGACGGGGAGAGAAGAATAACCTCCCGAGATAATACACAGACGCTCCGAGCTCTGAACTGCAAAACAACTTTGCTTGGTAAATCTTTACCTCCCCATAATTCGCTACTGAAGTTTAAAAGGGAAGAGTGGGAGATGGACAGGAATAACAGAACTGAAGTCGGCCACACCGATACGACACGCTGGACCCCAGCGACTGCAGAAATGTACTCCAAGAACCGCGTTGACTGAGAATCTGAGAAAATCATCAGCCATAAACATCTAAAAAACAATCATCTGCGCACCGTGCATAATACACACATGAGCTCTGCGAGCATGTGTGTGTCTGAGGGGCTGTGCATCCGTGTGGAAGAGAAAGCGTGTCCTCATGGCTGTTTTTGGATAAACACATATATTACACGGACAGTATCTGCTCTGCGTATGCGTGTGTAACTATAGTCAAACACACACAATGTAAACAAATGTTAATGATTAACAGAGATATTGGCTTGTATTACCAATTTCAGCTGCAGAGGGAAAATTGTAAAAAAAAAAATAAAAAAAATAAAAAAATTGTAAAATTGTATGTCCTGAGGCTCATTTTTATTGCTTCCCATTTCTACTGCTTGCTATTATCTGCATAGCAAAAGGAGAGCAGCGTATTGATTATTTAACTAGAATGTTTACAGGAGCAAAGCTGGGATCTCTGAAAATGAAACATACATCTAAGGGGGGGGGAAGAAAGGGGAATAGAAAAGCTCATTCTATTTCTAAGGAATATGTTTTGCCCAAAATTATTTCCTTATTTATAAAATTTATATAAATTTATATTTAGAATGCAAAGAGACTTCAGATCAAAAAAAAATTGTGAAAGTCCCCAAACAGGAAAATGAAAGGGCTTCATTCTGCTTCACAGAGTTTACAAGTGTTCTGTTGATCACAAAGTTCAAAGAATAATCAAAATCGCTTGCTTATAAATTTCTACGTATCATCTTGGTGAAGCATATGAAATACTTGAATCTCTCCATTGTATGAACAAGGCACACGCACGATTGTGATGCTAGATCAGATTTGACACCAGAAACAGCACCGGTTCCCTCAGGTAGTTCAACTAAGTTACTAGAATGCACGTGAACAAAACCAATTTTGCTCTATTATTGTAATGATAACAAACCAAAGAAAAACGTGAAGTATTCCAACTAAGTCTGGAAAATTAATTGTATTAAAGGCGACCTTGGAGCAGCGCAACCGTGCCAATTCCACTTTCTAGTAAGGAAGTGTTCTAGTTGCAGAAAGAGAATTGAAAGCGTTAAAATAGTTCTTTTCTGCGTTTCCCAATTTCATTTTTCTCCGATCTTTGAATTCAAGCGTTCTTTCCTGTCCTTTCTCTGCATGTGTGTTCCTCAGCCCACTTAAAATGTTTTTATCTTGCCTTCTTTCCTATGCCTTTACTATCAAATTCAGTAGGTTTGAACGATGAACAGCTTGACTTAGCATATTTTTAACCAGCTGGTCTAGCACCTAGCTTGTATTGCATAGTCAGATACAACCAAATGTTTATACAGGAGGTAGCTTTCACGAAGATGAGAAAAACCTAAGTAACGCGCATCCTGGCGTTCTTTTATTTACCGCTTAGAAACGAAAGTTTGGATTGTTTACTGCCGCCGCACAAGGGAACTATTAATAACCTTTAAAAATGAAGCCGGAGGGAAGGGATGCCGGATCATCAATGGACGTGTCTACAAGCGCCTGAGAAAACGCTTCAAAACCTCTCAGGAGCGCCAGGTCGTATGAAATTAGGGACTAAACTCTCAGAGGTCACAAGCCATCGCCAGTGACAGCGAAAACTTAATTCAAGGCAGGGAAAAGCTCCTGCTTCGGGCAGGGGGGAGAGAGGCGCGTCTACGTCATACCCAAACCCTGCCCGTCATACCCAAACCCCGCTCCTGCCACTCCGCGAGAGAGGGGGTGATGGCCAAAACTTGCAGAGGCAAGAGTTTCACTTCTTTCTTGCCTTCTCTCTCTGAGTTTGGGGGCTTTTGGTTGGTTGGGGGTTTTTTTTTGGTTTGGTTTGGTTCCCCACCACCACCACCACCACCTCCTCGGGCAAAAGGATGTTCTCCCGCCGGAGGGCCGGGATGTTAAGTTGCCTAAAAATAATCGCTTCTGCTAGATCAACAAAAGGTCATGTGCTCGGCGGAGCGCCTTCCCAAGTTTGATGGGGGGGAGAGGTTGGAAGTGGAACCCCCCCCCCTT
>JAOXJM010000001.1:71372819-71382954 GCA_026413425.1 Tringa solitaria | reverse complement strand
AGCCTCCTTTTCTCCAGGCTGAATAACCCCAGTTCCCTCAGCCTCTCCTCATAAGTCTTGTGCTCCAGACCCCTCACCAGTCTTGTTGCTCTTCTCTGGACCGGCTCCAGCACCTCAATGTCTTTTTTGTGGTAGGGGGCCCGAAACTGGACACAGCACTCGAGGTGGGGCCTCACCAGTGCTGAGTACAGGGGGTGATCACTTCCCGAGTCCTACTCCCCACGCTGTTCCTGATCACACCTGATCACCACCATCACCACCACCACCACCACCGCCGCTGCCACGCTCAGAGCCAAGCTGTCAACTTCTGGTGTGAGGAGGTAGATCTAATGGCTCCTCACTGTGGGGCAGGGTAAACTGCCTTCCTTCAGTAAGCCCCCAGCAAATACCATTTTCCACAGAGGTCCATTCATAAGAGCCTGACAAACCCGGTTAATATGTAAAAGGATTTTTCATTTGTTATTTAGAAGCCAGCCCTTTTTCAGGGCAGCTATGAAGTAGACATTGAAAAGGCAGCAGATGATTAAAAAGAACAATTCCGAATACTTTCTCTTTCATCTGAGGGTCTCAAACCATGTTAAGTCTCACATTACTCCTCTGCAGGTAATAAATATAATTAGGGCCGATTCCAAAACTTTATTTGTATTGAAAAGTATCTCACTCTGCAGGGGCTCCATTCAAATCAGCAAATCTCTGTGTGGAGTAGGAGGCTACTTAGTAGGAGAATTTGGCCTCAAATAAGGACACTGAGATGCAGGCAGGCTCAGTAGCTTGCCCAAGTTGACACATTTAGCCAACTCCAGCAAAAGGATGAGAAACAAAGATCCCGCGTGCCTCACAGTCGACAATGGTCCTCATGCTGCTGAAACATGTATTTTAGCTGGTTTTCCCACAAATGCACAATTTTTACATCTGCTGTTTGGTTATGCTGTATTCACATCTGTAGGGACTCTTTTCTTGGTCTTTCATTTTCCCCTTGATGCACCATTGCCCACCCATAAATGCTCTTCCTTCTCTGCCACTTCTCGCTTTCCTTCTCCTCTTTCCTCACACTTGGCCTTGGGAGAAGTTTGCAGAGAAAAGCCACTCAGAAGTCCCAGCCGGAGGAAAATTAAGACCACCTTTTATTAAAAAAAAAAAAAAAATCTAACAGTTTTGGCAACTACCGTATTTTTGACTGCACGTTAGCTCCACTCAGCTCTCTAACCCCATATCCTTTTTTCAACTCCGCTCCACTCCACAACTGCCCTTCTACCACGTCCTTCCCTCAGCTGTTCATGTTTATTTACCCCTTCCTATATCATTTCCTAGTTGAGCTTTCGCAGGACAACGATCACATACTCCTCCAAGCTGGTTTTATGCCTAGGCACAACGGGGCTCCTCGGTTGCTGGCTCTCAGCTAATATGATTTTAAACCTGAGCAATCACCGTCAACATCAGGCCTTACGGAAGAAGGCATTGGCTTGGCCAGGAAGAAGCGCAAAGAACCATAATAAAAGCAAAAAAAAAAAAACAACCAAAAAACAATATAGGGGAAAAACCAAAGATAACTAAGAAGGAGAACAGAAATGGAAGAAAGGAAGGAAGTAGAGATCGTTCCCCTGAATGCTTCGGACATGAACCCTTCTTTTCCCTTACCCCAGTTTACATTTACTCTTACGCCAATACGTTTTGTGCTCGTGTACCTACCCCTTCTTCCCCAGTTCCCTTTAGTTTATGTTTCCTACAACTACTGAGCTCCCTCTCCCAGCTGAGTGGGAGGAAGGAGCGTTGGGTCCAAAAAGGGGGAGGAAAAAAAAAAAAAAAGCTACTTTTGTAATAATATTGTATTACTGTATCATTGTACTGTTATTATTGGATCATTAACAGTCTATTGTATAGACTTATCGATAAAATTATCTCCTCCTAGTAAGTTCAACTGCAATTGCGAGAGTGAGAAAAAGCAAGCTACAGAAATGGTTTGAAGGTATCTCGGAAACCTTTCTACAAATCGTATCACATTAACTTTATGGCTTGCTTTTTAGAAATTGCCAAGACATACCACAAAGGCTACTATCACATCAGAAAGTGGAAAAACTGCAGAATTGGGGATAAATAACCACTGACTGAGAAAGAATAAAATGTATGTAATATGCAACTGTCCGATTTTTAATGATTTTTCTATTCCTGAAGCTTTTGACTGGTAATAGCGAGCTCTGATGCCCCTTTTTACAGAGTGGGTCATAGTTATAAAACCCACTTGCAACATGGGAGATCCACACTCCGTTCTCTCAATTCTCTTCTCAAACTGAGGATTTCTGCATTTAAGTTCAAATATTTTCAACTGATCAGAACAAGGAAACCTCCCCCACCCTTCCCCTAGCAGTTGAGTGCATCAGCATTTCTCTTGCTTTGCTTCCTTTAAGGGGTGCCCAAACCAGAAAAGTCCAGGTAAGAGAGGACAATTTGGGTTGAACTAAACAAAAAAGCTCTGACTTTCATTTGGGTGAGGGGAAACAACTCATAAACTCCTATCGGAATTTTTGTGCTTAACTGATTTATTTTTTTTTTGTCACTATTGTGGCTCTCCAGTTCAAGAGGTGAACCAAAAAATCAATTATCCGCCCAGCTCAAGTTAGCAATACCATAATTCTGGAATATTGCATAGACAGAATCCACAGGTTTTTATACAAGCGTACTGGCAAAAGGAAAACTTTAAATGAAGCATTAATTAATTTATTTTTTTTTAACTCATCAAATGACAGCACCTCAGCCTCAGCCTACTGCCTTTGGCAGATGCTGCAATACAGTAAGTAAAGGAAGTGCTGGGGAAAAAAAAAAAAAAAAAAAAAAGAGAGCTTTTTGGGTTTTGTTGTTTCCACTGTAGGTTTTAATAATAGAGACCTACAAAGTCCAAGGAAATGTAAGATGTTCCACAGAATGATTTACTGGAAAATTCTCACAGAAAATATGCAAAACCCTGAAGATTCGAAATAGATTTTCTTTTTTTAGGCACACATCCAAAACAACTGCAGCATTATGAATCTATATGATTTCTAAGAAAGGGTGTTTTGGAACAGGTTACGAGAGCGCAGAGGAAGAATAGAGAGGGGTTGATGCATTTACTATGAAGAATATCTCGCAAATAATGAGTGCTTACTTCAGAGTATGGAAATGTTTAGCTACAATGCAGTTTGGATCATATGCTTAGGAACAGATTTTTCCTTTCAGTGTGCATGCCTAGCTGCCATTTCCATTAATGGGAATTAAGTACATGTGTCAAGAGGAGAAGTTAACTCTTCGAAATATAACTAATCTATGCTTTTTTTAAAGAATGTAAATGCCACATCAGGCATGTTTGGTGTTGGCAAAACTGAGTGCTGAATATAGTGTAGCAAAATCTGAGAAGGAGAAGGCGGTCTGGAGGACTGAAATTTCTGTGCTATTTAGAGTTTTTCAATTTACTGAATTTCTTCAAGGAAAAGTAAAACCATCTCATTTGCAAGTGGGAAGCCCTCATTTATCAGCTATTTACTTGCTATTTCAGCAGGGCCCTACCATCTGCAACCCTCCCTGTAAAAAAGTACTGACACTACCCTTAAGAAGAAATCTGAACCTTCATCTAAAATTTGAATTCAAACTTCCCTTAGGGTCACTAAATATTACAGTAAAGTTCCTAATAATTTTTTAAAAGGAGGTCGGCACTCTTTGATCCTGTCCACTCCGCATCAGCTGGGGTAAAGAAACCTCAAAATTAAGACAGATGTAAAGTATAATACAAATGGGATTTTTAGAAATAAAAATAATATACGTAAATATATTTAAAATTAAATTACATATATACTTTCGCAAAAAGTAATTTCTAATTTTGAAAACAAGACAAATTTGAGAGAGGACACAATCCTGATTTGGTGTCATGTGCCCCCACAGTTTCTTTATTTTGGTTATAGCCTGTTTTATTATTTCTCTATACTATCACTTAGTTACAGGGTCTCTTTACTGTTTGTCTTAGTAGCCTTGGTCTGCACAGAAGCAGCTCGAAAAAGAATTAAATAAAAACAGGACACTTTAAAAAAAAAAACAGTCACAAAAATAGAGAGCTTATCCATGGATAGGAACTGTGCTTGAAATGATTCAAAGAGCTAACTGGATTTCAAATTTACAGTTGCTCGTTAAGGTTCTCAACACAAAATGTTACTTAAAATAAGAACCTGTTGCTCTAAGTCTTCTTTTTTTTTTTTTTGTTTTCCCCTTTTCTTCCTCTGTTCTTTTTTCAGCGTGGTTAATTTGCACAGAACATACCGTCCCGACCAAAGGCCACAGCCTCACCTTACGCACAGCCTCCCTGCTCTGCCTCCATCCTGCTCAGGGGGATCGCCCTCTGAGCGACAGGCCTGTGCACTGTCACTGCCCGTCCAGCAGGAACGTTCCTCCTCCTCGATGCCCTTTCCAATGACTGTTACAAACATGTAAATGCTGCCCCGATACACCCGACAACGAACCCAACTCACTTCACGAAGATAACCAACTCCCATCAAACGGAAATTACTCCCTTTTCCCCCGCTGCTGCGCGTGGAGGAGTGCTTGGTAGAAATCGAGCCTCTTTTGGAGAGGAAACCTAAATTTTCTAGCCAAACATAAGCCTAAGTATCCTAATATCCCAACTTTGATCTATTTGCAAAAGTTGATAATAATTGTTGAGTGTGATTCCAATGCATTGAAACTCAGATCTTTCTGCATGGCTCTCAATATAACACTTGCAGGTTTTTATCACCACCTTCTCGCCACTTCCCCAGTAACAATTCTGTCTCTTTTTTTTTTTTTTTTAACTCATCCACTGAACGGGGTTGGGAGTAATCACATTTTGTCTCTGTGTTTCTAATCTGACTCCTTTTTCCGCTCTAGTCTGCTCTCAGTAATCTGGGTACCAAGGATGCTGGGTTTAAAACAAAGAGATTTGCTCCCATTGATTGTCCAATGCAAAACAAGCATCATGCAATTTAAAGCCCAAGCGTGTTTTGGAATAATTGGCGGCACCTACTCCTATGTGTTCTGTGAAGGCATTCCAGCTTTCCTCTTGTCGTCATGAGGTTTGCTCCGGTGTTTGTGATCAAAATTCTCCATGCCCAGAGGTCCAGCCACCATCTGCTTCTCCTCACTAGAGGCAGTTGTCTCTCAGTGCCGTTACCAACAATCACACTAGACAACTATCTCACTTTCAGCAGAGGGCTACCTGCCACATTCAGCTCAACAGCTTGAGCTTTTAGGCAGTGGGCACGATACAAACGCATATAGCTCAATTCGTGGTTGTCCTCCATTTTATATACTCCATTGGATTAGGGAAAAAGTGAGAATATAAAATGCTCCCGAATAATATTACTATTTTCTATTCGTGTTGTACTGGAAAAGCAGTGAAGAATTAGGTCTTTTCTAAGAAATACCCTCTATCTCAACCAGTTTACAAACTGCAATTGTAATTAGACAAAGAACACAAAAAGGTAACATTCTTACATTCTGTAAATTGCTTATCTATTTTATTCCTTTTTAGTCTGTATAATCTGTGTAACTACTATCTAGTAAATGTTTCAAAAATACAGATCCTGAAATGCATGGTTTATAAATTCAGAACAAATTTGTAAATATATTCCCTTTCTACTGCACCACACACAAGTTCCCAACATGACATATACAGTCTACGATAAGATTAATACAAATTAGTGTTTATTAAATGCACTTTACTGATATTTAACTTGTTATACATGTCACTGGGAAGATCAAACTGTAAATTAAGCAATGATTCTAATGACATTAAAAGCATCTCTGTAAGGGAAGGAGTTATAAAACACGTTGCTATCTTACACCTTGCACACTGAAACAGCAATCAATGAGTATGTAGAGTTATGTTTCCTTTATAAAGTTACAAAAGCATACCATACCCATTCATTTATTTTAACGGTGCTCTGATGCAGTTTTATGAGTGATTTTCCACTTTTGAGTAAAAGCAAAACTAATGCCATTTGGTTCTGTCAAAGCAAAAAGCCTAACTCCTACTTCCAACACACAGACTCCAATTCAGCCACTATTATAGAGAAATAAATACCTAAGTATGGTATAAAACAGACCGATGGCTTGTTGTTATTGCTATTTCTATGGAGGCTTAACTCTCGCTTCTCATCCCTTATTACACGGGACAGCTAGAGGCAAGAAACATTGCTGGGGTAGCACGCCAAAGGCCCCTGGGAATGCTGCTGCACCTCGTGTAGGGAAAGAGCTGAGAAAATACTGCTACGGTATTCTGAAGCATAAGTATGGAAAAATCAGAATATCTGGGGACATTCTTCAAAAGCCCTAATGCAATCCAGGTACAGGGTTGACTACCTTCTACTACCAATTAGCTTGAAAGCAAGACAGATCTTCAACAGCTGCCACTGAGGTATATTCAGAATATAAAAAAATCAGAAAGGAGATATAAAAACCCCACAGCCAACAACAACAAAAAACTAAAAAAAAAAAAACAACCAAACCCCAACCAAAACCAACCACTGGATTGAGACAAACAGTCATTAAGATTAAAACACAAAGAAGTTTCTCAGGAATGTTTATCAAAGAAAATTTATGTCATAAATTTTCCTCTGCCTGGAGGAGATCCAAAGCTGAGTGTCTCTTCTCTTGCCATGTAACATTGTACTGAATCCAGACTGCACATTTGGTCATCACCCGCTTTTCCCCTTAAATAACACTTTCTATTTCTGATGTGGCTTTTGTTTTGTTTTACAAAGTTTAATTTCTCTTTCTTTGTTGATTCATTTTCCTTTTGTCATTATTTCAGTGTTGTGTAAAAGTAATTAGTGACACGATGCCAAGGACTGAACCTCACAAGCAACCTAAATATTTTGATTCACTGAGACTGCAGTCCATAATTTACAAAGTGCCTGACCCCTGTCCAATAAATAAAATAAAATAAATTAGATAACTTCTGCATGTTAACAGCCTGAGGCATACGCAGAAAAATGTCAAAATGCAGAAACAGTGAATGTCAGCACATCCGATATCAGAGATACTCTTTTGACACTTTTTCAAGAAACACAATCACATCTTTACATACCTTTTTAGCATTTGACCCCACACGATCAATCCTGTCAACCGTCTCTCCTGGTATTTGCATGCAGCCACTGCCCTTTCTTGAGAGCGATGTGGTTCAAAATCTGGGCAAAGATTTCACATGTGAGAATGTCACAGGTGAAACTTGTTTTCTAATGAATTCTGAGCTAGCAATAGAATGGCAGCAGGTGTCTCTAGAAGTGCAAATTGAGTGGAAAATAAAAGGAGACAGAGACATCTACCTTTTTTTAAAAAAAAAAACAAAACAAAACACAAACCCTGGTCTTTTCTTTTGGGTTTGGTTTTCTTGCAACTTGCCATAAATTTCTCAGAGGGGTCCCAATACTGTAGTCAAAGTTAAAACCCACTATATGCAGTCAGCATTTTTTTTTTTTTTAGCAAAAAAAGCAATCATACAGAGCTTTGTTACTACAATCTCCAAAAAGATCACAGTTTATAGAGCAATTTATGGGACATGACACGTAGGGCCACTTAAAAAATGCCCATGAAGTTACCAGGGATTTGTGTTTAATTACATGAAAAGACGTACATCATTTAATAACAGCAAGTTTTCTTATGATAGTTCGAAAAATTACCACAGAATTTGAGATCTCTGCCTCAAACACAGAAACTCCAGCCTGCCTCAAAACAAGACACGGTTCTCCACTATGTTGTTTCAAAGCAAGGCGGGCTCAGACCAAACATTCTATAATGAGAAAGGGAGTTTATTCCTGTCCCTCATCTCTTGCTGGCTGCATTAACTCTGGCATATACGTTACTTCATAAAACATTGGCTTAAGTATAAATTGGCTTAAAATATGAAATAAGCCATTTTGTGTAAGACAGAAAAAAACAGGCAAGCGCTCTACTGAGTTTGATACTATGAAGGACCAATCAAGATGGTACCATGATCTCACAACATCCCTCTGAGGACCACAGATGACCAGTGCGGGTCCAGGCTCCTCTGGTTGGAGCTCATGGCTACGGAGGCCCAGCTGGATAGACAGAGCCTGACGTGTTACAGAACCTCACCTGTTAGAGGTGTGATCTGCAAAGACAGGGTGAGAGCAACTTTCTTCACGGCTAACTCCAAAACCTTGTATTTGGCCACGTAACACGGAGATAAACATGTGAGTCTCTTATTATTTCTCTGATATGGAAATACTCTGGGAATCTGGAACAAAAGTGTAGTACAAGTCGCATAAAAGACTGTTTCCTATTTTGTATTTGTATGTTTGAATTTGACTGAATGACTTGTTGCTCTTGTAATAACTGAAGAAGTAAAAAGGATTAACTGATTTTTCTCTCTTTTATTTCATAAACTTTTGGTTTTATTATTAACGTTTTCTCTAAACAGTCTCTTAGCTGTTCCCTCATATAGAAGACAGTCAAGCTTCAAGCTTAAAATTTGCACTGCTTCTCTTTGAACTTCTGTCTCTGCTATATACATTCTTCCGGTCGCCTAACCTGTAAAGAACTCAGTATTACAGGAACGGGCTTGCTACTGACGTACGCCACACCAGTATTTTCAGCATTATTTCTTATCCCATTCTCAACAACTGGATCTTATCTTTGGATCATTCCACCTACTTTGACTAAGTATCCCATAAGGAAACACAGGTGGTCTTCCCTTCCACTGCCAGAGTTACGCTAGAACAGAGCAGTGAGCATTGTCACATCCGTTTTTCTGCCTGATGGGCAACATTCTGCCTTTGTCAACCCCACACTTGGGCAGCCAACCTGCCCGTCTTCCTGCCTGGAGTCCTCTGCTATCTTCTCCAGCCCTGGCTCGAATGATTCTGCCTCAGACACAAATGTTTCTCTACCACTGGTCATGATCATATTCAATTCATATATATAGATAGATAGATAGATAGTGTATGTATATGTGAAATGCTACCTACAACACTCAACTTTGGATACCCCTGTTGTAGTTTCCCTATACAAAACATTGATAACATACTGCTAGTTTTGTCTTCTGTTCCTCAGAGGACTATGTAATTCTTGAAAATACTCCTATCCCACAACCACTTTTCTAATAGCCCCTTGTGAAGGTCTTTTTAAAAAACTTTCTTTAAAGGGGGAAAAAAATAAATCTAAAGATTGTCTTTTACTACTTGTTGACAAGCTAAAGGAATTATCATTAGACATCATTTCTCTTTACAAAAGTTACGCTGATGGATAGCTACAGGATCACAATACTCATCTATATGTCTCCTAATTTTATTTTTTATTACTATTTCAACCAATTTATCAAGTAAGGAAAGAAAATTCATTAAACTAATTCTCAGCATCAATTCTACTGTTCAATTAAAGAGAAGCAGAAAAATTACTTTCTCCAACCTTGTAGGTTAGAAGCCAATATCAAAGGAAAGATGACATATTAAGTTAGCAGCCCTATTTGAGCTCACAATCAATTTCCAGTAGCACATTTTGATTTGTCTAACTTTACCTGGTACTCTGTTGCTCTTCATTTGACGAGTTTAGCACCTACTTCCCCTTCACTTTTTTCTTTGACAGTAGCTAATCCTTAATATTGCAAAAGAATGGCTACAGGTTAGATTTCCCTCTTAAGTCTTCCGTGATACAATATGACAAGAAAATAATTTGGTTTCTCAGCAAACCCGTTATCCTCCTTACCTATGATTCTGTGTTACAATACTAAGGAAAAAATCCCAAACTATTCTTCTGTGTTACAGTACAGAGGGGAAAATAATTTACAAATTTGATGCAGACAGCCTTTTAGAAAATATCTGAATTTACTCCTTGTAATTTCAGCAGATCGACCCATCCTAAAGACACTATGCTTGTTTTGCAGGGGGTTCTCTTCATTTCTAGCTAGCAATAATCACAGCATCCTCCAGTTATAAGCCACACGTATTCCAACAGCACACCACCTTTCTTGATACTATATACTGGATGGCGTAAACCAAATCTTCAACCAAGTTGGAACCAAGTCCAACCCCTAGACTTGGTAAGCCCCCAGGGGTTGATAAACTTTCACAGAATCACAGAATCACAGAATCTCCATGGTTGGAAGGGACCTCTGAGATCA
>JAOXJM010000001.1:71348708-71351344 GCA_026413425.1 Tringa solitaria | reverse complement strand
AAACGCCTATGTTTTACATTCTTTATTGGTACTTTTGCACTCCCCTTCTGTCGTCTAGAAGGATCTTTTCAGCAAGAACGACATTAACTCATGCCCCTGACCTGCAAACTATTGACCTACACACAGCCAAGCACACAAATAAATATTAGCAGGGGCAGAAGGAGAATAAAATCTCTTAAAAATGTACGCAACAAACAAACAGATAGCAGTGAATAAAAAACCTATTTTTTTTCCCTCAGTTATTCACTGTATGTGAATTTTAGGAGGTGCAACACTCTGAGACAGAGGAAAAAAATTATTTGGGACTACAGGATGACTCTGTAAACATGCTCAAGGAGAACCACTGTGGGAGGGGACTTAACAGAGTACTATGAAATATCTACTGCAAAAAACCTCAACTGACTGCTACTTTTTTGCTGTTACCAATCTTTTCTCTTTTTTTAAAGTTCATGGTACTTCCATGAAAATGAACTCTTTCTCCTGTCATCATCTATCACAGGAAGTATGTGCATGTTGGTAAACAATAAGCGGGAGACAAAATCCTAGCAAGCTCTTAGGAAAACTCATTTAGCTGCCTGCATTGTACAGCCAGCCACTCCAGATTTCAGGAGTTGATCCAAACTGAACCGACTTTGTGAGTCTTCTGAGATTCACCCTTCATTTTCCACAAATCTTTCAGTGTCTGTGCTTCTCTCAAAGCTGCACCTCCTTGAATCAAGTGAACACATCGGGCTTCGCTTTTTAAAATGCGAGATTTAGTTTTAACGCCCAGCATTCAGCTGAATGCACTGAAGAAGTTCAGAAACACAAAGGCAAAGAATAGATATATTAGTTTATAATACCAGGACTATTATGCCAAGTTTGCATTTTGGGCCTTAATTTATGATTTTTGAATAGTCTTTGCTGGCAACACTTTTATTTTATTCTATTCTATCGACTGTTGAACTAAAGCATATTAACAAAGCAGCCAATAAAATCTCTGTGCACTGTACTGAAGTCCTCTTCAAAGATCTCTAACATATGTTTCATGAAGAAATAGAGGGTGTATCTGTCAACTTCTCTCAAGAGCTAATAGAGAACAATTTCATTTGCAGAGGAAGGCACAGTTATTCTGCTGGTTCCATATTAACCTGGGAAATCCTTTAGACCAAGGATATTTCCTCAAAATCTGTTTCTACTGTTTTTTCTCCCTTTTGAAGGAGCAGAAAGGGCTTGAAGTAGAATGGAGAAACAGTCTCACAGAGTGCCCACATGATAGGGCCTGTCTTAAAGAAAGCTCTCATCTGTAGGAAATTAATTCAGTCGTGAGAATCTAAACATAGCTCCCTGTTCACACAGAAAATAAAAATGACACACAAAAGAAGTCCTCTCATTTTGGCACTGGGTAACTGTAGATGAGAAATAAAGTAAGAAAGAAGAAAAAGAGACCAGTGACTGTTTCCTTTAACTCCTTTTCAGCTGCCCCCAGCAAAGCCAGTGATGTGGCTTGAAAGGTATAAACCAAATGACTACACTTTGTGTGTATATAGCACACTATTCTCTTATACTGTATTTGCTACCTAAGTAGCAGAAGAAGGATGTTCTCACTCTCTTTCCCTCCCCTCCCTTCATTTTGTTAGAAAAGAGAGAGCTCTATTAGTAAGAGAGAGGCAGAGAGGTGGTTACACATTAGCACCCTGTTCTCTGATGGTCAACATGCACCAGTAATTTGGTCATCTCAGGGGATCCAGCCACGGTGTGCATCTTCCATGTTTGCCAAAATTGCACTAACATTCAATCCCATACCATGTAAACTGCCTCTACCAAAGAGATAGGAGACTTAACACTGTCCTGAAACTTGACTAAAATATTTTTAGATCCAGTCTATATTTTTAAGCAGAACAATAATAACAAGGGAAATAACAATCAGATATAAAGAAAAAAAAGCCTTGACACTGAGGGTGGCACAGCATTGGACCAGGTGCCCAGAAACTGAGTAAGACCCTGAAAAACCTCAGCTACGTTCTGAGTTGGCCCTCCTTTTAGTAAAGGGTTGGACCAGGTTACTTTCAGAGGTTCTTCCCACCCTAAATTCTGACTCTAACTATGGCTTAAACAGCCAAACTGTCCACTGCTTGTGCCCAGCTGTGGGGTCGCTTACGTGGAAGACTGGTCATACATATGCAACACATCCTATTCTCCCAGGGAAATTTCTCACTAAGTTGAAAGAGAAGTTAAAACTGTCTACAGAAGTGCTAGACCAGGAACTATTGTATCTTGTTCTTCTGAGTTCTTAACATCTCCTTAAACTCCTATATGAAAAATAATTACTCTTTACTATAGAATAACATAGAAATAACACAGATCTTGGTCCTGGCAATGATTATTCAGAAATTGTTTTGGTAAAGGAGTAGGTTTGCCAAGACAGAATTCATTCAGGGGCTGCTTCAAGCTCTGCTTAATGTTTATATCAACTTTTATGCAATCTGACATTCCCAAAAAGAACTGACAGTAATGGACTGGAAACACAGTGAAACCATTACACAACACAGAAAAAAGAGTTTCAAAAGAAATGGAACTTAAGAGCTAAATTTCTGAAAATGGCTCTGATAAGGGACTGACCTAAACAGAAAATCTTTAAGGAACTTTCAAACCAA
>JAOXJM010000001.1:71341208-71343708 GCA_026413425.1 Tringa solitaria | reverse complement strand
AAAAGAGAACAAAGTGGACAAATGTGAAGTATTCAGTCTTGAAACAGAATAAACATCAGTAAATGATTGATGGTCAGATTCTGATGTGCTTACTCATACTTAATACTATTCTCTCCATGAAAAGTCTGATTCAATTGGAGCACTTGCAGAATAAGGTGTTATTCAGTGCAAGAGCATCAAAACCAGTTCTGAAAAACAAAATTATGTGTAAGGTACTTGAACTGCCAATAAGGCAGTCCTACAAATGCTGAGCATCTTCTTATCCCATTGACTCCTTCCTGCATGGGAGCTGACAATCCAGAAATATCCTGACACATAGGATCAGGCAGCATCTAAGAAAAGAGCAGGAAAGTCAAGAAAATGGCTTTGAACCTGTGAACCCAATTCAGTGTAAATCCTGTGTTGACGTGACTGAGCATGGGAAGAAATGAAGTCACTGGTGCTTCTTTGCAGCAACTGAAGGCCAGACCTAAAGATCTGTGTATTAGTTTGTTTTTGTTTCCAGATACTATATGCATTTATGTGGAAGACTGAATATAAAGCCTGTTCTTTTCAGACTCATCTAAAAAAGCAGACTCAGTTCACAATTTAGATTTCTAAACATAGAAATAAGCTTTTACCTGAAGCATTTTTCTCCTTTGGAGCTTATACCCTACTTTTGCTTAATCTATCTAGAGGTTTTACCATTGCATTCTTAGATAATCCTGTGTGGAACAGCCACTGCTCATGGAGAATTCAGAAGAGCAGGAACAGCATTGCTGTCCTGTGTATCCCGTGCCAGAATCAGAACGGCAGCTCTGTGTCTGTGCAGCCTGGTATGATTAACACTGGCTTGCCATTTCACACAGAAATATTAACTCTTCCAAGCAAGCGCTTCCCCCATCCCTTCAGCTCCTTGGATGGATGAAATAACTCAGGAGGAGTTAGTTTCCCACAATTACAGAGCTCTATCTGATATTGCAGGTGCACAGCACAAATTGAATTCAATGGAATTTCTGTGTACAGCAACTGAAGGTTTGGGACCCTAAATATTAACCTTTCTCCATACCAATCACATCCAATGTACTGCACCATAGGAGGCCAAAACACTGGGCCTGATCCTGCAAATGTGAATCCTGCCATCCTTATTATTTTTTTAAGTTAATGGAAGTATTTGTGCAAATAAATGTCGCAAGGCTGGGTGCTCAGTGTGTTTTCTTTTCCAGCATCCTGAGTGGCTGGCACAGGCTGAATTATCCGGCATGAAACAGAGATGATCTACACCGTTCCTCTGGAATAGCACCTGCGCCTTTGTGGCCCTCAACTGCTCCGACAACACAAATTTACAAAGAGCTTTTGAAACATGAGTCAAACATCCTTCAGTACGAGCAAAATCTGGTGTGTGACACAACTGGCTCGCCTTTATTGTATTATCATTATTACCACTCCCAGGCTGTGGAGAACTGTGTCTCTCAACACGTTTCTTTTAGCATCTCTGACAGCCTTCAGTCTTCCTGAATTTTCTACCTTTGAACCACCAGTAAGTAGCACGAAAAACTACATAAACAAATGGGTTCACGCACGATACAAGAAAATCTATGCAGTTAAGTTTAATGTTCTTCAACTCTTTTCCTCCTTCCTCTACCCGTGCCCCTGCCCCCCAGGGGAGGTGGGAGGAATGGTTTAAATCAATAACCAAAGGCTTCAATTTTACAAACCCTTGACCCATTAGAGCTCTGAGTCCTCGGTGCACCCCTCAGAACCTCCCCCACGCACACATACACACACACATAACATATATATAAAAGAAATACTCCCAGCCTGGCATTAACAGTGTTCATTCAGTGCTCTTTACTTAAAGGAAGAAAACAATTAAGTGAAAACCTTGAAGTAATCTCATTCTGCCTATTTAGCCTCTTCATCCCTCAATGTGTGGTTAGTAAGTGTTGCAATCAGGGGCTAAGGCCTGCTATCATTCGGCCTTAATTAAAAAAGACACAAGCAGTGGAGCTGTGAATTAGAAATGTAACAACGCACTACCCCTGATTAATTCGAGGCTCATGTTGGATTAATAACTCCAAACAAAGAACAAAAGGAAATTGTTATGCGAATTGCAGCCCTCCCAGGCCAGACAAAGGTCAAATCACAGGATTTCAATTTCATCCGGAGTCGCTTAATCAACTCCCTCGGAAGGAAGACCATATGCAGTCCTGAAAGCTACCCATTGTAGTCGTGTTGTCACTGGACCTGAGAGACGGCAGAGATAATCCCAACTATTCCCCATCTTTTCTCCTTCTTGGCTGTTTCTTTTCTCTTTTTCTTTTCTTTCTCAGTTTCTTTTTTCTCTTTGCTTTTTTTTTTTTTTAAATACGACAAAACCCCTTCATTAGGGCTAATGATTAAGGAATAAGGACACTATCTGTCAGAAAGCGGCTTTTGTGCCTGCTGCCCCGTGGAAGCACCCCGGCTCTCGCTGCCCACGCAGCTGCAGAGGCAGCTCCTCATTTTGCGGGGGGGTGGG
>JAOXJM010000001.1:71261579-71288871 GCA_026413425.1 Tringa solitaria | reverse complement strand
GGGGGGTTCAGTGAGGACGTGGTTTGGGGGGTTTGGTTCATTGCAGATCGTGTAGGTGCGTTGTGAATAAGGTGAGGGATGGAAGGAAGGAAACAAAAGCTCACGTTAGCAGAAAAGACAGGTGGATCCTGCTCAGGAGGGCTGGATCCCCTCCTTACCAGAGCTGACACCAGGTCACCTGCGTAACTGAACTCCGTCCTCATCATTTTCTGGGTGTGGGACTTGAAACTGATACGCAGAACTACTGAGCGCTCACAGCTGCAACCTGAGTCATTTGATGCATCACTCTGAATATGAGAAGTGCTAGATAAGGTTTACTACTGAAAAGGAATACATAAAACCAGATGATTGTTTGTATCTTGAATTGCCTTGGATGCACAACATTAGCAAAATTTCTGCTCCCTAATTTCCCCGTCTGTAAAATGGAGCTTTCTCCTCTTCCTCAGCTTCCCAACACACCTATTGTGAAGCTAAATTAGAAGTTTGTGATGTAGTCAGATATTCTCCTGAAGAGTGCCACACAAAAGATTACGAGAAAGTAAATAATTCTGTCTTCAGAGCAAGAACGGTATGTGATTGAATGGCAGGTATAGTTGTACGCACTGTACAATTGAACAGTCGCTCATTAATTGACCATCTTCATTCTGTGTGGTCAATGAGGCTCTGTGTAGAAGAAAAATTGTACATGATCATATAATTGTAGACTGTATCATACACACAGATGGAAGAATCCTGAAATGAAATTACACAGAAAACACAGTGTTAAGCAATGTAATTAGAGTGCTTGACTTTGCAAGCAATGTTATTTTAGCACAGCTTTTGTGTGCGTAATGTCCTACATTTTTCAAAAAAAGGCAAGCAGTTTCACCATATTTATCATGCTGCCAACGACATATTCATCATCTGGCTCATGACCTCTAGCTCCACCTCCTGCACCTCCACTCTTCTGCTAATGGTGGTAACCAAGAGTAAAAATAAACTCATAGCTGTGTAGCTCTCAGTGAATCTTCCACCACCGTTTCAGAGACACCTGACTTTAGCAAAAGAAAGGTGTCCATTCCAGGTTCCTGAAAAAGGGTACTTACCCTTTTCCCTAAACCGTCCCTACTTTATCTGATTCTATCTTGTCCCCACTCCTCTTTCAGTTCTGCCCTGGTCTTCTCATCTATCAGCATTAACTCACCATCTTCACCATCCAAGACCAAATCTTTCCCTATACTTCCAGCCCCTCTACCTCGGCGTATCTCAAAAGCACAGAAGGTAGACATACATGGGCATGCAATTAAGGGCATGGCAGAGACACATCCCTGACTCAGAGAGAGCCACCTGGCAAATTCTGTCTTTGCTTCATTCCTGTGGAGTATTATCTGAATAAAAGCCTACCGGTTTCTCATTAAAAAAAAAAAAAAATAATGAGTGAACCCAGTATTTTCTCTCATATTATTCAATATAAGAAGAGTAAACAAACAACAATAAGAGTGTGAGGTCAGACCCAAGGTCTATCTTGCCCAGCATCTTCTCTATGAGAGTGACCAAAGCAGATGTCTAGGGAACAGCAAATTTAAATAAATCGATAAATCTGCCTGAGGCAGATATTCAACACTTTACAGTCTTATAACAGGAAGTGTTTGACAACTTCAAAAATATTTTTCTTTGGTAGTACCCTATAAATCTTAGTTACATTCACAAAATTCCACTAGAGATACCATAATTGCTGAAACCTGATAATAACATATAATGGGAGAAAACAGATAGTTCCTCAAGAAACATGAGCAATAATGCTTCTGGTACATCACCCACCCTTCCAGATTGTCATTTTATCCGCTTGTGAAAAAAATGCAGGTAAGAAGTTTACTTTTATAAAAACTTATATTCCCCTTCCCCAAGATACACAATCTTCCACCTCATCTTTCTACTCTCACAGAATTCACGTAGACAAAGGTTTTGTATTTTGTGTTCTTATGCTGAAGATGCGAACTAACCCCCATTGGTCGAGTGTTACAATTGCAAACCTGAGCTACTATCCCTATTCAGGCTGTTCCCAAAGGCCCCAGGTTCTTGGTTAACATTTCCAACTAACACTGGCCTGCCCAGCAAAGTGACACATTTTTCAACTCTGAACTAATTAATCAAAATAAGAGATATAAGAAATGGGGGGTGGGGGGGAAGAGAGAAACTGTAGCTAAAATAAAACCAGAGTGGTCAGAAGAAAAATAAAGCACTTTGTAGTCTCAGAAGCAGCTGTGGACTCCTTCCCTGGTGGCTGCTCCTCCACAGCCGCTCACACAAAGCGCCTGACCTTTGTGAGATGTGTGGTGGTGGCACGTACCTGGTGTTTGATACCGCACTGGCCAGCAGCGCCACACTGGTCTGCGTCTTCAAAGGAGAGAGAGGTTAGAAATGTTGGGAGGGAGAGGAGGAGAGGCTAAGTGATGATGCTGAGCAGATGTGGGAAAGACAAGTGAGTCTCCCGGAATCTCTTTCACTGAAGACTTGATGTTTTATGAAGACTGTGGCCAACCTCTTAAAGAAAAGCTGAGGAACATACCATGGAAAAGCAGATTTATGCCTTTTTCCCCAAGTCTCACCCAGGGGACCTGCTGCTATAAAGCCCTGGGGGTTTTGCTTTCCACAGGTTTTGAGCACTCAGGGTGCGGACGCCCTACCTGCGGCCACAGGTCTTCTCCCATCACACCACAGGACTTCTGCGGGTTCAAATCGGAGGACAATTACCATTATCAGCAGGGGAAGGCCAGCTCAAAAATCTGGGCTTTGTACCTACCAGAGGTTCCCGAGTTCTTCTCTGTGCGTTGGGAAATGTTGGCCCTTACTTCAGGAAGCCAATACTGTCACCAGCGTAATACCAGTGACTGCCTTATCAAATTGTATCTGCAAACATCCACCCGTGTGAGCAGCTGAGAGGCTCTGTTTTATAAGGTCTTCTCCAAGCAAAGTCTCAATAGCAACTCACGTTGATTTTTTTTTAAAGCAGAAGAAAAGGTAAGGTTCTTGTGTCGGGGTGTGAATGAAGGTCTCCAGAGACTCCAAGTGTTTTGAGTCTGTGGTCTGCGATGCATCTTATGAAAAAGGAAAAAAAATAAAAATAAAAACAAAACAAAAAAAAATCATGTTGCATTTTATGAACCTGATGTGGATCACAGTGTCATTATTGTCATGCTGGCTAACTGCAAACAACTAAATCAAGGGGAACGGACAGGGAGACAAACAGGAAATGAAGAGTGAGTAAAGATTATTTGTTACAAACAATAACGATGTCCTGGAGGAAACAGTAGAAGAGTTATTAATTGGAGAACGCCTCCTCACTCTCTGAATCTAGGCTGGCAAAGTTTATTCTTTCCAGGACTGAACATATGATCAAAGGGGATAGTAAAAGTCCACAGCCTTAACAGAGAGCGCGGTCGAGCAGATATTGAAAGGGGAGAGAGGAAAATGCTCCTCAAGGTCTCTCTGCTTCTCTCGGGCAAAAAGCAGGGATTCTAGGTCAACTGGGGTTTATCCCAGAACTTTCCTTTTTGTTTTAACATTTTTGTCTGTCTGCAGTTCACTGTTTTGTGCAAAAAATAATGCTTTGCTTTTAAAAAGCTGTTCTGAGCCACTTTAAACAGAAACTGCAGTTGGAAACAGGAGAAATAGAGGAACACGTAAACAAGACAGTTTCTCGTTTAAAAGAGCTACCTGGACCTGCCAATGAAGGATGTACTGGAAAAAAAACCACAAGTGCAGGTCTTTTTGTGACTGTGAAATAAGAAAACTTAAATCTCACCGATTTTCCAGGTGTCTGTGCATACTTCTGTACATTTATATGCACAGTAACAACAACACCCAACAAATATAAACCCAGGCCTGACCTCTGTGGTTTTGTCCCATCCTTAAAAGCAAAGCCATGCAAGACCTGAACAACTTCCAGGTTTGCCCATATAAAACTTGAAATTTTTGATGTGAAAGGAGGTCCCATGGGTTCAGACAGGCACCTGAACCAAGTGAGTCAATCTTTTGAGGTCAGCTACTCTCTGCCTCTCCCACACTTTTGGTTGGTATTTCAAAACTATCAGAGTCTGTGAGATACCATCTATCTAACAGTGGTTGAGGCCACCAACTTTTTTCTCTATAATCCCTCCCCATTTTTCCTATGTAAGAGTCTTAAATGAAGTTTGTTCCAGACTATTAACCTATGACAGAAGACTGCAGAGATAAGATTTCACTGACATATAGAACAAAGAGAAAGAAAGGGTGTGAAAATTGCAATGACAAGGTTGCCTTGGTAGTTCGAGATCTATGAAATGAAATGAAATAAAATATCTGACAAACGTCTGGATAACACAGGCTGGGCACTAATCACTTTGGTTGAGTCAATCAGAACTGCATTTAATAGAAAGCACAAAAGATTTACAAACCCAGCTCCTTAACTGTAACATCTAAAATGTATCCAATATTGTGCTGCTTTAACGACTAAATGATATAAGCCTGGCCACAAAGATGTATATTCTCAAACTACAACATTTCTAAAACAGGCAAAATAAATATTCCATTACTCTGAAATCAGCTCAGATTCCATCTATAAGAAGAAAAACTATGGTGTTGGGAAAGCTACCTACGTAATGGTTAAAGTGATTAAACTAGTCTCATGGGTTAGCCATGTTTTGACTGTGTGCCAAAAATAATCTTTCATCTTTGGCTGGGCAAAAAGTTTTCATATATTCTGAAGTGAAGACGGTTTTAAGCTCAACATGCCACAATTCTGCAGAAAAAGGAGGAGGACTGAAATTAGAGCCAGACTGAAGGGAGTTATTTTCATACTTGCTGTTGTTGAGCAGGAGCAAAACATCAAAAGCAAAACCAAGGCAAAAATTTGAAGGCTTGCATACAAATATCAATCTCTGTGGAGAGTTTTTACTGAAGTGCCTGCGGTAATGCCTAGTTTGACACCAACTTGGCAAAAGTCTCAAGCTGTATTTCCTTCTGCACGGTTTAACTTAATACAACCACACACATACACACAGAGCACAAATCCAACAAGGAGGGTGCTTACATTTCCCCCAAATTTTTGTGCCCTAACTTCTGGCCCAGCAAGTGCCATACTTCTTTTCTGCTGCAGAGCAGACATAGGTTCAAAATTATCTAATTTTGCCAGCTAGTGTCTTTGAAGCCCAGCTGGCAACCCTCCTCCCTCAGAGGTACCCACGCCAGGAGTGATGGAGCTTTGGGGACTTGCTGTTTCCTCTCAGGGGTGCCAAGATACCTGTACACCCCTTGCATCCTCAGAGTTTCAATGTACTCAGACTCCTGCTCTACCTCATACTGTACATTCCAGGTTGTCCTACAGCAAAGACGTGTAACCCCACAGAAAAGCATATGAAAGTGAAAAAAACAAAGAAGCTGCAAACCGAACAGGATAGGAGAAAAACTACAGTTTTTTTCCTAGAATCCAGAACACAGTCTTTCGCTTGGGACAAAAAAAAAAAGAAAAAAAAAATAAAAAAAAAATAAAAAAAAAACCAAAATTAATGGGTCTGTTTTTTCCATTGTTGTTTATGACCATAATTTAGCAATGCATTTACTAGCCACTGTAATCATCAAAGAGGCCTTGACAATTAACAAAGAGACCATGAAAATGAAAGTAGTGAAATGGAAATGAATCACAGCTTCACCACAGCAGAAAACATCTTTCTGAAGAAAGACAGACTAGAATGAACACTACTCCAAGTAAATTACATATTAATTAAATGAATTAGCAGTGTTACTATTGTCCCACTTGGCTACTCGCACGCATTGTACAAAAGGACCCTTGCAGCTTTACGAGCGCCTGTCTTTTCACCACATACTTGTGGAATGTCTGCTTCCTAACTGGGATTCCTATTTCCAATAGCTATGGATGACAGTAAATCCCTCTGTACATCCCGCAGCAAATCAACCTTATGCAGACAATCTTCAGCAGTTATTTTGAACAGCCTCCTTCCATCGTGCCAACGTATCCTATTTTTGGCAGAGGACATGTCTAGTACTGCTTCAATACTGACAAGGAACAGGATAATACTTCAGGATAAACAGAGAGAGTATATTCCTCCTGCTCCGTTTTGTGGGCTCCCCTCTGGACCACACAAGTGAGCTGGACCAACTACATGTAGGTACAATATTTTCAAAGGCATAATGCAAAGTCAGGTTCCCAGTCCCACGCTCCAACGTAATTCTTGAGACTCCAAAGCATCCAACAGTTTCCCAGGGAGTCAGAGCACCAATTTGAACAGCTGTATATTGTGTTGAGGACCTACTTGTCCAGCAATTAAAAACAAAAATAAAAAATTCTCAGTTGGGAAAAACAAAATCACATCTCCCAAGTTTCCTTCCTCCCTCTGAATGAGACCCCTCACACAATGTGGAGGGCCTTTAGAGCATCAGGGTACCACGTGTG
This sequence comes from Tringa solitaria, assembly GCA_026413425.1. Lineage (NCBI taxonomy): Eukaryota > Metazoa > Chordata > Aves > Charadriiformes > Scolopacidae > Tringa > Tringa solitaria. Next base: position 71,282,441 of record JAOXJM010000001.1, on the reverse strand, counting down.
GTGAAGGTGTCCCAGGAAACAAAGCTGGCATCATTGGTGGTAAGATGGGGCAGGACCATGGGCTCCAGACGTCAAAACACTGGACGTAGCTGGTCTGTTGACCCTGTGCAGTCTGCTGGCCATACTGATACACAGCAAATCATCTCAAAACAGACCTGTAGCTGTAGGTGAGTGTGAGGCAGGAGCTAATTACAGACCCGATGCCCAGTGCCTGACAAAAAAGGGATGTCGAATTTTAGCTCTACGTGATTTTATTAGAAATTCATATTACATGGGGCAAGAGTTACAGAAAATAGGTGCCAAATAGATTCTTTGTGGTCTCTGAATATGGGAGTGAATGGTATTTAAGGAACCTGACTTCAGGACCTTTGCACGTAACAAAAATTAGATGCTTAACAGGAATGACCTTAAAGAAAACGTAAGAAAACCTGGGGGCCTTGTATAAGATGTGGCCCTATTTCCTTGGCATGTTGTCAACAACAAAGGATATATCAAACCAGTATTTGGAGACAAAAGAAATAAATACAACCAAATATGTAACTTGAGATAATTTTTCAAGTATTGTGGCTTCACAGTTGACAATTCTCAAAGGGAAATTGGCCTCCTGATGTTGAGGAAATGGGTGGTCTAATTACTAATCTGCTCAAACTATTTTCATTCCGAAATATTGTTAAAATCGCTGTCATAACGGAACAAACATCTAGCATCAAATAACTTCCAGTAAAGCCCAGAAGCACACAGTTGCTCTCCCCTGGAAGAGGCGTGAGGAGCCTTGCCCTTTCAGCTACATATCCTGCAAAAAAAAAGGCTTACTGCGGATGAGCTCAAATTAAGACAGAACGTACTGACCTACCAAGCGTTCGGTCCCAGCTTAAGCTGGGGTTTATATTCTGTGCTTTATTACAGCACACAGCATTTCTCTCTGTGGTCGTGTTCTTGGCATAAATGAAGCCACAAATCACCATTGTTTAAAATTATTGAAGGTCTTTCAGCATCAGTACTATTATTATTAGCGTTTTGGTTTAAATGAATAGTCTGCCATTTTTCAGCTACAGTCAAATAAATGAGACTCCAAATTCTGCTGGGAAAGGAAACCCCACACTGTCTCCCTTGAATAGAAGGCCAACATGCATTTTTGGCTGCGCCTGTCAGTTTTTCCTGACTTGATACAGAAAATTCAAATGCCTACAGACAAATTAAAGTGGGAGCATAATGCATTAAAAGATTACTTGTGGGATGTTGACATTCAGATATGAACTTCACACCTTCATTTTATCCTCACGATGCAGCCAAATACAGTCCTACATCCTCAAACTCGGCAAACTCCGGGAAGCTCACTAAGGCTTGTATTGTGCAGCTCAACACTGCATTGAAATTTCTGCCTGCTTCATATGAAGGAAATCTGCGCCCAGAGAAGTATTCCTTTCAAACACTTATTGAGGCCACCCTGCTGGTACACTTTTAAACAGGACTGCATCTGTTTGCAGGTATCAAAACACTTGCTAGGTGGCTTATGATAGGGTCAGTCAGTCTTATTCTTCAACCTCAATCCTCAGTTGAGGTTGATGATAGCAGAAAGAAAATTTCTGCCTCTCCTTCCAGGAACAACAAAATATTTAGCAGCACTTTAGGCAGCTTTCGTCTTCCTCTTAGGCAACAAACACCAAGAACTGCCAGAGAAAGAGTATTTACATGACCGACAGACTGATCTGAACTTCATGGACTGACTGACAAATTCTTTGTTTCTGTTTTACATTTCAATAGGCAAAATGCTAAGGAAAGAAGCTGCGTGCACTATATACAAAGCAATTCATGACCCCAAACGTAAATCTTGTTTCATCAGATAGCTTGGCTCTACAGTTAAAGTAATTATTTTTTTGAATGTTGTGAATGTGCTAGAATGATGTATCTCATATGTATAAATTACCTCCTGCCTTGTAAGGTTATCATGAAAATGAGATCTTGCTCCAACTCAAGCAAGCCCAGAGATAAAGGAGACAACAACAACAAAGAATATCAGCCCTTCCATCTCCCTGTACAAGCAGTCTGAATAGCCTCCTGCATTTCAAGGGTTCTTGTCACTGATGATCTTTAGGATCTTGTAGCCGAACTCTACACTTCAGCAATGAGGACATCCAGTGGCAATCACCAGTTAACTTATGTGATGCAAGCACTTTCTGCAAGTCTGAATTCGATATCTGAGACTATTTTTGTTTTACTTACACCTGCATGGGATGAATAATATCCCTTTTCTTGTTTGGTGACTGTTTTTCTCGAGCTAAATTGCCTATTGACTCTAGCCTGACGCTAAGCAAAAAGGGCAGATAATACAGCAGAAGCCATTAAATAATGTATTTTTTGCCTATCATTAACGTGAATACCACGTGCAATTTCAGTCCCTAAAGAAAAGCCTTAACAACCTCTGGCATACAGCAACTGCTGATGAAGACTGACTGCTCTAGCAGCAGTTCGTCTTTATAAAATATTTTATGCATTGAAACACCTGGACAAAGTGAAATTATTTTATCCAACGAGCGAGTGGCAACTCCTACCGCTATTTTATGACAGAGGAAACCAAGGCAGAAAGCTGAGGCTGCTGTGTGAGCCGAGGGCTGACATGGGATGGAAAAGGCAGGAGACTTCTTCCCGAGTCAAATCCCATCCCAGCCACGACCCCCTTGTTTGCTCAGCAAGGACTGCGTTGTACTGACACGGTGCAAGGCAAGGAGGGGCTGGAAGGATGCTCGGGGAAGTTTCAGAATCGTACCCTTCCCCGGGTACCCGGAGCAAATCCCCGCTTCGTGCTGGATTGGATTTAGCTCAGCGAAGTCACAAGTTTCCCGGCGCGGGCAGGAGCACTGGTTTCTCTCCTCGCTAATGGAGAGAGTCGAGTCGCTCGGAAGCGGCCACCGCTTGAAACGGTCCCCAAAGGGAGCCTCTGAAAAGAGTTACTGCTTCTTTCACCTAACCGGAGGCGAGACCTTGAGAGGAAGGAAGGACAGAGCTGCCACTGCTGAGGGAAGAAAAGAATTGAAAACAATTAGCGGGTTGATGTCAGCTTAAAGAGAGTCACCCAGAGATCAGCTTTCCCTGCGCCTGTTCTTTTAATTAAAAAGAGAAAGGTGGCAATGTCCACTACCCATCGCTATGGTAACGTTGAAATGCCACGCAGCTGGACCCGGCTGTTCGCCAGCTGCGGAGCGGGGAGCAGAGCAGGTCCGGGGCCACCAAAGGGCGAGCGGAGCCCCCCCCCCCCCGGGGGGTGTCCCCAGAACCGGGGGGCACCAACTTCTCAGGGGGCGCTGAGCGTGTCCCTGGGGGTGAGCCTTACGGACCCCGCACGGCTCCGGCGGGTGGGAGAGCCGGGGGGGAGCCTTCCTGGGAGGAAAGGGCAGAAATGTCAACGTCAGGAGAGAGGAGGAGATGAGGATGGGGATGAGGATGAGGCGAGAGCGAGGAGGGGTTTCGGCAGGCTTCCTCGCCTTGGCTCATCATCAGTACAGTAACGCTGCCCCTTGTCGTCTTCATTGCTCATTTAAACAGCTACAAAAATATTTGCCAAAAGACTATTGTTTGGCTCGTTCTAATAATAGTTATTATATTATTCCTTCAATTAATTACAGGCAGCTGCACTCCCTGCTTTTTCTACTTCCCCTTGAAGTACTTCTTGCATTATCAGCACTGACAAGAGTTTTGTCCACAAAGATGTAGGTTGTTGTTTTGTTTTGTTTTGGTTTTTTTTTTAATGGGCTCAAGTAATTATTTGTGTGACTGCCTGCATCTTCTTCAAACCACAGTACTGAAATAACAATAAGCAAATGATACCACAACAAAACAGGAAAATATCAGTGCAATTAAAGAGCGTCTAATACATTTTGCAAATTAGCATACAGTCCTGCAGTTGAGACCCCATCATATATTTTTACCTTAGAATTAAAAATGTCTAGGTGTTTTATTCCCTGAAAACCATTTCTGAACATCATTTCTTCTCTCAGCTTGAGACTTGCCTGTATCAGAAAAAACTACACTGCATGTGTGTATCCAAAAGCCTCTGGAGTCTGGGGACTCAAGGAAGAGGAAATAAGGTTCACTCTCTGCCAACCTGGCAAAGATCCTTCCACTCCTCTATTTTCATACACAGTTCCCATATCTTGCATTTTAAGTGTGACAATATATTACCAAGATTATGGGGATGTATATTATCCTATATTATTATGTGAACAAAGCACAAACAATATTCTCTTCAAAAAAAGACCTGTTAAAAGCCCGTATTACACCAGAAGCAGAATCATGAACAATTGAGTTAATGACTATGTAAAATATAAGAGACATTTTCAGTTAGGCAACGAAATGTCCTATTAACAAAGATGTTTTTAATGAGATATTTTGACTTGTACCTGGCCTCCCTCAGCTTAGATCTCTCTTAGATCTCCCGGTCATTTATCTCTGGTGCTCTAACAACCTCTTGGATCTAATCCTTGATTAGTTCACATTTCTTGGCTGTGGCTGTTATAACACATCTAGCCAGCAAAACAAATCATTTAGCTTTTAGGCTGCGTGTGTCACATTGTGTATGGAACATCTAACCTTCCAAACAAATAAAGATGCATCAAAAGTTGAAACATAATATAGTCTAACGTTTATGTTTATCTAAAGGGCTGCACTAGCTACAAACTATTGGTGCTTTTCTGACTCTGTGTGTGAAGGTATATTAATAACACTAAACTAAGCAATCTGATAATTTTAACCCATTGGCAAAGACTTAGCAAAGGATCTCGACGGAGTTAAATACAAAGTCCCTCTGAAACAGATTGTTTTTACGTTTCAGGTTCCTTCAAGAGCCCCAGCCATTGCTTACGGAAATAGGAGAAAGTGCAGGGAAAAGATACAATACAACTTCTATTTGAACAAATTAGATCATACTCCAGCTAAAAGAAAGTTAGAAAAAAAGAGAGAGAGAATCTAGTTCCATTGACATCAACTGGAAAAAGGTCACGGTTTTCAGCAAGACTAGGAGTCTGGTGTTTCCACTGAGAAATTACCTGGAGCATGGTAAATGGAAATCCAGTGACTCCCTCAGTAGCTCTGGCACTATATATTGGTAGGGTTGGCCCTCTTTATAACGTAACCCCCTGTCCCTATGGCCATCCAGCTGCTGGGGCAGTATGATCTGGGAAGTTGATAGAAAAAAAGAGAAGTTTATACCACAGCTTTCGGCAGTTTGATCTCCCCACAAAGATCAATTGAAACAACTGAGCAGGCAACTACAGGATGATCATGAAAGAGCTCTCTTATCAGGAGGACACCAATGAAGTCTCATGCCTATTCCCACATTCCGATGTTTTTCCAGCTCGTTTCCTGTCAAGCCCCCCAAACTGCGAATGACTAATACTTTCCTCTCTACAAACATTAAAAAGACTTTGAATACATATGTGTGCTCTAAACCACTGGCACCTTACATAAAATCGTAACACAAGAACAACTGTACCAGACCAACCACAGATCTGCTCAGTTCAGCTCTTGTCTTCTACCTTATAAAGCGCCACAAGAAGATGTGGGACAATACAAAAATAATCAATCACAGGGCAGCGTTTCCACGGTATATTCTCCTCCTCTCCAGCAACTTGCTGGTGGTATGTTGGTGTCCCTAATGGATTTTTCTTCCGTGAGTTTGCCTAACTCCTTTTTGAGCCGTGCCAGAGCTTGGTGCCTGTGACATCTCAAAGCAATGAGATGAACATTTTAACTACAGGTTTCAAAAACAAGCAGTTTTCAGCCCCACGATGTGCTGGATCCTTTTCCTGTCACCCAGTTCTGTAGCAGAAGAAAGTGCGAACAAACATTTCCTATTCACTTTCCCTGGAGCCACTCCCAATTTTGCAGACAGCTACCATTTCTCTCCCGCAGTCCTAAGGATCTCAATCTACTCATCCTCATGTGGAAGTCACTTTGTACAGCTGATTTCAGTTGCTATCCTTTTTTATATCTTTTTCTACTTTAGAGATGGGAGGCGGAGAGAGAAAAGTGGAAAGGAAACAAGTCTCCCAAACGTTGTTGAACTATGCATACAATGCTAATGACATAATAATAAAAATATAAATACAGTGGCATAACACTATTCTCTGTTCCTTTCCTAATAACTGTTAGTATACTACTTGTTTTAATCATTGGCACCAGACATTGAGCAGGCACTCTTGAGTGTTAAGATAGTTCATAGTTCACTACTTTGTGCAAAAAATGAGAATTATTGGTTCCTATATCCGCTACTTCACAATTTATATATGTGGATTTTTACCTGCCACTAATTTTACTGACTAGTTACTCACTAATGAAAGATCTTCCTCCTGCAATCTGTTTTGGTTCAACTCCTTGAATAACTTATTAGCAGCTGCAACCTCTTTTTTCTATTTTCCTTTCCTACATCGTTTATGATATGTTGAGCAACAGATACTCTAGCAGCAGGCATCCTATGAGACTCCACCACTGGCCTCCTTACACTGTCAAAACTGTCTATTTATTCCTGCCCTTTGTTTCCTACCCTTTAGCCAATTATTTATCCATAGAGACTCTTACTTCTTATCTCATGACAGCTAAGTTTTTCCAGGAGCCTTTGGTGAGGGACCTGTTGAATGCCTTTTCAAATCAAAGTAGACGATAACACCAGGATCTCTCCCTGACTCCTACAGAACTTCAGTAATCTGTGGAACAGAAGTTAACTCTTCTGCAATATAACATATTTATCTTTGTGTTTACCAACCCTATTCTTTACTGCTGTTCCTTCCAAATGGTCTGTTATGGTGTCTATTTCCCATTTGAATTCCTTTCAAGCCCGTGCATGAATACTGTCTGGTCCTGGCAATCTGATACTCCACATTTTGCAGCTTTGTTCTGTCCTTTCCTACTGAGGCTGGAAGTTAAGTCAGACCCCGTGACACATCCCCCACCCCTCATTTTCCCAGTACAGAAGGGTTCTGGCAGACAACATCCAGAGTATTTTCTGTCAGCAGTACAAGCAGATTTGTGTTCGTGTGATCATTCTGTATAGTCTCATCTGGTGCATCCCACACACATTTAGATAACCAGACAAGACCCTCCCCAATACAGACAACACCAAATCCGGGTGCTCAAAATCTAAGCCTCGATATAAAATTCAAATCTGAAAGCGACTCTTGTCTTTTGACCAAGCCAAGCATCCTGTATGCAGGGCACCAGCACTGGTTGGAAAAGCTTGAAGCCCTGCAGGTTTTGCCCTGCAGATCCCAGCTCGGTTACTCGGCACCAGCTCTTTCACAAAGTTCCCCTGTTTTCAACAGAGCACCTACTGCAAAATAACACTGAGCAGACTGTATATTAAAAAGCCATCCCACGCATATTTATAACTAATTTATTCTTCATTTCTTGTCTGTTGAATAACTAAATTACAACAGTGGCTCAGTAACCCCTTTTAGTTTAGGAAAGGGCAGCAGCTTCATTTGAGTAATATTTTAGTCCAATTAGTCCATTAGTCTCCAGTGGAGACCAGAGGAGAATGGAAACCAGTGAAACAAGAGTCCTGCAGGATTCCTTTTAAGTAACAGACCTCTGACTCATCTGATATCATCTGGTAGCCCTCATGATCCCTTCAAAGATATTTCGTATTTTCCAAGTGTTCCACAGAGACACTAAGCAGGCATTTGCAAGGAAGAGGCAATGTATTAACACAGGCCGTTGTGGATAATCCTGCCTCATGGAAGAGTTTCAAACTATTCATGCCTTGAAGGAGCTTCAAAGTATCTGAACAATTTGACTGCTACTCTTGCCCAAACCCTACGGAGCGTGGGTTAGTCTCAGCATAGCACTCCGTCTTTCCACAAAAATGTTGCTTGAGTGGAATTACTGTGTGGGGTTGTCCAACTCTGGATTTGAAATACGTTTCATGAAAAAGTGGGCAAAATAAAATAGACGTTTTCCTATCTGAAAAACAAAACTATTTTAAAACCTGCTTTAGACTCTTTGCTATGTAATGTGGCAGCTATGAGGTAGTATAAATACAGATATGAAGGCTCAAGGTGAAGAATTTTATGGACTTTCTGGTCCTATTTAACTGACAATCTGAAAGTTAGTGCTTAGTTTCAATCAATTACCCCTTTAATGAACGGAGAGAGCGAGCCTCCAAGCAAACAGGCATCTAAGACAGGCTGGAATCACTTCACATATGCGTTTGTGCCTATTCACAATAAAACAAGTTTAAAGCACCTAAAGGAGAAATTGCTGGATCAGTAAGAGGCGAATCCCACCTGACGAGCGACAGCTGATATATATGTAGGTGGCACCCCGGAACGTCTCCTCATTTCTGTCACCTTACAGCACCATAAACATAAGAACGATAATATTTTCTGTTCATACGGACAGAATTCAAAGTCCCTGTAAGTTGAGGCAAAGAGGCTTATCCTTCTCGGGAAGCCTGCCTTGGGGCATTTGTATCAACCCCAAACACTCCACGGAAAAAAATTCCTGTAGCCCAAGTCATCTCCTCTTAGAAAGTGACTTTAGCCAGCATGTGCGTACATGTATCTATAGATAGAGTCTCACCTATGGCTACAAGGTTAATACTCCAGGATTGCCCTTTATTCCTTCATCACTTCTAAAAGAAAGTTGCCTCTGTGTGCATCGGACTGCAGCTGCACCTCCATCGCTACCACCGCTGGACTAATTAATTCAAGGCTTGCTCGGAGATGTACGCTACTTCAGTGCAGTGACTCAAGACGTGCCTCAGCACAGGGTCGTTCTCCATTTTTGTGTCTCTGTCCAGGTTAGATGTGGAGAGCTTCAATGAGCAGTCACTGGCAAAAGACTGGCATTTCACAATAGGAATGAATTTTCAATTGGTCTCATGTTTTATATATATAATTTAATACTATGGCGTATCTTTTCATCCGAACGAACGCGAAGTCTTTCGCAAGTATATACAGCACATATATAACCACTGAAATAAAACTCTCAGCCTAGGATAAGAAAGAAGAACTGTTTGTCTCCCAAATAAAAATCATCATTGTTAAAAGAAAATACGAAGCTGTCTGGTGTCAACGTATGAAAGATGGGACCCTGATTTTATAACTCTCATCCAGAAGAAACCCTAGTTGAAAGCTGCATGATACTCAATTCATCTGCCTCACAGGGCTGAAAGGCTAAGCCTATTCTGCTAGGATTTGAGTCTGAGCTTTTCATGGAGAGTTTGTTTCTGACTCCCAAATAGCATTTTTCACTACATTTTTTTTTGTAATTTTATTCTTAGGTTGTTGTTTGGCATCACAAGAGCAACTCTACAACAAAATCATTGTTATAACTTATTTTTAGTTATTCACAAGCCTGAATCGCACTCATGAAGTTTCTTCTTCAGATTTCTGACTTTACGTGACAGCGTGAGAGGAAGAAGAAAGCCTTCATGTCCCATTGGGCTAACAGCCTCTGAATAGCAGCTTTAAAGAACAGAACCACTAATGTAGCTCCAGTCACCAGCCAGCGAGCGCGGGGGCTCCACACATGAAGTTCCCCTGCACAGAGAATTGCTGCTCATTTTACTGACAGATACATGTGTAGAAAGGACAGCTTCAATTTGAATTTCTTTAAGAACTTGACCCAAACCTCACTGAAGTTGAAAAAGCTGCACCTGCCTCTGCCACTTGTGTTGGCATAGAGAACCTATTGTTGTGCCATCTTTAAAGTGATAAAAATTTATCCTTCCATGCCACCGCTTATCCTAAAGGAGTGCAAAGCGCTTTGCATAATGATGTATAAGTTGTATCATTTCCCCAGCGTGGCGAGGGGATGCTGCTCTCTACCAGAGCACTGCTATAGAAGACAGGGAGAAAGAGGTAATCTTTTATTGTAGACAGCACAATTAAGCTATACAGATTACAGTCTGGAATTAAGGATAGAATGCTAAAATTAGTAACTGGTACCACAAAAGCTGTAATGAGCACAAATAGGATCACTAAAGAGAATCTAGAGTTCAATTGTATACAACTTATATTAATACTTCTATTATTTAACATTAACCTTCTAATTTGCTTAGTAGCTGGCGTATACCAGTAAGCACAAACTACAGAAACCCTATTTTTCTAGAACTCTTTGTCAAGTTGTGGAAAGCTATCATAATATTTTTTTTCCTATTGCAAAAGATTGTTTTAATACGTTACTTTATGTTTATAATTTTTATTCCATAAAAAAAAAGCCTCATCTTTCCTCTCTGGAAAACACAGACGTTCAACTCCATGAATATTGAGTGTTCAGTTCACCTAAAAGCCTCTCCAGAATGAAACCTCATGTTTATTTTGGTAACATCCTTTGGCCACTAGCCGGTCAGTATTTCAGGGGATGCAGGTGTGGGGCTCCCAGCTCCTTCCAAGTCTATCTCCTGATTTATGGCAATAGGTAACTGGATGAGACAATAGCAAGACGCTTGGATGAAGTTGTACATCTCCCCTTACATTATCTCCCCTTGCCAACACAGAATGGAAGTAAATAAAAGGAAGATAAATTGGCTGGAAACCAACGTTTCTTACGGGCATAATAGCCAGGAGTATATTTCATGTAAGCTTCTGTATTTCCATGGAGGTGCACTTGATAGGAAAACCAAAATGAACCCTGACCCCGCAGGAACGCGTGAGTCCTCATGGGCAAGCAAAGATAATGACGAAACCTGTGCATTAGGTCAGCACGAGATGCAGAAGAATACACTGGGTAAAAGAGGTGAGCAGGCATATGCACATGCACATTAAGGCACACCAATCCGTATATCAATAAGGTTTTTAAAATCAGATTAATTTCTACACAATTAACAAGGCTGTTGAAAGATCTGCTTTACAGCTGCTGCCGCTGCCAGGAGATGATGACAACTGAGGAAATGAAAATCAAAGGAGGAAACAATTACAACAATACTCGCTGAAACTATTTAGAGTTCTCTTAATAAGTCAGAGAAACAAGTAATTGAAAGAATGTATTTTATTGCTGATTAAGATAATACTTAATTTAGGTCTTATTTTTAAAAAGAGATCAAATTAACAAATCAGTTCTTTTGTTCGAATGCAAGTGTTCGAGTTCAATGCCTTCTCATTATGATATCCCAGGGCACGGAGATCTGGAGGGTGGGAGCTGGGAGAGAGCAAAGAGGAGAAGGAGGTAGGACATATTCAGGGAGAAGGGCCAGCTGGAAAGAGCAAAGTGCCAAAATACAATCGTATATAAAAATATTAACTCTTATTCATTAAAACCTAACAGCACAACAGTACTATGCTTTGCTTTTCTACCCATTAAGTTATACTAGCCTTTTCCTGTTCTGCAAAGGTCATAAAAATGGTCATTTTTAAGCCCAACATCGAAACCTATGGAACAAGGGAAATTTTAAATAAAATGTTACACGTGTTTTATGAGCAGAAAGACTGCCAGCATCTTCTTTAAACAACAAAATCCATATATCCTTTGCCTTTAAGTTGTTAACGCCATCGTGTCATATCTCTAGATATTGTAATTAAGAGAGAAGGAAATATAAAACAGTTGGAAAAATAAGTTAGCTGTGACTGCCATTTCTTTGAAATAAAGGGACGTAACCCAGCTAGTTGCCAGATTGCAAGAACAACAGGGGCCACTGCAAATTTTCTCTTAAATTTCAGATTCTGCCCCAGTATCATTTTCCTTTTTCTGAAGGATGAAATAAAATAAAAGCTGAAATGTAAACAGCATATGAAAAGACTTTCAGTTTTGATACAGAAAGGTAGGATTAATAAAAAAAGATGAGTATGGGCTCTTAAACAGTATGTTATAACCTGATAGTGTTTTGAAAAACTCAGACATATAAAAGTTAATCACAAAAACGCTGGGAAACTTGCCTTTGAAGGGGAAGGCAGCAAAAAATTACAGAACATCAGAGCTCGGAGGGAAAGGTAGAAAGAATTGTAAAAGGGTTAAAATGACTAAGATTAAGAAAGTGCATGACAACCGTTCTCAAAGACCTGATCTGCGCTAACAAAACCATATCCTATGCTTTTGATGAGACACTCACAAATGATTTAGCAAGAGGTGCTTTTGAATTATACCAGTGCTTTTTGGCAATAAAATGTCTTTTTTCGAGTTTTCATTTGTATCTGCCCTAAGCTGAAAACATCTTTGCTAGAAAATAAGATAGGAAATAAGCAAAACCAGGCTGAAGGTATTTTTAAAGGAAAATTTCCCTAAAAACGGAATTTATTGCAAATGTTAGCAAAAATTGATTAAAATAGATTTAAGAATTCAGGAAATACTAAATCTAAACAGTCAAATATAATGCAAAAGAGGCTCCAGATTTTAAGCTATTTAAATCAAGACAGCAAGGCATGGATTTCAATAGAGCTATGAAGCTTATAAAGGCCAAAGTTCTACCTTTACCTTCTGCTAAAATTCATTGAGTTCACTGCTTTTTTGTGTATGTGTTTTAAAATAGATGCTCTAGAGTATAAAAATGTCTGTCTTAAGCTGCATGTTAATTAAAGTTCAGTCTGTCTTTGACATATAAGCTTCAGTCAGTTTACAATTAATTGCTCTGAGGTCTGTTCTCCCGTGTCAGCGCGTTGGCTTACTCCAAAGCTTAAGGTCCCATCATGCTCTGTAAAATGGCATGATTCACAAAAGTCACTTTGCACCCTACAAAGGTGCAAAATTTACCCTCCTTGGGGAGAACAGAGTGATGATTTTGTTGGCTGTTGCCAGCCAAAAAAAAAAAAAAACCAAGAAATTTTCAAGAGCAGGGAACTTCTGCATGGTAGGGAGGAAAACTGGGGCATTGTTGCCAGATCTTCAAGCAACAAAAACCAATGGCAGCCCCACTGCAGCCCTTACATCAGCACTGAGCAGCCGTGATTCCAGAGGAAAGCAGCATGTTCTCCTTTCCACGTTTTACATCAACGACAACAAATCCCTAATGCAAAAACTGTGGCATTAACAGCAAAGCTTCCATTTCTCGTGGCCACCCTGGGTCTGGCCCCAAGCTGTTCCTGTTTAGAAGTCATCTTCAAGAAACATCTTTTGCCTTGAAGAAATACACATCTGACTCATATTCAGGTCCCACCTCTGAAACCAAATGCTCACATACAGCAAAGTGTATCAGTTTTACCTCTACCAGGTATCCAAGAAAGAGGATGCTATGTGATACACTAATACCTACACTGTGGCATCTACTCAGAGAGAAAAATGTCTTTTAAGTAAGTAAAATTGCTGCTGCCTCCCACTCACTTTCTCGTAACGTCCTGAAACCTTCCCCTCGATTTAATAAGACTCTTATGTTTGAAATTCCATTTCCAGCTGAAAACAACTAGAATCAAATGAACAGGGGCTGCCTTCCACTGAAGTCAGTGGAAAGTCTTCGCTGGACTTAACAAGGACTTTAATTACCAGAGGGTACATGACGCTCGCAGTGAGTCAATAAGTAGGTAAGACACACAGAGAAGCACAACCTGACCATAAATCTAAACCAGTATCTTTGAAGAAATGACCTATTTGGGGTGAAAAAAATCAGGGAATGAAAACATCCCCTAACCATCTCAAAATGCCAAAGCACCGGCAAGACACAAACTCTGCACTGAAGGGCAAGAAAATCAAAGATTAAGAAATCATTATACAAAAGTTTGCGTGCGGTGGTTTTCTACCTGCTTCAACCCCACCTTCCAGCTCCAGCAGCCCGGGAGCTCCCTGCACCCCAGTCCCAGTGCAACCCCAACAGCACCCCAGGTTCTTGAGCCTAAATACGCTTGTTTCTCACACTTCTCTGCAATACAGTGTATCGTTTGCGATGTGGCCGGCTACTGTCCAGCCAGCTGCCCCAGGGACCACCACAGCTCCTCCTGCATGTCTGCCCAGCGCAAGGAAGTCTACCAGAGGTCTGGAGCTGCCTGCTGTACCCCAGCCCAAAAATGTCCTTTAGCCAGCGCAGGACATAGCCGGAGCGTGGGAAGTTTAATATATATATATGCACATCAATTTGGATAAACTACGCGGTGACCGCCACGTGACAACCTTCTCCATTTACCCCAGTCCAGCCAAAGATGGATCTTTACCGACTTAAAGATAAATCCGCACGGAGCAGATTTGGAAGGCCAACTGAAAGGACCCGTGTTTGATTTAGTCTTGCTGGTTTTGATTGCTTCGTGCAGTTTTCTGCCATCGACAAGGCCCACCCTGTTGCAGAGAGAAGCTCGATGTACATCCGTGTGCTGCCACCAGGCCTAACAAAGAAATCACCAAAGCTCCTGCTCATTACACTGCAAGAAATGTTGCCCCAGGAAAGAAACTGTGAGCCATGGAAGATGTCGGTATACACCAATGCTTTTGTTGGGTCAAGACAATCAAGTAAAATAATTAGCAGCAAGATACTGGATCTTCCAGCTCTCGGGAAGCGGTGCGGTTCTGCACGTTGCACTCCCCAGAGAGGCTGCAAACGTCAGGCACAAAGAAATTAGAAGCCCAGGGAAAAAAAAAAAGAAAAAAAAAGAAGATAAATGTGGAGGATTTCTTTCAAAAATTTCATACCGGATAATTGTTTTATTAATTGTGAAATGAGAAGACATATTAAGCACCGCGTGGCCCAGGAGTGAGAAATCAAGAGTATCTCCCGTATTTAGGGAGATAAAGAGGAGATGACTACGGTGTGAAATCAGGAGGAATAAGAAACTGGCTTCCCCTTTTAAGAGCAGCATCAATTAAACCCAGGGGAGGCGGGTGCAGTTTACTAGTTAATTAGTCCAGGGATGTGGTCCTTTCATGTGTAATTCAGAACAGGAACACCTGGTGTGCGGCACTTCAAAGCACGGGGGAGGAAAAAAAAGCCAAACAATGCAGGATAGGTCACAAAAGAAAGCAACAGCACAAGAACAAAAACTGTTTATATCTGACCTTCACCCTGCTGTAAATAAAGCAAGACGGTTGGGCCCCCTCCTCCCGCCCGGGGAGAACAAACAGCTCTTGGGGGAGTCGCAAAAAAAAAAAACCAACCAGAGAAGGAGCCGGAGAGGGGGAAGAGAGAGACACGGTGGTAACTAATTGTTTTACAACCTAATTAAAAGGAAAACAGACAGAGATATAGATAGGGATATAATGATTTTAATCACGTTCTGATATGCAGAACCAAAAAAAAAAAAAAAAAAAAAAAAAGAGGGAGGAGGGAAAGGCGACGCGGGCAGTGCTGGGGGGCTGGCAGAAACGCCACCCGTCGCCCAAGAAGAGCGGGGGAGGGTTTGCTGCACTGACATCCTAACTGGGCCCCAATTTCAAGCTTTTGACTGGCTAAAAATTCAGGTGAAGTTACAAGCTCCGGCCTAGGAAGGAGGCAGGGTGGTGCCCGGTTCCTGTATGAAGAGGTGGGGATGTACAGACCCGCTCCTCCAAACCCAGAGGGAATTTTAGCAGCGTGCTCCGAAGTTTCTCCATCCCTTCCCGTGACTGCTATCGCGCAGCGAAGCTCTCCTCTGGCGTGCCCCCAGCGTGCTGAAACTGGGAGCAGATGCCCCGTGATAAAACTTTTACAGTGCTTTACCTCATCAAACACAATACAACTCATTAAACCTCGCGCACCAAAGAAGTAGGTGTTATTTCTGTTTTACAGAGGCAAAATCGAGAGAGAGAGAGAGAGATTCGTTTAGCAGCCATAAGCCATAGAATGACCAGCAGCGATGACTACCCAAACTTCTACAGCAAGTTTGCTGCTCAGTCAGCAAAACCACCAGAAGACAGCCAGATCTTGCAATATGAATAATATTTTGTTGGATGTCATTAGCACAGGAAATCTCCAGAAGAGCGCAAGCACTATTGGCAATGTAAGCATCTCAGATAAGTCTGTCAACTTCCAAACACAAAAAATAAAAAAAAAAAATCAGAATATCTGAATGCATACTTGAACCAGATCCCTTTATTGTATTGGTGATTATTTCATTCGCTCATCACTAAGCTTGATCTAGCACAGTAAAGAAAGATGCTGTTATTTTCAAACACTGGACTGCAATTTAAGAAACATGATTTATTCCTTAATCTGCTGCTATCTTTCTGTGAGTCCTGGAGTAATTAAGCTCTCTGAGTCTCATTTTGCCATCTGTAAAAGAGAGAAGTGGTGCGGAGAAACTGGGTTTGTGGAAAATGCCCCACAGAAGGGAGGCATTACTGCAGATAAAAGCTCACAGGTTTAAATAGAAATTTCTATGTTTCGTGAACTATGGAAAGTTATGAAGCCCTCACATCTCCTTCTAAACCACCGTCTGTTCCCCAAATCATTTAAACAAATTAAAAGAAGAAATATCACAACCAGGACTATTTTGCAAAACTTGCACTTGTGAGATAATAGTTGTGGATAAGACAACAAATAAAATTTGAAAACCCTCTGGACGTAACACACCGTGTCCATGCGTATGGACACGCTGGACATGAACAGCACCATGTTAATATCAGCAACAGCAGAAACACCCCGGGTGGCCGATAGTTCGGGAAACTATGGGAATAAAAGAAAAAAAAAATAATCCCTCTTCTCCTCTGTTTTCCTTACCAAACACCACAAAACAGTTTTTTCTTTTTTACAGGTGGAAAATGGGTATATTGGGCAACACACACAAGAATACATTTCAAAATGGGCTTGGTGATAGTTGAGAATTAAATAAACAAATAAATACAATTAAGCAGATGTAGTGATTTGCCTTTGCTTACTTCTCTATCATTTATATCCAGGCTAGGGATTATAAATGTGGGAGCATTTTCTAGAATGAGCTCTGCAGAACATCCTGAAGACCTCTCAAAGTGTTCTTTTTCAGCCATGTTCAGATGGGAAGAGCAAGCTCCCCTATTTTAAGAAAAATGTATGTTATTTAATGAGCAGTGGCCTCTCCAGAAGCTGTATTTGTCTTAAAGAAACAAGGCCATCATTCAAACTGCCACCTAATAGGAGTTCAGTGCTGAAAGATGTTTTGAGATATTTTGGGGCTCTTTTTTTTTTTTTTATTTTTGTGGCCTTTTTTGTTGTTTTGGGAAGGGAGGGGCGTTAAAAAGAAATATCAACCAGCACAAGTCTCATGAGAGTAGTGGTAATAAGGTGAGGTCTAAGCTGACCAAGCATTTATTTGGTGAAGGCATTTGACAAAAATCACAATGCTCTGATATAGATCTCCATAATACTTCTGACACATAACTCAGGTGCACTGCAAGATCAAAACCAGCACATAAATGTATCCTCGTGAATTGGATGCCAATGAGCCATGCCCCTCTTTCACCAGTTCTTCCCAAAAACCACTCCCACTCCACCATGCCTAGGACACAACTAACATCACCTACGCGTGCTAGTCAACAGGATGGCAGAGAAAACGCTCCCTGGGCTCCCAAAGCCTCCCAGAAAATGAAGGCACAGCCCAGCCATCCTCCTTACGCACCTCAGGCAGCAGAGCCAGCACAATCACCAGGCAAAGGGAATTCACAGACCTTGACCCCAGCATCCTCATTCCCAGGAAAAATGGGGAAAGACTGCTAGAAACGGGGCTGAGCTGCCCCAGCGGTGCGGTGCAACTACACTCCTATTTTCAGACATAACCCTCTAAGGACCCAGCAACCAGTCCTTTAACGTCATTGATAAAAACTGTAAAATCTGGGCACCAGGGTGTTTTGTTATGTACTTCTTTAATGTGAAAGCATTTCTAGAGCTATAAGGGGAACAGGTAAGAGTAGGTGGAAAGCAACTGGTCGGCTCCAAGCTAAATGTGCTCAAAGTGGTTTTGCAATCACATGGCCCACAGATATCCTAGGCTAGTCCGTGTGAACCAGGGGAAGTAAGTGTTTAAATACTTCGGACTATTAAACAACACAAGCCCCACAGTGGTAGCCCAACATTTAATTCCAAAGGGGAGTAAGAGGGGAAGGAGGAAATAAAAGATGAGGGCAATGAAAACTGAAGGAAACGCTTACAGGTCACGGGATATTACTGAGACTCAAGTTCTCACCAACTTCAGACCTCTTTAGGTAAGATAAGAAGTTAACCAGCTACAGAAATGTATGCTGTATATACTCTACCCAGCCAAAATATAAATATATCCAACTGTTAAGATAGTATTGCAGCATTTATTTGCCCTTGTAAAAATTATTCTATTTTTCCAATTTGTAATTACAAGACTGCTCTTAAGTCTTGCTAACTAAGCCCAGCCTTTGCTGTACCATTAAATTTGTCTCCTGTTGTGGTTCGAAAGGAACTGGAATAAAACTGACAATTTCAGTACTCCTGTCATCCTGAGCACAGTGGCTCAAGTACAGCGTGAGAAGAACGTGTTCTCAGGAAGAAAGAGGTATGAGCAGCGTCTCCTTAAAAGCAGCAAAGAGTGAATGAGAGGGCTCAGAGTGCCAGATGACAGGAGTTAGGAGAGGTTTCTCCAGAGCAGGAATAAACTGAAGCCTTTCTTGGAAGAAAAGCAAAATTAAGACCTGAAGGCGTACCCCAAGAGTTGAATGTGTTCTTGCCAAGAAGTAATTCTCCTAACAAGTTGGATTTTTTGGAGGTTACTTATTATGCTGGTGAAAGAGACACTTTCTCTTCATGCAATGCTTGATTTGCTGCAATAAAAATAGAACCTTCACTGGTCGGAAGAGGAAGGGACATCTTCACAATGAAGATTCAGATTTTTGTGTTCTCTCTGGTCCCTCAGGACAGAATCCATCTGACTTCCACATTTCCATAACTCCCTGGGGAGTTAAAAGGTAGAGAAATAAGCCATTTTGGGTACGATTCACCTGAGCTCTTTTAGCATCTAAGGTAAGAGGAACTTGCAAACTGCCCGTTCTTCCCCTTGATTCACAGGGAGCCCCGATAAATCATTTCAGAGTAAATGTTCTCACTGCTGAGTTTGGAAGAAAGGCACCACGGGTCCAGGGCAGGGGAGGCTGGGATGTTCTGCCGGGGCTCTTCTCCCAGGCTCACGGTTGAGGCCGGCAGGGAGCAGGGCAGCTCAGGGGGAAGCACCCTCTCCTCTTGCCGTGTCAGCTGGGAAGCATTTGCTTCACTACCATCCCTAACTTTAAGGCTTGTTGCTGAGCCCACCGTGCAGGTCTAAACGAACTAAGTGATATCCAAAGAGTTTGGGATCTCTGGACATGAATCATTCCCAATGAAATCTGATTTACACCAGTCCTCTCTTAAGAGCATGTTACTTTATACAAGAACTCCTTGTAGCCACTCATCCATACAACACCTCAAAGCACTAGACCCCCTAAAGACATTTGCTGGGATGAAACCAGCAGCATTTTCTACCTTCTCCCAGCAGCTTCCAAGTCCCAGCTGAGCCCCACTGAGCTGCGGTGGCTGTTAGCATCCTTCCACAGAGCTACTGGGGTCTTACCAGGCCAAGGTGTCCACTAGACACAATGGGACTCCTGAGACCATGGAAGTTGACTTAGTCTTTAGTTCAAGGTAAACACCTACAAAACTCAAGCAGTCGAGAACTCACAGGGTTTTGCACTACCTAGCTAGCTTCAGCAACAACCCAGATTGTAACCAGGACGTATATCAGAGCTAGCACTCTACATACTGGAGAAATAAATATTCCTGAACCCTGGTATCTTCATATGCCAAGTACCCGCATCAACAAAACCTCTTCAGTGTCTTACAGGAAAGAGTAGCACCTTCTAAACCATTAGCACCCTTCAAGCTAGTGCAACTATGATAAGTCACTGGGAATAAAAGTAAGCACAGTGCTGTTTTATTTGTGGCACTTCTATTTCCTTTAATGTGTGTCTGATAAAATGTTTTCTAAGCATTGCCTTCAGTATGTGTTTATCCCAAAGGGACCATTCCAGGACAAAAAATGCAGCACCCACTACTGCCAGGTTTGCCTTCAAAGTCATGAATACACACTTCATTCACTTGAATAAATTTCCTTTTTATCTAATACATCCAGTGATGCTTCAGGCTTGTGCTTGATGAACATGTCCTACCTTTCAGCAGAAACTCTGAAACAGAAGTTAAGTTAGCGAAGAACAAAGTCACCCTCATGAAAATATTTGTCATGAAAGCTCACATTTCAACAAGAGGCATTTATTTATTTTTAAATATTCTCACTGTAAAAGACCACTAACTTTTTGGGGAGTCGGTCCCTAGTGGTTGAGAGGTGCTAAGTGCCTTCAACTGTCACTTATTTTGGTGAGAAAGAGAACACACTTCAACAGGATAGCTCTGTTTGTGCCCAGCTAAAATCATCACTTTGCCTCCACCTGTATCTCCATGAAGGAGGAAGAAATAAGCGAGGCCAAAGAGTACAAATAACGTTACCTCACTTTCAGCTTTCACCATTTGCAAAGTAATGGAGAGAGGAGCCCCTTCCTCAGCCCTCAGGCAGCCCAAACAATTCCCACCCCATCTCCCGACACTGGTTCCGCTGCTGCGTGTGTGTCCCAGCCAGGCAGCCGATTGCACTCCCCTCTCCTTTAAAGAGCACCCTGATAATATGCAGGGCTAAAATGTCAGAAGCTATTAGAAACTCTCAGACACACAATATATCTCCATCCCCACGTTTTCCCCTTACACTGTGCAACAACAGACAACAGGCATGCAAACTGCTCAGCTGCAACTGTTCCAAGTCGAATAATTACAACTTGTCAGAAAGAATTAATTTTCCCATTTCTCATAAAGATGTGTAAAAATTACCATGTTATTATACACTGACACTCTCTGGAGGCAGACACAAAATTTAATTTTGAATTCTTTCCGCATATTAAATTAAATCCATAAATAAGAGTTTAGGCATTCACTCGGAAGCATATGTTCATTGGGAGCGAAAGCCAACACGAGCCTGGCTGTAATGGTTGTTGTAATGTTTTAATAGCTCGCTTCTTCTAAGC
>JAOXJM010000001.1:71224773-71235915 GCA_026413425.1 Tringa solitaria | reverse complement strand
GTAGCAAACGGGAAGGAAAGGGTTGTGCATGTAAAAATTTACTTTTTTTCCACTTCTTTTCATCCCTTTAAATGGCCTACTGTCTATATTTTTTATACAGAAACGCTCTGAAAGTGTTCCCAACACCATATTCACGTGTTTTTCTTCACATCAATTGTCTTGCTGACCTGCACCTTGCACTATCTATGTACAGTGGAAAATCAGGACCTGTGAAATATTCTTCTCAGCTGGCACCCAAACCTTCTCCCTTTCCACAACCCCCTAATTCCATTCTGCCATTTGAAAAGAGGTCAACAAATAAATCAAGTTTAAAAGAGCTAAGCCAAGAAATGCCTTATTTTTAGTGAATCCAGGCTATCAAGTAGGAGAAGAAAGTGACAGAGCACGCTTCTTCATAACCAGCCTGGGCAACACCTCTGCTTCTACCCCTCCTCCCCAGCAATGCACCCAGCGATAAACAGCTCACAGCAACAGATCTATGCAACATCAACACCCTTGATGTTTCAGAGAAATCCTGAGAATAGTTGTCTCATGCTACACTCTTAGTCCTACAGCTTGGCACTAGATATTTATGTGACTCACCCAGAAACGGAAAGTAAGAGAACAGTATGCAGCAGAATACGCTCTCAGTTCCACCAACAACCATAGACACTTAAGAGGTTGCTTCGGCATCTTGCCTATAATTTAAACTGACTACCAAAGAAGTATTTGCATACTTAAAAAAACATGCTCAAAAAAACCCCCACACTTAAAAAAGCCAACAACAAAAAAACCGAAATACAACCAAAAACAATAGTCAGTTTTCTTAGCCAACCTAAAAGTTTGTAAGGAGGGTGGCACCATCATCTTCTGCTCATCTGCTCATAAAAAAAAAAGGAAGTTCTTCATTTAAATTTAAAACTCACAATAACTCAGCACCGAAGAATGAAGGGAAATGGCAAAACCTAGTCATACGTATCAAACACAGGACCTTTCTTTGAGAGGACTTTGACAGTTATAAAATATACCCAAAACCGACTCATTTCACTGTCCCATCCTTTAAATGGTCATCTCTACTTGATTCACGGACCCTGTGCATTATCAAATTTGTGGACTGACTGTGTAGTAGTGCAAAGATGGGTGAAACCACCCAGTGTTACTTGCACAGCTCACATCATCAGTGATAAAGTACCCAATTACAAGTTCCTTGTGGTGGTGGAAGATGACACACACTTTATCATGCGTTACAAAGGCAAAAAAGGAAATCAGACCATCACAGAAAAAACACTAAATGGAAAAGCAGGAGCTACTGAGATTAGAATATTACCCATTTTACCTTCTTATTACGATAAATATCTTATCTAACAACATAGAAAGACAGCATATTGGTTTCATGCCTAGCTCGAGAAGAAACTATTTAACAAAAATAGTATTTATGAAGATGCATCTCGCCCAAATTCCATGAGGGTCTTAGTACACTTCTAATATCAGCTCCAAAGAGGAACACCAGTGATGTCCTCACGTGCCTATGTAATTTGCCCTTTGGTGCTTCTTGAGAATGTCTTTTTTTTTTGGTCACTCTTAAAAGATTTTACACACAAAATTGAGGCCACAGATTGCTCATGGAAGTATTTCCTTTGGTGATTATCTACATGCCACAATCAGTTAAGAAGTGTTATTTCTGACTTGTGAGTGGTTAGCACATATTCAAGAGAAGAACACCACATAGAACGCCAAGTGAGATATTTTCCAGGAAAACGCTGATTGTGCCAAAGTTCTCAACACTTTTAGGGATGGTAGCTGTTGCAATGATCACCAGACAGCTGCCAAAAGCCTCCCAGACAGTGAGTTCCTTGACCTCGCACAAGCAAGCCAAATTTTTAGGACAAAATAACTTCCTAAAGACATTCTGCATTATTTGACTGTCTTGGGTTAATTCCTGGGATAGATTCATACACATAAAGATGTGTTTCAGCAAGACAATTATTCTGCTCTGGTTTGACTACAAAATAAATGGTTAAATCCACTAGTCACTGGCTCATAAAACAATTTGTTGAAATAATGAATTCAAATATACTAATAGGATACAGAGGTTCACCATTAATTGTTTAATCCATAGCTGCATAATACTGTACTGAATTATTTTCCCCCTTTTACCCCTGCTAGGAACTGACACAAGTACAATAATTAAAATAAATTTCAACACAACCATTTGGAAAATTGCCAACATTTTCAAGAACTTATAATTTACTTCCTCCCCCCGTTTCCCCAAGATAAAATACAGTTTTGACATCTTAGTAAAAAAACAGTTGCAAACTGTTACTTACAATTTAGGAAAAAATCACTGTTTTAATCATGACCTTTCATCTGTCCTTGATTTGGAGGAAAAGGGTGGGGGAAATTGGCCACTTATAGAAATAATCCTACTGGGCTTTCGTCTCATTGATTGACAGCCTCATGTGGCTAAACACATTCACAATTATAAATAAAAACTACCCCTCTCAAAATGGCAGAACTTACCCTCCATCAAGCAAGATGTGCTTGGAACAAGTATAGCTTTTAGTGGAGATGGTGAAAATGACCTTTGAAATATGTGATAAATACCAACTCTGCTGTGTTGTCCATCTCCAGCCACATTTGACAAAAGGATATTTCCAATCATTATTTACGTAACGCTCAGAATAGCTAAATACTAGCCATGTCATTATTACAAGAATTAGAAATATATTAACAAAAGCTAGTGTTAATAGTACGGTAATAATATATGCCAACAGGCTCTCTTCAATTTAAGATCATATCTGAAAATGGGCTATTTGAAGAAAAGTACAGCTACACTATTAGCTGTAGTGTCGTTGCAGATACTTTCAAAATGTGACATATCACTTCATGTTTGCTAAGGCCGTACCAAATCAGGGCCTTGTTGGCATTTGTGTGAGTTCACAAGGAACCAGTTCAGAAATTGCTTCACAGTTTCCCACTTTTCTGCCAGCTTAACTTTCTGGTTGGGCTCACGGAAGGGCAGAAGAGCCCAGTTCTGGGCAAAGGGGAACTGCAGGAGTACATGGCCAGGGCAGAAGGCCAGTGGAGCAGGGCTGCCCCTTTCTTCCAGCAGCAGGTGTAGGCATCACCAAACCACATACCAGAAGGGGACTTGAAGTGACCTCTGGCTCTGCTGCTAAAACCTTCTCCCTTGTGGCTTCGTTTCTCCAAGGTCAAAACAGATATATATTGAACCTCACTTTCCTTTCTAAAGGGCTCTGAGACCACTGAAATCATAGAATGGTTAGAGTTGGAAGGGACCTTAAAGGTCATCGAGTTCCAACCCCCCTGCCATGGGCAGGGACACCTCCCATGAAACCAGGTTGCTCAAAGCCCCATCCAGCCTGGCCTTGAACACACTTCCAGGGATGGGGCATCCACAACTTCTCTGGGCAACTAGTTCCAGTGTCTCACCACTCTCACAATAAAGAACTTCTTCCTGATATCTAATCTAAATCTTTCCTCTTCTAGTTTAAAACCATTACCCTTTGTCCTGTCACTACACTCCCCAATAAACAGTCCCTCTCCATCTCTCCTGTAGCCCCCTTTAGGTACCATAAGGCCACTATAAGGTCTCCCCGGAGCCTTCCCTTCTCCAGGCTGAACAACCCCGACTCTCTCAGCCCATCTTCATAGCAGAGGTGCTCCAGCCCTCTGGTCGTCTTTGTAGCTCTCCTCTGGACTTGCTCCAATGGCCCCATGTCCTTATGTTAGGGGCTCCAGAGCTGGACACAGTACTCCAGGACCAGAGTGGAGTAAAGAGGCTGAATCGACCCCCCTTGACCTGCTGATCACGCTTCTTTTGATGCGGTCCAGGATGTGGTTGGCTTTCTGGGCTGCCAGCGCACATTGCCTGCTCACGTTGAGCTTCTCATCAACCAACACCCCCAAGCCCTCCTCTCCTCAGGGCTGCTCTCAATTCATCCTCTGCCCAGCCTATATTTGTGCTTGGGATTGACCCAACCCATGTGCAGGACCTTGCACTTGGCCTGGTTGAACTTCATGAAGTTCACACAGGTCCACCTCTCAAGCCTGTCCAGGTCCCTCTGGATGGCATCCCTTCCCTCCAGCGTGTCGACCACGCCACACAGCTTGGTGTCATCAGCAAACTTGCTGAGGATGCACTCACTGTCACTGTCCATGTTGCCAACAAAGATGTTACACAGTTTGTAATGGGTAGAGTGCCAGTAAAGCCCACCCTGGAAATGGGCAACCAGCCCCCTGCTGTATTAGTTTCTAGTGATGCTGTGAATATCATGCCACACTGCGAAAGGCAGAGAGGTGGATGTACCACGGAGCACAGCCTCAAACTGTGAATGTGGCTTGTGAATCTAGGAAAGGAGGAGACGGAAAACTATTTCAGACTCTTTCATACCTTTCCCTAGACGCTTCTTTCCAAAATCAGAAGTCAAAACCCAAGCGATTTGACAGAAAATGCTGTGTAATGATCACACAAGCCCCCAGTCACTTTGGAGGGGGGGAAGACCCACTCTCTTTCCCCATCACCGGGCTCCCCTAACCACTTCTGCTTCTGTACTGGAACCGCACCCAAGTCACCATGCGAGAAAACACACAGGAGCTCCTCACGCACGTGCAGACACACGTATCCTCACACGTACCTCAAAGGGGCTTCAGAAATCAAAAGCTGCGTTACAAGTAACATTCCTACAAACACTTCTTTTCAGCCAGCCGGTATAAGGTATGAGTTTTACTGTCTTGAAGCAGGCTCAGAAGTTTCACAAGCCTTCTGAGAGAAGGGGTAGGGGTTTCCCCTCTCCCTCCCGTCGGCACCCCACCTCCCGAAAGCCGGAGAGGCACTGAGCCGAGCAATTTGGAACAGGACCCGCGGCAGCAGATCGGCCCAGGCAGAAACAACGCTTGTCTGTCTAGGTAAGATCCCTGCCAGCCTTCCCGCTAAAATTAGAAAACGGGCGACAGTACCTTGGCGCCTGTCACTTGCTGGAGACGAATCTTCGGCTCTTTCCGCAGCCAAAGGGTGGCATTTTGATTCCTGCCTGCCAGCTCCAAGTCGCGGCACTCCCCTGCTTACGGGCTGGGCTTTTCGGCAGCGGGACCCTCTCCTGGCATCGGCTCTGCCCTCTGCCTCGGCCCCAGCCTTCCCCCCAGACTGCAGGGACGGGAGAAAGCCCAGCCAGGGTCAGCAGGGCTTGGAACAGGCAAAACTTTCCGGTGTGGAGGGGGGGGACACACAACGATTTTCATTCGCCGCAGATTAAAACTCCAGCCTGGCGAGGTCAAGAGGTAAATTCAGCGTGGAAGCAGGCGCGCTCGTAATTCACACGGTTATATCAATATCACTTTTTAATCAAAAGATCTCAACCTCTTTCACATAGATCACAAACACTAAGCGTCACAATATTCCTGTGACAGAGCAATGAATTATTGCGCCCACTTTTATTAAAAGTATTTAAGTTGATCTATTACCTATGTAAGTTACAGATATATCCTACTGTCACAATCTCGAACACATTGATCCTCACAAATCTTCTCTGAAGTAGGGAAATGCTATTTTCTCCATTTTGGGTAATTGGAAACTCCGGTGCAGACAGACTACGGCCAGATGTAAATGATCGAAAAATCCACCTAATCCCCGGGCCTCCACTTTCGACTGGCTAGGCATTTCTAAAGGCCTTGAGACATCCAGTAAGAAAACACCAGGTTTGGGATTAGGCAGAATTTAGGCCTAAATTTGGTTTGAAAACCAAATGCACTCAGTTATCTTTCCCGCTGTACCTCCTTGAAGCCACCGCAAGGCACGGGGCTCTCAGCTAGAAGCTGAGGCTGCAGCCGAGCACCACGGGGGACAACCTCGCGTGAGGGCTTCAGGCTGTCAGCTCTCTAAGCAGCAACCCTTCCTTCATCTATAACTGAAACAGAAAATAAGTATCCATAACAGGAATAATAATAGCAGTAAAGTTTTACTGAAAAAAAATGCCCACCCTATCAGCTAAAGACCCAATACAGACAAGTTACTTCTTCAAGAAAAAAAGAAAAAGTTGCTTTCCTCGCTTAGTTGCTTCGTCTTCCTTGTAACAAGCTATTTTGTGATCATTAGAGAGGTTTACACTGTAGAAATGCTGAGAGGAAGAAACATAGAGGCTAAGTTTTTAATTTAATTTTAGAAAGTGAAAAATCTCTTGGGTAAAAAATGACACCTCTGCTTTTTCCAAGCTACAGATGGGTTGAAGCACTTAGTGTTTGGCTAGGCCTGCACGTACATTATAAAGTTACCGTGCTGTTACAGTTATTATTGACAAACCTCTTCAAAGAACAGTGTTTTCTGTCAAGTGTGAAATGCAGCATGTTTACGCAAAACAGAAAATAAGATGCTCCTCACCCTACAGTTTTAAGTCCACACTTTATGAAACTATCATTAGGTTGTTACATTGCTATAAAAGGTTGGAAAACAAAATACTGCTTTCAGAAAATTATACAAAACCTCATGGGTTTCTTATATATATTATTCAGGTCTCATTTACCCTTATATTTGACATAAATGAAAACAAAACAGCATTTTAAGCTCCTGGAAATGACAATATCATGTTATCTAGATAAGTAACACACAGCTATTATTGAAATTCTGATAGCATTTGCTTTACTGGTAAAGGAAAATTACCTGTAATGCATAGTTTAAATAATTACTTTTAAACAAAAGCTTCTTTTCTACATCGCTTATTTATCTTCTGAGACCAGCTCAGCAGGGCTATGTATTTTATTAAAATTGCCTTCAGACTGCTAATGGTGGGCTGTGCGTTAGCACAGTAGAAAGGATGGCCGTTTGACTCCTGTTCCTAATATCGGGAGTCGGTCCAGCCGCTGAAGAGCCAGAACTCTGCTGTGCATTTGAGTTAAGTTAGCAACACTTGGCTTGCTAATGATCCTGGCGACATTTCAGGATGATGGGTCAGACAAACTGGAAAGCTTATAATTGTGCCTACAGCAATAACAACAACAAAAAAACCCATTCTGAAATTCCTTTTACTGACGTTCCACTTGATAGCAAGTCTCCTGACTGGAAATTATTTTGTAAGCTCTCGCCCAAAATTTCTCCATTCTCTGTCTCTCATGCTCAACCTTGGATGTTCCCTGTGCCACATCAGGAAATGGTATAACAGCTGAGAGCTACTCTGTGGTGAGTTTATGTGGCAGATAAGCAACACAAATCATCCACATAACTTCCTGGTAGATCTTGTTTCCTCTCAGAGGAAGCCACGGTCAAAGTGTGCTTTGAACCACGAAGCGTAGGCACTGAAACCTAAAGTCCTCCTTCCAGAGAAGCCATGGACCAAACACACACCTGCACCCGCACCATGGTGCAGCTACAAGCCCTGGGCATGGGTCTTACTTGCCCCACGGAAACAAGGGGGGGCCCAGCTCGGTTTGGTGACTCCTTTCCATCACCAGCACCAAGCCTTTCACGTGAAAAGCGTGTGCGTCTACATTCTCGCATCCTTACATTGGCCAACTTCATCTGCTTGATTAAATCATTCCACATTTATGTGCGATTACTTATTCACACACAGTTAAATTAATCTGTTGAACATCTTTTTCTTTAATGTGATTAAAACTCTAGAATTAAAAAACTACAATTTTTCACATGAGAAAACACTACAAAAGTAGTACACTTCAGAACTGAATTTGGTGTATGAGGTAGTCTCTTTGCTTCATGGAACAGATATCTGACTGGAAGCAGAAAAGGAGGCAAAAACATGATCACAGGAGAACGTGGGATTTGTCCACTGCGTTGACCCTGTGTTTCAGTGAAGCTTAACAGCTCCACAGAGTTAAAATTCCATTTGCTGGAATTTTAACTAACTTACGTGACGCTTAAGGAAAATTATGAAAAACGTTCACTAGCTGATTTTCGCAAGTTCTGTGGTGCCCACACAGCATGCCAGCTTCAGAAGGAGACTTACTCATCATCTCTGAAAAACAGCCCAGATGCACACTGCTTCCAGGTAAGCTGGACCTACACCTCACAGTAGAAAGCAACATTACTAAACACACACAGAAAGCAGGAAAGCCAGAAAAAGCTCTTGACTCTTTTTCCTAAATAAAGAGCATTTCCCCCTTCAGAAAAAGCGAACAAGAAGTTAACACCCACACATAAACCTCAAAGCCAAAGAAAGGCAAACTTTTTCAGAAACCCTGTCCCTCAGTTGGCCCAGCCACACCAGGGCTGGTTAGATCCAGGACTGGAAACAGCAACAAGACTTCCCACAGGGAAGCACGAATTAAAATCTTGAGCTGTTAATTACTGATTCACTTATTCCCATTATCCAGGTTTCAGAAAGAAAATCATGCACCTATCACAAAGCAGGACGCATACACAAAAACTAACTCGCTCACGGGAGGAAGCAGAGGAATCACTTATTTTCACTTAGCAATGCTTTTTAATTGCGGGCATTTTTTGTTTTTAAAAAAGTGTTTCTAAAGAACAAGAAAAATCATTAGCAGAAAAATGACCAGAAGCATTCTGACCTAAACTAAAGAGCTAAAAAGAATCCAGCCATGCACATATAAAATTTGCTCGCTTGTAAGAGGAAATCAGGAGCAAGCATATAAGCTACCGGATTACAATTTCAGATACCAAGCAGGTTGATCCAAGCCGTTTTTACGTTTGTGACATTTCTCCAAGACTCTAGTGCCACCTTCTCACTCCCCATCTCATCTCAGCTGCCCTAGCTCCACAGCTTTTAGGAAGACATCATATTTGATCAGTCATCTACTCTGCTGTTTCTTAGAGCCACGTGATTTTCATTACTCATAATATTTATGCAAGAGATCGCCACCCATCCTACCTAACGTGATTCCCAAAGCCATCAAGATTACTTTAAAAAAAATAAATATCTAGTCTTGGTTGCACTGAATCTATTTTTTTTTAAAAAGAGGCAAAACAATAGCTCCTGCTTGTCAGAACCAGACATGTGAAAGGACGTTTCATGCATGTTTTCTGGTTGCACTCAGCTTCTTCAGTTATCATTTCCCATTTTGTTCCATTCTCATGGATGTGTCAGTGGAGGATGTGCATAGTTTTAACTTGTCATCTATGAATAGTCATCCACTGATTCTCAGCTACTCGAGCAATTTCTGGATGAAAAATGAAGGGACTAGAACCTTATCGTAAGTCTCTTCAGTGCTGTAAAATCATCCTAATTTCTTCTTAGGGGACAATTCTTGCAGTTGAAATCCATGAAGACGTAACAGTAAGCACCCTCGCATATGAACACTCCAATAAAACTTCACAATACTATTTGGATTAGTTCCTTTGACATAAATATGACACTCTTTAGACCTGGTGGGTATACTGATCAATCACACAGAGGTGCCCACTCACAAGCGAGCCTTGCGAACAAGCATCAGTCATGGATTTTCACAAAATCAAGCACAAAACAAACCAAAATCACAGCCATCCACGCAAATAAAAGATTCAGAACTCAAAGTTCAGGATGACACAGAAAACTAATGGTGTACAAGAACAGGGGCTTCCTCCCTCTCACAGCTACACTCAGAAATGCATGCAAATATTGTGAGCTTGCAGATTCCCAATTTAGCAGTCGGTTTCATTTTGAGACCTTTTTGGAGGGGAAGTAATACACTGACAGCAATTCCTCCCAACCCACTTCCCACCGTTGCCACACAGACTTAAATTCTCACGCTGACCAAACCCATTATCTGCAACAGAAAAAGGGATTATAATGATCACTTGCCAGAGAACATTTATATTATTTACCAACCTAGAAGCAAAACTGTGAGGTGAGCGTACAGCCTCGGACAAACCCCTTTTCATTGCTTCATAGACCTATGCTCTCCAACCTACAATGGGCGTCCAAACTGCAGGCTGCAGATTTAGTGTGCTTTACTGCATCTGCGTGGAGGAAATTTTTGCAACTGTACCAATACCCGCCCTTTCTCATCAAAATCACATAGAGGGAAAAGTCATAAAAATGTATGCTTTATTCGGGAAAAGGTCGAATAATTTGTTTTTAATGACTTTAAGACAACCTACCCAGAAAAAAAAAATACCAACACGTACACACACTCCCCCTTTCAATCTCTGGCTGCTTTTCATTTTCACCAGTAAAACAAGTTCTGCCACATGGTTCAAATTTTTTATAGATTAATCTTTATACTGTCATTTTTTTTTTTAATATGATGTTAAATTAAACTGCAGGGTTAAACAAAGGTATAAAAGACCATACATACATTTGTATATACAGGAACATGCTGTATTTGACAGTTGTCTTCGCCACCCTTTCCATTTCACTTGTTACCACTGTAACTGCAAACTCTTTGCAGCAGGACCCATGTCTTTCTAGTCTTACTTGCAGTCCAAATTTGATCAGAGTTTATAGTAACACAGTGTTTATATGTCAAGGAACTATAATAAAAATTCACTCACTATTCCTATTGTGTGGAAAGGCACATCTATGAAAATCAAAGGGAGCACATGAAAAGATAATTTATAAATATTTGAGAGTTGAACGTATCCTGATCAAAGGCAGTGGAAACGGAGGCTGAGCCTGAAGAATTATCTGAAGTCTGCCACACTTTAACTACCTGTTCCTAGCAGACAACTAAACTGTTATGAAAAAGCACAGAAACTGAGCTGTAATGCTAAACATATGACCTAGCACACATAGGGAGACAGCCTGATGCATTGCACTGGTTTGCTCGGAGATGATGTAACTTCACAGCAAAAACCAGATGCCAATATATGGGTTTGAAAATTTCAAGAAACCAAGAAAGCGCTCGCAAATTAAAAAGAACCCAAACATCCTAACCCAGAAGATAAATTCTTCCAAACCAAACAACACATCCCTAATCATCTTCGTGCACGGCTTCTTAGAGGTCTATTAGTGACATACACGGAGAAAACACAAATCCTTCATTCTTAGAAAAATTTTGCAACTAAGAAAAACATATCTATTTTTACAATGCTGCCTTTTAGTTTGTATTGATGAGTTTTTCTCATAAGTGCAGGGCACAAGATTATTTCAGATTAGAAAGTGATTTATTCTCTTATCAGCCACGAACTTCTTTTGACCTCTGAGTTTGAGCCAAACTTGCTGTATGTGCCTTCAAACTCTCAGTGGCAGGAGT
>JAOXJM010000001.1:71187280-71200854 GCA_026413425.1 Tringa solitaria | reverse complement strand
TAGTAGTATATTGATTTTACATACATTTCCATATGCTTAAATAGCTTTAGACTCTATGTTACTGAAGCATTTAAGATAACACCATTTAAACGTAGTTTTTTTCCATTTATCATCTTATCAGAATCCGTATTTCATTCCATATATAACTGGTTGGATATGCAGACAACAAAGAAAAAAAAAAAGAAAAAAATCGTTATCCCATCGGCCAATGTATCGACAAAACAGATAATTCCTAAACAATATCAGACTTCAAGGCCCTCATAGCTGCCTGGATGATTTTCTGGCTATTTCAGCCCAACTCACACGTTCCTTATAACCTTTGGTGTGCTGACCCCTCCTTCCCTCGGTTCCACATATTGGAAGACTCCATTTCTTGCTCCCCAAACGAGCACTCCTATTTTCTTGCACTTGCCATTTGCTACCTCGGAAAGGCAGAAAAAAGAACTCAGCGATTTATTCTCTCCTGAAAGGTTCAATGCCTGCCCACAGAAGGGGACGTCTGGAAGAGCCACGCTCCGGCTGCTGCGACAAGTTCCATCCTACCCGTTTGCATGCACATTCCCAACTTTACCAAAAGCAACAGCGTTGTCCTCTGCTTCTGCCAGGCACTTATTCAATTTTATTTCTCTTCCACAGTTCAGTACTGCTCTTTCCGTGTCGCTCTCTCTGTATTTCTGACCTGAACTTTGGGAGGAAAATAACACATCTCATCCAGACTAGAAAGGAATAGTTCAGTTTAGGTCAAGCTTAGCTAGCAAGGCTCTCAGCTAACTCTGGGGCTCAAATGCAGCCTTAGCTATAGCTCAGCTGTATACGGTTGCAGCAAGAGCATTATCCTCTTTAAAACAGAAAGAGTGATGTAGGCAGATGAGTTAACTAGTTGTAGCTAAGCTCCCCCCAACCATTACTACCCAGCCACCAGCCCAAAGAGAAAGACAGCAACAGAGACACACGAGCCAGGGGGCTCAAAGTCTGGCAAAGAACTCTACAGGTTAGGTAAACCTGGTTAATTTTATCAAAGTTACTACTGGATATAAGAAAAATCAGCATTTCAGAGGCTTTTAACTTGGGACCTGAGCTTTCCATCGAGACAGAGGGAAGAATATTTTTAATAAAAGCAAAACAACTTATTTTTTCTCTCAGCTTGGGTACAGCTGAGCCATTTTGGCTGAAAAATTCTTTTAAATTTTTTTTTTTTAAATGTCTGAGGCAAACACCCAAAACGGAAAATATCAGCCAAAGCTGAAATCATTTGGCAAAGATATAAACAGCTGAAAAGAGAGTTTTAGGATGGAAAGCAACAAGCAAGCTTCAACACAGACATAACTTCCCATACCTTCTACTGCCTTTTTCCTCACATTCCTACAATGGTCAGGAGCAGGGACTTCCCACCCTCAGAGCTCCCTGCTGTATGATGCCACTGAAGCTCATAACCAGGTAAATCAGAGAGGAATAACTGTATATGTGCAGAAGTTAGCAATAACTTCATGTCTATGACAATAAATAAAATCACAGGAAATTAATGAAGGTTATATGCTATCAGTATCCATGCTAGGAGAAAGTGCTTGACAATCCAGTAGGCTATTTCCAGACGCAAGTTCTTAAATAGCCATAAATACGTCAAGAGTTTTAAGAATATCTCCTAACGGGTCATTTCCAAAGGTACATAAGATGTTGCGGAGAGTAAGCCAACATCCATCTGGTTAAGAGGAATCCCGTGAAGGGAGACCAATTCTGGGGTTTGGGGATCTTCTTTTGAACCCCCTGACCTTGGACGGTGTTGAAAAGGGGTGTCTGAACTCAGACACGGGTCAGCACAGCAAAGCCCTCAGCACAAACTATCCAGCAGCCAAACACAAACCCCAGGGCCAGGATTCACCCTCCTGAATCCCACCTTTATTTGTGACATGCATATACCTACTACAGGTTTTGGGTAAAGAATATGCTTCATTTTTACAGGTAATTGTTCGTCCTGAGCGAGTGCAGCGTACAATCACTGGAGGAAAAGATTTGCTTTGGTGAATTAAAATCATGGGGTTATTTCACTAGAAACGCAAGGAAGCACACAGCTAAAAAGATTAACAAGTAAAATATTTTATCTTTTTTCTCTTTTTTACTCAGTGACATGAAAGCTCAAGACCCTTATAAATGCCAAATGAGACTTCACAAGTTTGCATGGTTGAGTTCTGAACAGAGAAATATTTTGGGGTGCAAGCCACATATTCTGTATTAAGGCAAAAAGGAATTAAAAAAAAAAAAAAGTTGACCATAACCTGAGGCCTTGGCTCCAGCCAAGTGCCTGTTGTTATGAAAGCAAGGTGCTCCACACGATCTAATCATAGCACTAAACCTTGTTACAAGCCCTTTTACAGCTCCAATATCTGGGTTACATGGAAACACGCTGGAGAGCCTCCTTGTACTATGAAATAAATGTCATTCTGACTGGCATCCTCTCTTCCAGCGAGTAATTTCCCTCCGCTGATAAATCGATACAGCAAAAACAAATGAGAGCGCACAATGGGCACATTGAGGATTACATTTTTATTCATTTCAGAGCCCCTGCAGCAGAGTTTTTTAAACTCAATAGCAGAAAATGATGCACTTGAGCTGAGGTGGGGGGAGACAGTGCTTTAGAGAGGAAGAGAGAAGGAAAAGAACAAGAAAGGAAGGGAAAGAAAGAAAGAGAGGGAGGGAAGGAAGAAAAACAACCTCAGCATTTACAAGCCTAGATTTTAAAATGTCTGAAGTTCAGGGTGGTTTTGTGTCCAGTGAGCATTTAGTTTGGCTCATTTCTAAGTTCTTGCTATTTGTTACAGCAACAATAATTTACCTTTTCCCCCTCCCCTCCCTCCCTCTTTAAATTTTGATCCTAACTATTCCATTTTTTGTTTCAAGGAGCTCTTCTCACCCCTTCCATTACAGCAGCTGTACTCGTATAAAGAGGACACCACCAGCACCGTCTATATCTATAATGTCTTGTACCAAAACAGTTATGTCAAAAGGCATACATTTGCTATGGTGGACATGTAATTATAGGAAAATGCAGCAAAACATCTAGACTTCAGAGTTTCAGCTCAAGGAACTAATCCAGCATCCAGTGGGGTCAGGAGAGATATTTTCAGTGACCTGTAGCAGGTTTCGACTCAGACCAAAAGTAAACAAACCCCAGCCTGGTCACCTTTAATTATAGCCATGTGCCCCTGAAACTTCAGGTTTCCGTTTTTTCTATTTATGGAGCAGAAGTGAAAAGAGCAAAACTGCTTTTTTCCCCTCAAGGCATTCAGCCAAAGAGGGCACAACCATGGATTTGTTTGTTTTCGATGGTTGGACAAGATGATCTTGAAGGTCCCTTCCAACCTAGAAGATTCTGTGATTTACTGATGCACAGACCCAGAGGCAGAAGCCCAAGGTGTCAAGAAACTGCTTGGCAAGCCCAGATCTAAAGAGAAACCGAAGAGCACATCAGGGCACCAACTGATGAAACCCTGGGGTTTTGAGTGTTCACTCACTGTGGGCAAATGGCCAGACTGATGGCTCTGGAGACTGGAGACTTCAGCACATCTACAGGAGACCTGGAACCAGGGCAGCCAAGGAGGAGCTCTGGGGCAAGATACTGCACGTTACAGTGTAACTCTTTACTTGAACACGACCCACACCAAGGGCAGGAAATCCAGAGAGCACGCAGTCCTTGTCCCTGAAGAAGGACTACCAGCGAATGCAAGCAGGGCTTTCATTTCATCGCTACATAACCACTAGGAACTGGACCAAGGAAACAAACCATTGCACATTTACTGCCATGTGACTGCTGGTTTGTGGCCACTTTCAATAGTGCCATGGTCTAGGTTTGAACAAGCAACCTCAAGGTGAAGGGCTGTTGTATCTCATTACTAGTTCCCCATGCCTCATTAAATTTGCATTTATTTAGTTCTTACTGTTAGTGGTTCTTACAATGACCAGCTAGAAATTACACAGAAATGTGCCTTTTTTTTTTTCCTTTTCACACTCTCTCCCCTTTTTTTTTTTTTTTAAGCCAAAAGGCCGTAGCACAACAGCAACACAATGCAAAGTGAAATCCTTTTACAAACCTGGGAAGGCCAAGATGTGTGCCCAATAAATGTAAGCAGACATGATATCCTTTATAATCACAGCAAGATGAAGATGTGAACTGAATAAATGCTTTAAAAACATCATAGATTCTATTAGATGCAAAAGATTGAAGCGTTAGGCACCTTTTAGCTCAACTTTCATTTAATTTACTGCTTGCTGTACTATAGTCTAAAGGGAGTGAAAAAATCCTCTCTCTAATTTTTTTTTCCTTTTCATGAGCTGACCAAGGAGATGAAATCTGGGTACTTTAATTACCATTCAGAGCCAAAGGCCTGGCCTTTGATATGGAAATCCCACTTCAACTCCAGCTTGCTGCTGCCTTTCCCTGTCCCCTTCTCCTTCCAATCTCCCAACATGAATTTTAAGTAGCCTTGTCAACACCTGACCGTGAAAGCTAACAGAAGCCTGTGCTGCTAAGTTGGTGCTGTTGGTAATTTCTTGATTATTTTTTTTAATTGTTAATTTTTTTTTTATTTTTTTTTTTAGGAGGGAGGGATGGGTTAGAAATTAGCCAAACCTAAGTGACCGGATCTGGGCTCGGAGCGAGCGGTGCGGTGTGGCCCAGCTGCATGGAGCTGCTCACATTAAAGGGTAAAAGAAAGAAGAAGCAAGGCGGGGGGGGAAGGAACGGATGAAAGCTGTCATGTACAGTTACCCTGTTATTGTCATCTGCCTGCTGCATGACTCCCAGCTTTGCTATAATTATTAATTGCACTTGTCAACTGTCATTAATTCCTCTTTAGCATCCCTGTCTTCGAGTAATTAGACAGAACAGCCTCACTGCACTCATTGTTTTGAGAGGCCCCTGAAAGAGCCCAACGGGCTCTTCGAAGAGACAACCATCATTAATACAATAGAGCACCTCGGCATTAACCCTTTCAAAGGTGCAGAAATCAGAAGCTGTCGGCTCTCCCATCTCACAACATCCAGTAGCTGGACTCCCCTTTCCCTTAGGAAAGCTCCCACCCAATGACCCAGGAGCAGCTGGAGGCTTCAGGTGCTTTAGTTTGGAGGATGCTGCAAGGAGGCCTAATTTTCCAAGGGTGGGGACTCATCACTCCCCAGTTGTCAGTAAAGACATTGTCCTCATCTTATGTACCCTACCCTGAAGAGAAAGGCACAAAACACTGGACTGTAAGAAATTTTTGTCTTCACGTTTTACCTCTAAGTTTGCAGTGGCTCACTGAGAAGGAGCTGCAGGACGTCGGTATTTCTTCACTGTACTTTCACAGAGGGATGCAGGACGCTCCTTGAGCTCTTGAGCCCAGCTTTGCTATGACTGCCCCCATGCTGGTCCTCCATGAGACACCCCCCCTCCACCATACGCTTCTCCTGACCGTATTGTGCACTCCAGCTGTCCCAAAATTCTCCAATTCCCAAACGCAGTGATCTCCACCGCTGTTACCCAGGTGTAAGGGAAAACCACCCCCTGGCAGGTACTTGGCGGCTGGGCAGACAGCGGGGACTCCATTTACTCTCCCAAATTTGCAATGCGAGAAAGCATAAAATAAAAGCTCGTGCATGCGCAAAAGGTACAGTAAGAAGGTGTAAATCTGGGTCTATGAGCAAGGGACCAAGTCATCTAGTGGGACAATACTCTATTTGTATCACCAACCTTCAGAACAGAACTGCACTTGCCATTGGAAACATCAAGCTGCTGTTGTGGGGGAAGCATTCACTCTCTTAATTTCCTTTTACTCTCATAGCTGACAGCATAAGGGTGGTTCGGGTTAACAGAAATGAGGAGGAACTACAGCAACCTGTTGCTGCAACAGGGAAAATCCCTGCAGTTCCACTTTTAGTTTACTGCTTAGGTTTACCCAACTGCGTTCCTCTGCAGCTAATTTACTCGCTCTTACCGACTTTTTAATTATAATGCTGCAATTCAGAGTTCTCAAAACAAGAAGAGAAACCAGCTAGGCAATAGCCAGACTTCATTTTAGTGCTGCTTGGGGTCACTCCGAGGAACTCCAGAGCCACCAGACAGACCTGCCTGTGGCCTGGGGAACACGATAGTGAACAATCACACCTTCAGTCCCACAGCCAGGACTGGAGGGAGCACAGATTTATTTTTTTTTCCCCTCTCAAATCCAGGAAAGACTCATATTCACACTAGGCAAGCAGCTTGCCAAACCTGATCACATCAAATAGCATCTTCAGCAACAGTATTCCTTGATTTAT
Organism: Tringa solitaria; assembly: GCA_026413425.1. Classification (NCBI taxonomy): domain Eukaryota; kingdom Metazoa; phylum Chordata; class Aves; order Charadriiformes; family Scolopacidae; genus Tringa; species Tringa solitaria. The sequence goes on along the minus strand of JAOXJM010000001.1, from coordinate 71,194,566 downwards.
TTTAAATAAAACTACACATTGAAACCTAGAATACTTAAAAAAAAAAACAAAACAAAAACCCAAAAACTTTCTTCTCCCTGTCTGCTAGCCCACCTATAACAAGAGAACTTTAGGAAATTTTTTTTTCCCATTAAATTTTGCTTATCTTTTCAATACTTGCCCAACTGAGACCATCAAACCCACAAATTAATGAGGAAAATATACTCTAAAACAGGGTTTCAAAGTCATAAAACGTTAAAGAATTTTATTCAGAGCTTCACCTTCTTTGGATCTAGCTTCATGGCTTGTGATTTACTGAAATAACTGAGAGCTTTGTATAAAGCCATGTGGAATATATTTATAGTACATATAGAACCAGAAAAATCTTTCATAAGCATATCCATCAAATTTTTGGCAGTGTGCGTCCTGCATCAGAAATAAGAATTTGGCCGTATATCTGATCAGCAAACACTTCTTTGCCTTTCTCTATTGTGTCTATAGTCAACCAATGCAAAAATTAGAGCAATTTTTTCAAAACAGGGCCCAGTTCAGCTGCACGTTAAGTACCATCACTGATTAAATCCCTTCTGCATTTTTTAAAGATGAATTTCAGCATCCCACAAAACTGGGCCTGTCTTTTATAACTACTCAGCTGACAGCCAAATCTTACTGTTACGTTATTAGTGAGAGTCTGCTAAACCACCTTTAAATTGCACACAAGACCACACTTCAGGCCAGATTTAATACAGTATATATATATTATTTCAAATTTCTGAATGGCCGGTGATACTAGATCGTCAGGTAAATAAACCAAATAATTCTATTTTACTTCGCTAATGCCAGATGTTTATTTCACCTTCTTACATGAGTAGGCTCTGGGGACAGATGTCAACCAATCCTGGTTGCTGCCAGGGAAGGCAACCTAGGACTCAGTGATGATTTCAGGACTACAGTGTGATCTGCTGAGACATTTCTGAGATTCAGCCAGAAGCTAAGGCATTGGCTCCTATTATTTCAAGAAGGTGAAAAACAATAGGTGGTTAACAGCCATTTCAGTGTGAATTCACATCACAGGCTTTCTGCAGTGAACTTCTGTCACCAGTATTTTGATGCATGGCTGGGAAGTTTGGTCAAATGAAGCAGCTCTTTATCAAACAGATACAGCTGCAAATCCATACATTCCTCTAACCCTTAATTGCCTGATCCCTGTACAGCGGGTATTCTGAAGTCATCCTTAGCCTCCCTCCCCTTTACAGATCACATTAGCTAAAAAAAAAAAAAAGAAAAAAAAAGCAATTAACAAGAGTAAAGCGCATACATGTGCACAACCTTAAAAACACACCGATGTCATTAGAGAGAATAAATTCTCTGTTCCACAGTCTCTCCAATGAAGAGTGTTCAAGTGATGATTAACCAACAAGCTAAGTGTTCAGCTGCGATCTCAGCCCATTTTGAACTGTTTTTGCCCGCGGCAAACTAAACCAGGAGATTAAAAAACCCCTCCCAAATGGATTAAAAACCCAGTTAAATGACCATCTTTGAGGTCATTATAGCACTAAGTAGTATCTATATATACACATATATAATATATATAAAGAAAGAAAAAAAAAAACCTTAGACAATCCTTCTTCAGAGGATTACTTCAACACTTTTGACTTCAGAGAAATTGAAACTCATTCTCCTAAAGCAAGCAGCTTTAACCTAAATCAGAACTCACCTCTCCGCCAATCAGAAAGAAGATTTTTCCAAAACTTATACTTCCTAATAGTTATATGGGCCTTAATCCTCTTGGAAACAGTTTTAGGTCATTATTCCGTGAGTTATTAGGTTGGAAAACAGCTTCTAGGCAAATGATGCTATTCACAAACCTTTTACACCAGAAATAATGGTTGGATTATTTCTGCCTCAAAAGTAGTCTTGAGGTCTGATTTCTGATTTTCTTTATATCTGATGTCCCTGAGAAAAGACACAGCTACTTGCTGTTAAGTAAGTAAAAATAATAATGAAAATTTTACATACGTGAAAGTAATTTTATGAAGATTATAATGGCAGTAATGAGACTAACTTTGGATTTTAAGTGGAAGTAAAATATAATGTTTTATATCCCGAGGTCCAATGCTCTTCTATGCTCTCCGCTATGTTTCCAAGGGCAAACTGAATGCTTTGGTGCTTCCCCAAAATACCAGTTTCATAAAGCTTTCACAGAACTTCCCCCCCTCCACGTTTTCTGAAGTGTGATTCCTTTTTCCCATCCATTGGTGTCTCATAGCAAAGGAGAAAAATTTACAAAGTTATTGAAGTCTGCTGCTTGCACAGCAGTTGAGAGAAGGGTGACCACACATCCTTGAGTCTGGGAGTAACCCCTTTTCCAGGACCTTTGAGAGCAGAAAGGAAAAACCTTGCTCTTTCCACCAAAACTTGCTCTTCGCTTTTATCTGCCAGTGCTCCGCAGAGTAGGCTCACCACAGACTCACCAGGCAGCTAAGCTCACACAGCTGGCATCAAGTAATCAAAATACTCCCGTATTTGAAAATACAAAATTACCTATTCCATTTTTTTATTTTTTTTACCCTTGATCACAGGAAATAGATGGGAAATAGGGAGTTCAATACCTCTCCCATCCCAGACAGTTTCTACGTTCTCTTTCAAAAAAAAAAAAATTACCAAAATATCATGCATGAATTTTCAGTAAGAACAGACAGATATTTAAAGACATCGTTAATGAGAGAAGCCAGTCTTTTTCTCGTATCACGTTTTTCTCAACGCTTGCACATAGAACAAAAAAAAAAAAAAAAAAAAAGACAACCCACCACAGAGCTGGATCAAGTTGGTTTTGCAATCCTGCCCCCAGTTACTACTGCCAGGCAGGTCTAGAGCTTTGGCACGTGCATCTCACCAAGACTGTGGAGTTGGCACATGCCCAAGGTAGCCCCAGGAACAGGGAGTCCACGGCACCGTGACCACTTCCCCAAACCCCTCCAATCTTCCCTCTCTGCTTTTTAGCAGCAGCGGAGTATACGCAGACATCCTGAGAGTCCAGTCCAAAAGCTCTAAGTCCCCAAAGCTCTCCTGAAAAGTTGGCCACTCCTCCATTTCATAGTGAAAGTCAGATGTAGAACAAAAAAAAAAAAAAAAAACCACTCAGAAAACCTGACAAGTCCATACAAATTAATTTGTGCTACACTACAAACTTTGCTTCCTTCAAGCAGATCAAATACTCAAGTTTCAATGGCAATTTTTGCCTGAATAATGACCTCAGGATTTACCCCTCTGACTTCTACATATAGCTGTATATGCATGTCAAATACCCACAATCCTTTTTTTCCTCAAAGAAAATAATTTAATTGAAAACTTAGAAAAATGCTTACTTTAAACTAGTTATTAGTAATTTTTTATCCATTAGTTCTTACCCTGAAGATGGCAATTCTATTCTTTGCAGAAAAAGGGGGTCATAGTGGGAGGTAGAACTTCAGCAGCACAAAAAGAGCAGCAGCATCTCTGACTAAATGCTTCACTGAGGAAGTGATATCACAGAATCTGGTGGCCAAAGGATTCTGTGGTATCACTTTCTAAAGTATATTAAAAATGTATTCATTTGCCTAGATGGCAACTTCATCATCATTGCTTAGGAAAAATCCAAAAACCTACAGGAAAGGCCTTCTGAGGTAATCGAAAGCTAAAGAGACATAACATAATTAAAAAGAAGAAAAGAAAAAGAATTGTTGCATTTGTTCTCCTTAGTTATATTAGGAATAAAAAACAGAACTAATGTAATAATGTATCCCAGCAGTTCAAATCTTCTAATTTATGTAGAATGGATTATTACTTAGACAATCTGACCCTGGGCAAAACTTCCTCAGTTGAGAAGATTTACAATCTAATTATGCAGGAAGTTCTGCTGAGACAGTTTGGGTGCAATGGTCTTCTATTACATTAGCTTAGCTAAAATTGCTGCTTCTTCGCTTGCTTGGTGTTCCAAGTACTCACATGAAAACAGAAAATCTTTCATTCGCATCCTTTATTTCCCTTTAGTTTTTCTCACCATTACTGTATGCAGAAGCACTCCTCCTCAACTGCAAATAGCAGCAAGGGGCTGAGGTTTTTAATGGCAAACTACAAGTTGCCTTTCAGGCTTTTGCTTTGGCCCCTGTTTAGTGAGCTGACTTTAAAAAGGACCATCAAAGTGCTTTTCATAATTTTTACAATGATAGTTGCTGGGTTATTGCTCCCCTCCCTTACTGCAAATGTCCCTGTAGAAAGCCTGAAGCTGAAATCTGTTCCTGTACACTTTCTTTTTCATCCTGAATGCACAAAACTAGTTTATTTTTCTTAGGGTGGCTCAGAGATGTTTTGCTGCTGTCTCAGACACCTGAATATTTTTAGCAATCTATTTCATTAGATCAAAAAAAGATCCCTCAACACGTACAAAAATAGTGAGAGCTTTACAAGCCAGTAGAGGAGAAGACAGGAAACTTGGGTCTAACATAATCCAAAGTATCTTTTTTTCCCCCCTAGATATATTACAGTATATTGATACAGTTGAATATACAGACATATCCTATATTAACATAGATGGAGAATCTCTGCCTTTTTTTATTTACAGTAAGTGTTTTGATTTCAAAAGGTCAATGGATCATGTCATGGCCTTCAGTCTTGATAATTACCATGTGTAGTAATGCACATTTTTATCTACAGGTGGCAGACCTTTTAAAATCATCTTCAATCAAATTCATTAGACATTTTTGTTGATACCACCACCCACATTAAAAACTAAGAATCTGCAGCATAAAGTTCTAATTAATGCTGTTCAATTTAGAGGACAGATTTGTCAACAAAGTGGCTCAATTCTCAAAGGCTAGTGACCCCTCTCAGAATGAAAGCCTTAAAAAAAAAATAAAATAAGTTGCCCAGTACATGGTAAGCTTTTATTATTTAAAAATTATTCAGCAGCTCAGCAAAGGATTTCTTTTTTTCCTCTAAATTAGAAGTTTCACTTCCTTGATTATTAAGCACTGGCTGGTAAATTAGTGATTTCTTCTCTGATAAGATTACTTAGAAGAGGAAAAAAAATACAAGAATGTCAAAACTGACTTCTGGAAGTTAGAAAGAGAAAAGTGAATCATAAAACTTTTTTGTATCTGAATGAATCATTTTAAAATACCATGACTTAGACTTGCCATCTCATACGCATGTCTAATGTAGTGACTACAAAGCAGAAGAGCAATGATTTACACCAGACTATTATCATTCAACCACATATGTCTGAAAGCAGGATTATTTAGAAATTTTGTCCCAACAAGAACAAGTGGGATAGCCCTCTACTTGTGGACAAAATCATACTGAAATCGAGCAGGATGTTCCTGAGTTGGCCCTAAATCCTCAGTTACACTGGCCCTGGGTCTCCACTGTCTTCCACACCTTTTGCTCATTTCCACCCATGATTACGGGACATAGCTGTTATTTGTCACTGTGGCTGCATTTCTAATCCTCATGTGGTAGCAATTTCCACTCCCTTTGCAAAGCCACTAATTATACCATAATACACAACTATGATAGCAACCTGGTCAAGCTAGGTGAAGCTTAACCCCAAGACAAATTCAGCACACTCAACAGCATTTGATATATTCAACTCTTCCTAAGGTCCACAATAACAACATAAAAACCACACTACCAAAAGGAGGTGCTTGCCTTTGAAACCTTAATTCTGCAAATATTTACTATTCATGGCAGTCAGGTTAAGTACAAAGACTACTACAGGATCAAGCAGACATATCAACTGTGGGATTACCTGCATCTGAGTGTCCTGTCAGGCCAACAACAACTTTTAACCAGATTATTGCCCAACCACTCTCCCTAACTGCAAGAAATGTCATTTTATGAAGTATTTGTAAAAATGTAGTACTTGTAATATTGATGTGTAAGTACACATATCCCTAAAATATTGCACATATATCCATAAGTGTATAGCAATTCAGGGAAAATTCTTTATCTTGCCAGTTAATTTGAAAGAAAGGAAAGAAAAAAAAAAACAACCCCAAAATCTTTTACAGTTATCTTTCTGGGAGTTTTGAATAGATTGAAATAGAACTGCAAAGCAGCTTGAATGAGTAACAGAAAGTATAAACTTAAAACATTTACACTGGGAATACACACGCTGAAGAATATCATTATTTACTTGCTGATATATGCCCACTCCTCCCCCTTCTCCCCAGTCCAAAAAAAAGTGGGTGAGAAAAATTGTGTACACTAATGTCTTTTGTGGTAACCTAGTAACCTTCTCCTTTTTCTCCACAAGCTCTTCCTTCAATACTACGCTCTTCCATATTGCTAGCCCTCCAGAGTAATTGCCATACATCTTTATATGGTTTTGTTTTCCTACCCAATGCAGAGGAGTTGGGGTTATTTTCAATCTTCGGAAGCTTGTAAACAGGATCAAACAGGAACCCGGTCATCAGCAAGAGGAAGGCTAGAAAAATAAAAGCAAATGCATATCAACAATTTTATTCTAAAAAGAAAATACAACCAAAACATGAAACAAAAGCCTGGGCTCTGCTAGACATCCCCCTCCCCGTTTCTTTTTGTTTAGTTCGTGAACTCTTTTTTGCAGAACAGAGGCTGGTGTAAATTAATGTGTGACCCAAAACATATCACATGGAAAAGCTGCCATAGAAATATGTAATCATAGGAAAAGAAATAGGGAAGAAAATAAAAGTAGACATTATTAGAACTAAAGTGGCACCTCTTATCATGATAAATCAATACAAAGATTGAATTAGGAGAAAGACATGACTATATATTCCTGTTTCTCTTGAGTGTTTAAACAGCTAACCTGGACTCACCAGTTCTTTTTTTATATCCCCAGCCTAACATGCTTGCATGATTAGCCCGTTTAGCATGGTTAGTGGTGCGAGTATGTCGCTGGGAGCAAGAAGTCCTCTGCATTTGCCTCTGCTCTCAGCTGTCACCCTGCAAGTAGGAGGGTTACTCACACGCTGACTCTGTGATTTAGACCCCTGCCTCAAGGTTCTCCAAGCTGCACCTTAGCTTCCTGCACAGGTGACGGAGTGGCATCTCCCCTGGGTATGACAAAGCCCAGAACATACACGCCTGGGAAAATAAGTCTCATGTGACTCCCAAGTGCCTATCAAAGCAGTGATCTGACAACATAAATACTCAGACATTTAGCCGGATCCCATGAACACAGCTGCATAAGCAAGTCTGAGACCACACTTGTGACATGACAACATCAAGTTGCCCAATCCCTGGAGGGGTTCAAGGCCAGGCTGGATGGGGCTTTGAGCAACCTG
>JAOXJM010000001.1:71148169-71175066 GCA_026413425.1 Tringa solitaria | reverse complement strand
CCTAGAAAGTTATTAGTTTTCCACATGTATTTATTATACCGATAATATTATGGAATAGCTGTTTTTAAGATGGGGTTTGAATGTGTGCAGAATACGCCTGCCACAGGGCCACATGAACAATAGGGATTAAAAAAATGATATTGAGTATCTTCTCATTCTGTCAGCACCATCATTTCAGTGGTCTGATATGTGATCATGTAATTAAAGACTGTATCATAATGCATATGCACAAAGGGGCTGAATTAAGGTTGTGCAGACAAATCTAATTCTGGCATTTCCTATGCTTTGAGTGCCTGACTTGACAATCTTAGCATTCATTTAACAATCCGTTCCTGTATGTAATACCATACATTATAGACACATGTCTGTAAAATCTTCCGTATCACTGCATGAACACACATAACCAAAAATCCAAAAGTAGAACGATACACAACCATATTCTGGCCATTGCTCTTTTCCCTTTTTACAGCATATTCTTGCAATTATATTTACCACCATCAAGAATAAGCTGCTCAGGGGTGCCAGCAGTTAAAACGTTCTGTTACCTTTCACTTATTAAGTACATGGAATACGTGTCAATGCTTCCAGCTTCTTATCCACTGCTAAGAAAACATTTTAAATAGCATCCACTGTGTATGAGCCATTTGTGCATCAGAGCACACATGCACAAATATGTGGAGCTCTCACCCTAGCCCTGGAACAGAGGCTCTCCTGTTAAGAGCCTGCAGAAGGGACCACTCCTTGATATTTTAAGAAAGTAGGATTAGGGCAGACGTTGCTTTTGGCCCTGTGCTACACACACTATACACTTCAGCCTGCTGTGGGTGCTTGAGAAAACTTTGGTTTCTAGGGCTGGAAAAAGGACTGCTCTCCATTGGTGCTAGAGAGGTGGATGAACAGCTTTGATCATCTTCCCTCCTAACTCACTGGCGTAACTCCCATTGATTTAACCATGAGTATGACCAAATTCTTCCTTTTCACATGTTGTAGTTTGGTTTACCCTTGGGAAAAAACACCTTTTTCTTCCCCTCCTCTGATTGCAGTGCTTTTTCTACTTACTGAGCAGAACTTTCATCCCAGCCCTTAAAGAACTGGCAGAAAGAGCTCCATGAAGACACTTTGCTGTGCTTTCTTACTCCAACACTGACTGTTTTGACTGCCAAGCTCCGGTCAGACACTAGCATGTACTTAACCAATTATGGGATCTTCCAGCTTGCCACTGTTTGCCCTCCCAGTTTTCACAGTATCAATTTTAACTGGGATCCTTGTGACACACAGGTAGTTTTGCCAGATGCTTTATTCCTAACCAGGAGAAAAACGTGTCAACTCAGTGCATATCCAACCATTTCTGCCTCAATCACTGTCCACTGCTTTCCAACGCTGTCATTCACTGGATACCTTAAATACATCTTTCAAAATAAAAGAAAAAAGAACCCCCACAAACAACCTAAAATGCTAAATACATACTATGTTGTAACATACACGCACTGGTCTACAGCTTTTGCTATAGCCACATATTGCAAGGTGCATCATTTGGTCAGATTTTAGCATGCGTGCTCTGGTGTACAATAAATACTGTTCTGTTAGACCTCTGAGGCAGGTGAGTGTCTCCTCACTGGGGGAAAAAAATCACCCTGGTTTGTACTAATGATAGCCACAGTGAATTCCAGGACTGAAATAATGGGAATTTCCTCTTGCACAGTTTCATAAAAACAATGCTGAGCTCTCACAGACACTAAAACCACCTTGAACGTAAGCTTCCCGAGAGGCAGTTTGCAGTCTCACACAGTTAACAGTCTAGATCCTTTCCTCCTCCTCACACCAGTTTTCTCTCTCAATTTCATAGAATGCAACCTACAGTTGTCCTAGAATTTCAGAAAGTGATAATTTTCTGTAGAGGTAGTTTATCTGACATTGGGCCTATAGCACAGGAGGGCACTTGTAGCTTCTAATCATCCTCTCCATCTGTTCACCATAAGCAATGTTGATCTTCAAATTACACAACCTACACAATCCTGAAAGAGTCTTTTACTTTCCGGTAGGACAATCTGCTCCTTCCCTTTCCCCGTTTATTGCAATCTGCAGAATCCTTGCACTGCCGCACATACGGAGAATGAGAACATATCAATCCACCCCAAATGACCTCGAAAGGCTGAATCAGTTAACCAAAATAGGCAGAAACTGCAGCCTTCCAGTAGACTCCCCCCCCCTCCCCTTGAAGTTATTTGTAAATTCATCTTCGCAGTGCAGACTCTGCAGTAAGACTAATTCTAAATTGACAGAGTCCCAAACAACGCCAAAATTATTAGGTGTTGGTATCACAACAGGGTCCAAAATACTGTCCCTGCAGCTCACCCTGAGCCATTCTACCCAATTCAGCCTGTGTCCTGCTTCAGACACCTGGCCTCAGAGCTGGCCCAGCTCGGCACTGTGCCACCCACACCTCTCCCCACGCTCTGCAAGGTGTCTGCACCAGCATGGATGGGCAGGAGGGGCGACAAGCAAGCCAGCAGCACTGTGCTCCTTCTGCCCAGGAGACAACTGTTTCAAAGCAGAAACGTGATGGGTGAGGTTTCCAGGAGAGAAAGCAGGCAACCATGACGAGGAAGGAGAGAACACAGAGGCTCCGATGCCTGTCCATGGGTGCTCCCACAAGCCGAGATGGAATGGGAAGCAATTAACATACAGAGAAGAGGAAGAGAGAAAACAGCTACCCAGCCCTCTAAAACCTCAAATGAACCGCTTGTCTGAAAGATTTGGTACTAGTAGAGCATCTTGGGATATTTTCCTCTAGTAGAAATATTGTGTGTGCTGTTCCATCACTATATGGCTGCTGCCCATCGCGCTCCTCCTCCTAGCAGCAATTGAAAGCTGACCCATAAAGGACAGCTGAAATACTGGTTCCTTGCCAGAACTGCTGTCACCACAGCACCTGGTTTCCATAGTACCATCACACACCTCATCAGGGCTTCCAATGCAGCGATCCCCAACCAGGGAGCTAAAGGCAAGATGTCAATGGTGAAATCTGAGATCACCCGCAGCAACCATGCTTCACCACCGGCAGTGACCCTCCTGGCCCACAGAGACAGCACTGCTCTTGAGCTTGCCACTTAGCTTGGTTTCATCAACCACAAGCCAGGAAAGGCAGGAGTCCATGGTGACATAAAAATCTGCCAGATATGTTTAAAAAAAAAAAAAAAAAAAAAACAACACACAAACCCAAAAACCCTAACAAACACAAAAACCTCTCAAAAAAACTACACAAACGCCAAAAGAGATCCATCTGCCCTCTAGCCAAAAGATGCTCCACAACATGGAGCTCAGCAACATCGGGTAAATTAGCCCAAGCAGGGACAGACAGGCTATTGGTGACACTTAAGGGCAGCTAGTATATGGCTAAGTGGCTGCCATCACTTTGGCTGCTTTATCACACACCAATAGCTGGTAACACTGTACACACTACAAGACTTGTTGATGTTAGCACACAAGCCATTGCATCTGCACTTCTCTTAAACCTCCATCTCCTAGACATCTGTGAATACAGGAGAAAGCAGCTTGCACTACATTTTCATTAGGTCTGTATCCCTCCTCTTTCTGGGGAAAGCTGGTGTAAGCACTGCTTCCAACTTAATGCCTGAAGTAAAACAAAAACACTAGGATGTATTTTGTTTTCATCCTAACATATATAAATCAGAATTTTTTTTTAGGCTATGCACTTTAAAAAAAAATCTGACCTAATATTACTAGAAAATGTCTCCAGGTATTTGACACTTCAGGCATAAACAGATACCAGGGATGGGTGCAAAGGGATGATTAGCAATGTCTTACCCTTACAAATGCCCTCAATCTGGCAACCTGAAAATGTGGCAGCACAACTTTCCTATGGCTCTCGGTGTCATTTGTTAACCGTACTACAGCAAACTATTTGTAGATTCATCTGCCTCAAAAATGGAGTCTTTATACACGGATCCCTGCAATAAACAAAACTTTCAAGATCTACTTTGGTCTTGGGCAAATTTATTCCAGGCATCAGAAGCAGCGTTTCCTTCTGATACTGGGCAGAGGCAGGGAGCAAGCTGTATGCTATGCTATAGCCCCAGTGTTTGAAGTCTCCAATTCAGTAAACATCACAATGAGTAAGGACTTGATGTTTTCCTTTCAAAATGTTTATGTTGTTTCATATTGGCTCTGCCAGCTAACCTGCCTGTGGATCCTCCTAGATTACAACTGAATTTAGTTACCATCAGGTTTGCAAACAAGAAGCAACACAGAGCATACATTTCATTATTCTTTGCGTCTTATACATAGACGTTCATGCACTTTATTTATATGATCAAAGGTTGCTAAACCACTCCAGCAGCTGTACAAAGCAATTGGAAGTCAAGCAATTCAATATCAAGATTTTTCACATCGTCAAAATCAGGTTTTTTTCTTTTTTAATATCGAGAGCGCTACAATTCATAACAGGTCAGAGTTGATTTAGTTTTCTGGGGTGTTAATTTTCAGAAGTAGCAAGCACTGACAGCTCCTTTCAGGGAGATACACAGGTACACCACGTTTGCAGTCATATCCTAAGCAGCAGTTTGGAACTGCTTGCCAGGCTGCACTGCAGCAACAGCAAAATAATAGAGGGTATGGATGAGTTAGTTACAAAGGAACAGGTTCTTGCACTGCAACCTTTTCAGTCCTTTTCCTAGAAAGAGATGATTGCAATTTTAAGAAGGACCAGGACATCAATAAATGGGCCCTGACATGGAAATTATTTCCAAGGGACAAGTTGATATTTATGATTTTAAGTTTGAAGAGGCAACATAGCTTTCACAGTGCCTAGAAAAAGATAACTTTGGAGAAGATGTCACTCTGATGGGCCACACGTCTTCACATTCCTTTACCTCCATTCCCAACAATGCTGCAGTGAACACACTGGAACAGGCTGCCAAGAGAGGTCATGGAGTCTCCTTCTCTGGAGATACTCAAAACTCACCTGGATGCATTCCTGTCCAACCTGCTCTGGGTGGATCTGCTTTGGTAGAGGGCTTGGACTAGAGTATCTCAAAAGGTTCCTTCCAACCCCTACCATTCTGTGAAGGAACTGGACAGGAACCCGGAGGAGACAAATACTACTTTTTTCACCCATTGCAGGGTGGTGGTAGTATGGGAATTGCAAGATATGAACCAGTAAGATACAATACAAGCTCAGAAATAAGTTCAAGAAGCTTGAATGTTGTTGTAACAGAAGCCAAAGGAAGACATTAATAATATCTTTAACCATAGTGGGATGCCTCCATGTGCCAGGGATGCTGGTGGCAATATGATTAATATCCCAGGTACAAAAGAACAAGGAAGTGGGTTTCAGCATGGTTTTTAACTCAAGACCCTGGAGGAAAGGAATTAGTTCAAGCCTGGAACAAATCTGAGGAAATTAATGATAAATCAGACAGAGGGGTCAATGTACTATAAGGACACCTCTAAAGCCATTATTTTATAACAGCTGATGGCAATAGCTGCTCAGGAGGGAAAAAATAAAATGCTGATTTTACAGATATTCAGGGGGTGGGAATTAACACTCTAGGGAAAAAGAGCAGAAAAGACGGCAGGATACAAAGGTGCACCAAGATTTATTGAAAACCAGAGGGGAAATGTAAGCTAAGGGAAATGAACATGCAGAGCACAGAAAACAGACATTCCAAAGCACATTATTTAGACAGAATACTAAAATAGCCTCTACTTAAAAAAAAAAAATAAAATTAAAAAGCAAAAGAAAAAGGCAACTCACCAACAAAGCCAAAAGCATCACTGCAGTCAAGAGTCAAGGTGCAGAGAGCAAGAAGCCCCATGATCCCAATCACAGTTCAGCAATACTGACTAGATATTCCCCCCCCACACACACCTTTTTCTGTTTCTGACTACCACTGGCTAGGTAATAGCAAGCTTAATACATCTAGATTTATGATTAAAGAGTACTTAGAAAAGATTGATTTGCCCTGCCCGACAGCAAACATGAATAGCCTGGAAAAAAAGAAATAAAGGGTTAGAAATCACACAGACTTCACAAGACATGAAAGGGGACAAAAGTGCTGGCCTTAGTGGCTTTTCTTTGAAAAAAGTCCACCCCCCAAACTTCAGATTACATACCCCTTTGTACCAGAGGCAGTATAATAAAATGCTGCAGAGAGTGATATCAACATGAATCTTGCCTAAGAAGAAATCATTGAACGCATAAACAAACTTTTCCATCCTTACATGTCTTGCATACTACATTCTTTAAATACATGCATCAAGACTAAGAAAACTTATGCAGAGCAGGTTAAAACATGTTCATAGGGCACCACACACTATTATTTACTTGTCAAACACCACATTCACTCAAGAGGGGTTGGCTTTCAGAGAAGTCAGATAATATTCAATGTCAGGATCTAGTTCATAATAAATGGTATCTAAATGCAACAAGCCACTATGGATAAAAATCACGTACTCAGTGCTAACCAAAATACATATGAGGTGCTAAATCTTGACACCTGTAAGCGGGATTAATACATTCCCTCAATACAGGCTCACGTGCCAGTGTCAGCGTCCAAAATTTCTCCATTCCTCCTTGTGTGACGAGGGCTGTGGCAACCATCCTGGTGGACAGACATGCACTGACGCACTCTGACCACAATGCTACCAGCCAGCTGTCCACAAAATAAAATCTAGTTGCTCTGTTGGTGGTAAGGGAAAGCTCAGCCTCTCATTTACAGAGCAATCTTCCACTTTGTTTGGAGAGAGCACTGAGAAACACGCACTCAGAGCTCTACAATCCCCTACCTATCATGTGCTGCAACTGTCCAGGACTTCATCCTAAAGCAGCTGTCAACTCAACATTTTCAAGAGCAACAAATTCATTAAACTCGTATAATTATGACTGAAAATTTCCAAGATATCTAGGACATTTAATCATACGGCTTGGATTCCAATTAATGAAGTCTCAAATACTCCAACCAGTCTTAAAAATCCCAGACTATACATCTATATATTTGTCAAATGCCACAAATTATTCAGATTATTAAAAAGGTCTTACCCTTGAATTACTCTTCTACTTTTAAAATTCAGCTCCCATAGTAAAAAAACTTCAAGTGAAAAGAATTCAGAAGAACAAAATTAAAATGAATGTACACACACTACAATGCAGATCTTTCAAGAGAGATTAGATGTTAAAGAGTAAATAGCGTTGGGAACCAGTCATTGGTAAACCAAAATAAGCAAAAATCCCATTAAAACCCAGCAACACTCATAAGTACGTAGAGGCAGAAATACTACAGGCCACAAAGGGACATAACTTAAGGCACCAATTTCATTGGAGTTGGCCAAAAGCACAAAACAAACACAACTCAGATGGTAGGAAAATACAAAGTTTACAACCATTTCTGCAAAATTTGCATGCAAATTACAACTTCCCAACAAATTTTCAATTCCTCAGGTCTTCTCCAATTCATAACACAGAAATTTCCTGCAATACAAAAGCCTGTTTTGCCGTCTTCCAAGCACTGGGCATTAAAACTTACTGTTAGAAAAAACAATGGTGGTTCTCATTATTTATTTGCTCTTAAACTCAAGTAGAAATCGTTACGTAAAACTTTGTATTTGGAAAGGATAAGAGATATCTGAGACTAGTGGGGATAAAATGAACTGGTTACCTGCAGCAGCTCAGGGGTACGTGCAACCTTAGGATAAATACAGGAGATGGATTATAACGGGCAGAGCAAGGGTGAGACTGACAAAGATATTTATTTTTTTTTTGCTTATCACACAGGGTCTGCAGTTTCTCTCATCAACACCACTGCAGGGCATAGGATATGTAGGGGAAGACAAAGAGGCTCCCTCTCAGATTCTGCCCTCTGCAATTCTGTAACGTAACCAAGTTTTACCATTCCCTTATTACTGTTGTCACAATTAACAACACACAAACTATAGAGCTGACATCAACCTAGTATCCCAGTGCCCCTTACGTAGGTTTTTCCCAGTGTAGAACGGGTTGCATTACTTTGTCCCTTTCCCTCCCCTTCTTCCATAGGAAGCCTTCATCTCAAACTAAATTTTAAATAGAAGCTACCAGCTTTTCATTGCAATCTGATTATCAATTTGCACCTCAGCAAAGGAAGGCTAGAACTCTATTGTTTTGTTAATTGTCAATTTGCATCTTTGAAAGGTGTTGTGTATTTTCTTCTTTTGGCAGGTTAGGACTAATTCTGTATGTTAACATATATGTGGGTGGCGTGGGTAAAAAACGTTTTCTTTTAAAACGTAGTACATTTAAAATGTGCGGCTTTATTTGCTGTTGTTAAGTTTTGTTAATTTTCTTGGACAAATCTTGTACAAAAGCTAGGAAGGAGTGCCTAAGAAAGGGCTAAAAGGATAAAGCTACTTTTTCAGTAGGTATTTAAATAAACTCCTAAAAATTACCTGCAAAAAAAGGAAAAGTCATAAATGAAAATTTAGTTATACTTTCCAGTTACAAGAACAACTGACACAGGAGTTGGCAAACATTTCTCTTCCATTTAAAGGCAGAGTTGTAGAGATCATCCTTATGTTAATTTCACTTAAGTAGGATACTGTTTTGTAAAGATAAGTACAGTTTTTAAAAGTACACATGTAAAAATTACACACCAAGTCAACCAACAGGTCCAGAAAGCTCCACAGACGCGGCCAGCTGCTCACCAGGCTGATACAGATCTGGTTTCACCATCTAACTGCATAAACGGGTCTGAGAGTCGAAGCAGCTTTGTATTCGCTTCACTGTGACTTCATACATAGGCAACCATCCACCCATCCATCTCCATCAGGTTATAGCCTGAGCCCAGGCTAGAAGCCTACCCACGTCTGGACGATGCTGGCTTCTGCAGCCAGCCCTCCATCCTGGCTCTCCAGGGCTCAGCGCAATCCTGCCAGTGCCAGTTTTCAGCCTCAGCGACCACAAATCTTTTCCTGCATCATCCTTTTGACTCCCGCAAAGCCCCTTTCCTGCACTAAGGATACCAAATTGATCCATCAACACTGTAACTGTTCATTAATTTTCAAATGCAGAATGGTTGGAGATGTGAGCTTTGCAAATGAAGAGGTGGCCAAAGTCACTATTAACGACTAATGAGGCAGGCTTCATCTCCTTGTCACTAAAGATACATGTAAAACCGGTACCTTGGGGTCCTAAAGTCACCGTCCAAGGTGACTTGAATGCGTGGAAGAAAATTTTTAAATCCTCCAAGCTACAAAAACGAGGAAAAAACCTGAAAAACACTGACCCACAAAAGTATTCCAAACAATGCTTAAGCAACAAAAGCAAGCAGAAATTCCTGGTAAAATATCAGATAGCAACTAAAACAAACACTCTAGCTGAGTCTACAGTCTATCCGAATACAGAAAGTGTCAAATAACTACAGGAAGACCTAACAAGACAGAAGGCCTTAGTTTCAGATAAGTCCATGTCTTATCACCTTCACCTAAAGCTGGAAGAAGGACAAGGGGTGAGGAGTATCACAAAATTCCATATTGTCTTTATACACTTGTTAATGCTTTACTTAAGGTCATGTTATTTTCTTATGTGAGGATTGACCAGTGTTAACTTTATCTGCCACCACCTGCTAAAGTTTTTAACTCGGGGTTAACAAAAAAACCCCAAACATAAACCAACCCCTTTTAAAGTGAAAAATGAAACAAACTGAAAATCCTGACAACTGGGTCTCTGGCCGAGCCACAGATCTCACGGAGCGAGATCAAAAGGGAAGATTTCATGAAATTTCTATTACTAGTCCTAGAGAGATGAATCCAAGCTTTGATGGCAAAAGTAGCTCAAATAATAGGCTTCCATATACTTTAACTGAGCAAACAACTGCAAGTCCTGACCAGCTTTGATCACTTACAACCTGCAGATTCTGGACCCCTCTAAGTCAGTTGTGCTCTCACAACTTCAAGTTTGATTTCCAAAGAAATCTGGAAAGCAGGTTAAGAGGAACTGGAACCCTGAACATCTGTTAAAACCATATAAAGGAGCAGGAAAGCATTTTATTATCCACATCGGAAAACATTCTTAGTTTTACAGACTTCTCCCAGCAAGTTGAGACTTATAACGCTCACCAGCTATATGTTTGTGAAGATCAAGGACATTTATACCTGTCATCCCAAAAAAAAAATATACGTGTCCAAAGAACAGGAAGAGAAAGTGCCTCTGGCTTCAGGGAAGCCTCTGTAACCAAATCATCCTATTTTACATATAAAAATATGCCCAATAGTTAAAAGGCTGCGTAAATTTGAGCACTGCAGAGTTGGTGGTATGAACAAAACACTAAACTCGGTTCTGTTAAATCTCTGGGAAAAGTAAAATAAAATAAAAAATAACCAGAGTTTCAGTATAATCTTAAGCAAACTATCAAAAACAATTCCTGTAACTGGGGTAGGAATATTACAAAAACTGACTCATGAAACTTCTAGAACTTCCCATTTTCATGTGACAGGAATGACAAGAGCAGGTTCCCATATAACCTTTAGGGAAAAGCTGGGCTGAAGCCACAAAGGTTAAATGTGGACCTCTGCTCCACCAAAGCATGAGGATTTGACTCCCTTTCTTATTTTTTTAATTACCAGCTGTAGAAAACATAGAAGGTAGTGAAATATTGAAAACTTTCTCTCAAATCTAAAAGAAATTTATACCAAATATGTAATACATACCTTTAACTGATAAGCCAAATCACATGGGCAGAACCAAGTCCACCATTCTAGACCACCAAAAAGGCCATTGCAGAGTTGGCATCCTAGTTTGGATGGACAAACAACATAGAATACATACCAAACAGTCTGAATTTATCAATGGACAAGCTTTATTATATAAGGCAGAACTGAGATTTGTTGGGGTTTTGAAACCATGGACCCAGAATAAGACACCCAAAAGCTATTTTGTCAGATCTCCTCCTCAATAATAAAAATTAATCTTCCTGTTCGATGGTTGGATGATCACGTACAGCTTTCCTTCCAGTTTGACCTACATTTCTTTTAATCTTTTAAAGTATCAAAACTAATAAGGTAGTGTTTCAGCAAGCTAAAGTGTCTTACATATGTGTATCTCACCTATTCTCTCTGCCTTATGCCCTGGCAAAAATAAGTTCCAGTTGAGGAGTTTTTCCTCTTACCATTTCAGCCGGTGGAATTCCCTACCAGGGACAGTGAAGTAAAAACCGAACAATTCTTGCCACAGAAGTGTATGTAGGGATCCTACAATCAGTATCTTGTGCACCACCACAGTGGCTGAAGACAGACAATGCTCTAATACGTACATGTAAGAAACTGCACCTATTCACAAAGGTACAGCGGTCGTCATTTGCCAAGAGGTGTCAAAGTCTTTCAAATACTCCACAGATCAATCCAGCACTTCCAGTAGGCCATTTAAGTATCCAGGAACACATTTCCTGACTCAAAAGATGAAGTACGAACAAGAGATATTAAAAAAAAAATTAAAATAAATCTAAGCATGGCCTGATAGGTACACTTTTTCCTTCAAATAAATACAAAAATACAAATAACTTTTTCAAACACTTCTCCTTTTCTTTTTAATTCTCCTCTTGACTGCTCCAGACTAATAGTCCAAGTGTATTTATTATCCTCTGTGACTTAGGCCATACTCCAGCACCATGATCCTGCTGCGTTCTCCGCCCCCAGACCTATTCTCCCACAGGGGAAACACCGCCTGGGAGATAACACACAGCTCGGACACAACCTCTGGGAATCCGATTTGACCTGAGAGAAACAGGAACAGCAGGCCACACCACATATCGGAAGAGTCCTCAGAAAGATGAAATTCTGATTTCCTCTCCGAAATCCAAGTAATACATTTCTAACTATTTCACTCTGTCAAGAATTTCACCAGACCAAGAAAACATCCGATTTCCATTGTTATCCTTCAGATACCCAGTAGGGCTTGACAATAATTCTCCAAGCACCAGATCAAAAGATTAAATGTGGTAAAGCCTGAGAATTTTTATGAAGAGTGTTTTCAGAAGTGTATCAGCGTACTGACAGATCAGAGACAGGAGAAGCACTTGACTCTGACCTCCGCAGAGCACGAGCTCTCTGGGGCAGAAACTCCCTCTCTCACGTGCATACTTCATATTACAGCAATACACCAATCTTCCTGGCAATAGAGTTACAACAATAAATAGGGAGGCAGGACTGAGTTTTTCTGCCAAAGCATATTTGAGTCTAGTAAAGGGACAAAGATAGGAGAGGAAAACAGAAGAGTCATGGGATTTACAGAGATAAATACCCCGCTACTCGGTCAGCAGCCCAATTAATGCTGCACTGGCTTTGAACAGATGCAACTTCAATAAATAAATAAAAGTCACATTAGTGCAACAGCTCTATTCTATCTAGCACTCCTCGTGGCCCGAACGATCAAACCTGCATCCTTCATGATGCTCCATGGACCGAGACATTTTCAGCTTCTGACACAAGGTGTCTAAAACACCAGGACAACCAGAGTGCATTTTTTTCCTATTAATTTTTGTTCTGTGAAAGCCTCAGTAAAACATTACTCTGATTATATCCCCAGTTCAAAATACTAACTTCTGCTGGCATTAAAATACTCTGTCAAAGCCAGTGGAACTGACCGCCAGAACATCACTTCCTTTCAGAAGTGCATCAGTGTCCTGTTATTTAATTTTCAAGTATTTTATGATATCCATGGCCTATAGTTATAAGTTCAGTTCTAGACAAACTCAGCATCAGGAAATTTTCAGTTTATTCTTCTGATACTTTCCTCCCTTGACTTTACCCTACTGTGTCTCAATTATAGCCTCAGAATAGCAGCATTGCCACTCCTCTGATTTATTATCCCGTCCCTGCTTCAAAGATGCAAGCAGCCCTGCGCTAAACACCCAAGCGTTTGTTCATCTTCTAACAAGGTCCAGTTGTAACCCAAAAATCCTATGTTATTCTGGGAGAAGCAGACTAGTGCCATATGCACTGTTTTAAACAAGGATGTACCTCTGACTGCTCTCTATGCTGTCCTCTTTTCCCAGTTTTGGTGCATCTAATCCCTCAGTTACTTCTTTGATGGCACCTGCCCATTGCATGTGCACCTTAGCTGAGGCCTCAATGATTTCACCTCCCTTTCCCAAATCACTGATGCTTATTCAGAACTCTAAAAGTTATATGGGAACTTTGCATATTTGTTTTCTTCAATGACCATATCCCTCCTTTTCAGTTCTTGTTCCTCTCAAAATGCTTGCCCAACTATTATATCCCCCTCTTATTTAACCAGGCTATATATGGAGAGAGAGAGAGAAATGCAGGCAGAGGAAAGAAAGAAAAAAAGGGAGGAAGGTCAAATCCCCATGTCCCAGAGGCAGATCTCCTCCTGCCCTCTTGAGCACCAGTTTCACATCTCCACTTTCTCCACCCGGAGACTCGCTGTGGACTTGCAGGGCAGAACATGTTTCCACTGGAGTTCATCTAAGGAACAATGAGCTTAAGCAGTTGTATTCAAATAGTATTAATGTTTTCAAATCAACTTCCTATTTTCCTACTGGAAACCCTGCCAAACACACTCTTCAACAGACACTAAAATAATTTGGATAGTTGATATGCAATCCAAATTTTTAGTGGAAAACTGCCAGATTCGACATCTGTGAGAAAGTGGGTAATTTTTATTATCCACAGAGAGCATGCACTCGGTCCGATATTTTCTACCTCTACACATCTCCTTCTACTGGAACTGCTTTATGGTTTTACATGATCAACGGGCTGCCAAGAATGTTTTAACCCCTTCACTGCTACCAGAATCCAAGACCCCACTGTCATCATTTTAACAGTGTCCATCTAGTACGATACTATAAAATACCAGTTTTCAAGAGCAGGATGTTCTTATAAGTTATCTCTGATCCCCTTAATTACAGCAAATGTGGATTTTTTTTTTCAGTAGTATCTTCTGATTATTATTTGCCAAATACGAGCCCAGTCTCTTTTAAGCAAAGGGTTAATTCCCTTCTTGCTCTTGTCCCTTCTCTTGCTGGAGAGAGGGTCTGTCTGAACAGCTGCTGGGGGAAGCAAGGATGGGAAAGTGCCTTTGGGAAAGTAGGCCTTCCTGCTGAGGACCCAGCCTAACCCCAGTGTGGAAAGATATTTTTTCTTACATTCAGTTTTGCTTAGGGCACCTCCTAATTTATTAATGGTTATAAATATTTGGTTCTGCCTCCACACCACCTAAGAGGTCAGATCCTCCAGGCAACCGAGGTGCATGGAGCTACACTGATTTTCACCAGCGTACAACCTATATGACTTCTACTCTAACTTCTTGGTTTACATCAAGCAGCAACACTTATTGTTTAGACTCAATTTTACTCTCTCATTCACAAGCATTAGGAAAAGCAGAGTATGAAAAACATAGAAGAAAGGAGAAAATATTATACAGACCTTTTACCACAGTAGGCGTTTTTGTTTCCTTGTTTGTTTGTTGTTAGGCTGTTGTTTTTTTTTTTTTTTTAACAAAACAAAAACTCCAGACTTTCTGTTTGAAACTGCCTGCTGAGGTTCCTTTAAATAAATGAAAACAAATAGTGCCTGGCTGTATGGGCTGCACTACAGAAGCTCATCCTCCAAGTGATTTGTAATGCTGAAAACGTTTCTCTTCTTCACTAAAAAGATTATCAAAGTTCACTTTGTAAGTGCACATGTATATTTTATTTCTCAAAGATTACAAGTTTTCTTCTTATTCCCATATTGTCCTGCTGGGAACAGGTGGCAGAACTCCTGCCACCAAAGCAATCTCAAAACGTACACTAAACAGGGATAATTTGTTGTTGTTGTTGTCTTAATGATCAAAAAAAGGAAGCTCCCCCTGACAGTTTTTTGTTTTTTTGTTTTTTTGTTTTTTTTTTTTTTATATGCTGTATCTCAGGCCAAATCCAAAGCTAGTGAGTGGGAACCCCTGCGCGACTGATAGATTTTTACTGGACAAGTACCAGGGGCAGGGTCGCAGTGCCCAGCCTCTACTACAGAAATCCAGTCAGTGCTCACAGTCATTGCAACAACCCAGAGCACCAGACAGAGCTACTGAGAGCTCTTTTGATCTTTGAGGCTTTTTTCCAGTCTCAGAAATGAACAGAATGCTGTAAAATTATGAATAGGATAGAGACTGAAAAGCATCCTATTGCTGCACTTTCAGAAGACGTAAGAAATAAGGCATATATGATTCTCCATACAAACTTAAAAAAATAAAACAGTGTATTTTTGCTGTGTTTTGTCTAATTTAGACTGTTCACAAACAGGGACAGGACACTTCATTTGCATTTATCTTATCACCCAAACACTGTGCAAATAGCAGTAATTTTTCATATTTCATAACTAGTTTCATCTAAGGATCTCATAGGACTCAGCAAACACCAGTGAACTAAATGTTCAGAAATGTACATGGAGATGAAAAGCTCCCATTGACTTTAGCTGAGTTTGGATCAGGCTGTAAGTCTGCAAATTTCAAAATAAATATTACCATTATCATTTTCCAGGTAAGTAACTCAAGGGACAAATAAGTGACATGGTGACAGCCCAGCAGAATCAGCAGTAGAAACCAGGAAACTGGACTCCTAGGCTTCTGCTTGACTTAAAAAGGTTTTGAAGCTGCTGCATAACTTATTTATTCAGCAATACCTGCAAGAGAAAAGGGAGAGTGCAGAGAACAGGCTAAAAATCAGTGGGCAAAGCTGAAACCTAGCATCAGTCTCCCCAGAAAGGAGGGTAACTGTAAGAATTACTGTTCTCTGAATATTCTCTGATACTTCCTTCCCCCTTTCTCAATTTTGACCAATGAATAAATTAATATGGCAAACTGCAAAAGTAAAATGGTGTTAAGGCCTCAGAACGACAGACAACAAATACAAAAGAAATAAGACACATTAATTTAGTGACTACAACAATAGAAGCAGGGCTTCATTTTTCTGTATGTGCTATACTTCCCTTTTTGGGTATAAAACACTGTTTGAAGCACAGCTAGCAAACTTCATTCCTAAGGTAACAAGCAAAAGCTGAAAAACCAAATAAAAAGAAGTAAGGCTTAAGTTTGAGACTCTTGCACTGGTATCCCCTTTACCTCTCTAACAAATCTTACAGATAGCCATTTCTTACCCTGATGTGGCATTAAGGGACATGGCTTAGTGGTTGACGTGGCAACATGAGTTATACAGTTGGACTCAATGTTCTTAAAGGTCTTTTCCGGCCTAAAAAATTCAATGATTCTAAAATACTTGCAGGATATCCACTATAATGGAAAGCATATAGACTTTAAGTCCAGTGGAATACTTTCATTGCTTTGGTGAAAGAAAAATTAGCCTTAAATTTGAACGTTATTTTTCATACTTGGGATCCCACATGAAGTATCACCTCCACTAAATTTATCACCTGATGAGATCAATCACAGATCATAATACACACAAAAGATTAACTTTAATTCTCAAATTACCCTGAAAATTTGTTAACATCGCCCTGTGATGAATTTCATGCTATATTCCCCAACAGTTCCATTCTGCACCTTTCAACACTAAAAACACTGAGCCAATCACTTGAATTCAAATAAGTTACAGTAAAGACCTGATCAAAACATGCTTGTAATTACTAACTTACATACACACACACAATTTCGCACACACGTGCTTTTAGAAACTGTTGTTCTAGTCTGGTTGTGGGGTCCAGCATGGATGAGACGGAGGAGCTCTGGTGCTTATATGAAAACTTGTCACTGATGGCACCCCTGGGTTTCCGAAACATCCCCAGAAATTCCCAGCTCCTGTCAATTCCCACTTCTTGCACTGGAGATTTCCAGAGAGCCCAACACACACGTTCTTAGGCCGAGGGGCAAACATATTTGGCAGTGGTAGGGCCAGGAGATCATTTATACCCCAGCAACAGTTGACAAAATGAACAAGGAAGATGAAGACTGGCTTTCTGGTGGAACGTGAAGAAATAAATTTCAGGGTGGAACCTCATTTCAGAAAACCTGCTCTAATCTATACATTTTTCTTTTGCTTGGCATTTCATGAGAAAGGGTGTACTTTGAAAGGACCACTGACTTCTTACTATGCAAATGTAGGATGCTTTTGTAACTGCAAAGTACTTAACAGAATATCCAGGATTTAGTCTTAGAGGCAGCAGCGTTTCCCAGAAGACTAATATCTTGGTATTTGCCTATTGCACAGAATGATCCCCAGATGCATCTGTATCAGAAATTCTAAACCATTTCCATTAACTGTGCCTTCTCCTTAAATCCATTAAAGCAAGAAAATTAGGTTTTTTTATCTAAATCCATAAGTTTTATCCATAAGTTATTTTTTTATCAAAAAAAAAGTTATTTTCTTGGCAAATTTGTAAATCTTCTATGTTAGCAACTTTGGGATGTGGGTACAGTATCACACTATTTGTCAAGAACTGCCAGTGTAGAGTGCAGTATCAGACAGCTGACAGCAGACTTCTCCAGCAAAGCCCTCCAGAGTTCCCTTACTGCGCTGATGAACTGCTCCGCCTCCAGGGAAGTTTCACGGAAGCTCTGAAACCTTTCTTTACTTTGGAATCAATATTATTCAACTGCTGACAGAAGGGAGATGCCAAAATGGCACACTACATGGACACTCTGTAATACTTGTATACAGTAATGCTCTTGTTTCTTCCATTATGAGACCATATAATTGAATATTATTACACAGGCCAACACTTACTTCTAGGAAGACTGCAAAGACTTTCAGAAATACAGCAATTGTTCATATTGTCTCAGCAATTACATATATCCAGTGCAGGTTAACATCCTCAGCTCACAGCTCTTCATTTACTGCCTTTTCATGAGCACTCTTCAAGTTGTCTTTTTTTTCCCCTAAGTATGCCCACACCCATACAAGCAACTCCCCAGACAACTTAGTCGAACGAGAAACAAAATATTTAGCCTGTGTTTCCCAGCACAATCATGGTGAAATGTATTTTCACTGTGTCTAATGAGAAAATTTAAATTTTAATCACAATTCATAAAACATTTTCTTTTGGAGTGAGGTAAGAATCTCCAATGTAAAACCAAAAACAAAATTCTGCCTTCAGAGTATGTAACACCATGAAAGTGACACAGAAGATTTTGGCTCCCAATTAAAGTCAAAACTAATAGGTTTTCTAAAACTGTAAGGTTCAAGGTAGGTTTTAATTTCAAAGGAGAGTTAGTTGTCATGACTTTTTTTTTTAATCCTAGGAACCAGCAGAAATCCCAGAAGAAAACCTGTGAACAGCCCCAGTTAAATAAAATTGGGTTTGTGATGTCAGTCTTACATTGATGACAGTCACTTGCATTTAATGATGGAACTCCTCTTTTTTTTAAAGTATATAACTGGTACACAATAGGACTTTAATATTAAACCATAATTACAAAATAATTTTTAATTGCAGAATTCTTCTTATACTTCAATAAAAAGCAAATAATTCAGGACAATGGAACAGGAGTCTTGCGCAGTTGGTATTTCCTTACTTCTGAATGTCCAACTTTATGTAGGTACAAAGATTACATCCGCCCCTTTCTGAAAAGTGTAACAGAGACTTTAATTACACGATCACCTCATCTACATCCTAAAATAGCATCTTCCTATAAGCATTTCCACAGGTAGAATCTTATAATCTCAGATTTTTTTATTCACTTTGCTTTGTAGGAGTCAAGTATGCACAACAATGAGAGTTTAAATATATCAAAAATAAATGTATTTGTGCACAAATATACACACACAGTATGTGCGTATGGATGAAGGACTTCAGTTATATGAGCAACAAGCTGTTCCACAATAATTACTTCTGTGCCCACACAGAGCTCCATTACCTTCAGGGGTACTTCGTAGGATCTGTGTTTCTGTACTTTTAGCAATACTTCTAAAATTACTTTACCAGATACCATCATACTACAGAAATAATGGAAAAGAACAGTAAGCATGATAAACACATCAGTTAATGGGTAGTAGGCTGTACAGCTCTGCAGAAAGATTATTACAGGCACAATGCCACAGATTTATTTATGGCTTTAAGCAGTGCATGTCATAAGCATACATAGTTTTAGTAGGTGGAGTCATCTGACCCAATCTGGCAGAGCTTTCACATGGGAATGGCAAGGATTCCTCATTACCCATGAATTAATGCTTTTATTGGCAAAAAGTGTCTCCTATGTATATTCCTGAGTGAGAACAATGTGAAGTAGTTTCCAGTGATTCACGTAAACTCTTTTTTTCTTTTGAAAACTGGCTGACTAACAAAGTCACTTCCTTTTCGAGTTCTGCTTCAGCTCTTCAGTCCTTCCAGCCATGCAAGCCTGCACATTGGGCTCATTTGTCCACTCTAGCAATGAACCTCAATTCAAGGGTGAAACACGGTTATTTAATATTGAGCTCCTATAACAGCGTAGCGTAGCAAGGTAACTCAAATCTGCATCATGATCATATGTAAAATTTAAATATGCAGATACAGTTACTTGTCTCTGTATTCAGACAGACATTAGTAATGCTGCTACAGGTCTGAAATGAAGCATGTGCTTTTCCAACGAACCATGGATTTCACATCTTACTGGAAAGAAAGGCTCACTGGCGGCTCAGTTCTCCCCAGCACAGCACTGGCTGACCCATTCAATTCACACATCACTCAATCAAACAGCTTTGCCTGCCCTGAGTCACTGGAAATCCCTAAGTCAGGTTTTGAGCAGATACTGTTCTCTTAACCTGCTGCATCTCCTGAGACCACAGAGCGTGGGGAGAGGGCTGTACATACACCAAGTAGGGTCCATGAGCTTGATTAAATTTGCATTTAAAAAAAGCATTACTGTATTCTACAGACAATCTTTCTGAAGTTTGTGGGTTGGGTTCAGGCATTATCCTTTCAGTTACAAACCAGAGTTAAACCAGAGCACTTCTAATACCATGAAAGGTTCAGCCTGAGTCCCACTATAAAGCCATTAAAAACTTGTTCTAAGGACATGGCTGCTTCATGGTCCACAAAAGCAGCCTCATGCCCCTCTCTTCCCACTGGCCACAGAAAAAAAAATTAAAATCATCCTTCTCATCCCTTGCTTTCCTCATTACATACCTGCCTTTGCAATTTTCCTTTGGCTTCCCTTCTCCATCACAGCAGCTATCTGCTGCTGTCTTGATTTGCAAGGCTCCTCCCAGCACAACACCATCTTACTTTATTCTCTTCAGTTCTGCACAACCAGGCTGCATCGTCGCCCAAGGCAGCCGGCAGCACCACCCTCCAACACCTATCAACCATATTTTTAAAAATACACACCAAGTACTCCCCATAGCTCCACTCATAACCAAAAACATCCTGTAAGACTTCACAAAGCTACTATATTCTCTTATCAAGACTCCTCTTAAAACTCTCTTCCACTGAAATGGCTACAGAAAAATTGACAGCTTTGACAGTTAATAGAATAAAAACACTAAACCATGCTGAATACCATTGTATCACTATTTCCTTATTTTACCCATTTGTTTGTTTAGCTTAAAGAATTTTTTAAAGTAGTAATAGATAGGCAAACTCAAGAACTACAGGATTCAAGTGGCTTTCACTGGAATAATTATTAAGGACTGTATATTTGGATAGCACGTAACATGACGATGCTATGCCAAAGGGAAACCTATTTTTACCAGGCCCAGTTCAAAATTATACCTGATGACGCTGCATGATATGATAGTGACTTCCCATGACAGGATGTGGCACCGTAACTCTACTTACATGAACAAGCAATGCCCAAAGCTTTCCTCTCAATCAGAGCTACGTATCCTCAGGTTTAATCCCGAGAGCCACTCCCTGCCTCCACACAGGCTCTGTTCTCTGCCTTGACACATAAAGGGAGCACTTTTGATGCTCGAGTCAAGCCACAACTGAACTGCACGTTCCCCACGGAGCCCAGAAAGCTTCAGCTTTGTTATTTATCCAGTCAGGGACACGTGCTATTGGGTTCTACAGCTCCAAAATGCAGTTTGGAAGGTGCTTCATCTGGGTGTGTGCAACCCAACTCCACCTCCCGTGGCAGAACCCTAAATCCTTTTGCTGCCAACCCACACGATTAACAAGGCAAAGAAAAAAAAGTGTCATCTTTGACTAAAGTACAGGAATAGCTTGCATTATTCCTTCTCTCTGCGGTTACTGAACCAAACAGTCTTTGAAGTATTTTTATTTTATTTTTTTTAAACTCTTATTCTGTTTCCATGCAATGAAAATAATACATAATATTGGCTTTGCCTTAAAAATACTTCTCTTATGAAAAGCATTCCATTTGTACTGACTTCAGTGGAAGGTACGTGGGTGTGTCAGAAGAAGAATTAAGTCCCGAGACATTTACATCTCCCTGTATACTTAATAAAGCAACAATTCAAACCTTGTTTGTTTAAAAGAAAGTCCAGCTACAGGCAGTTTGTAAAACACCACAAAGAAATTGCCTGAATCCCAAGATCTCAAAGCCTGGACAAGCCAATTCAATCTTGTTCAGATTGGATCCCACTTCAGCAGGACCTTGTATCATATTTAAATGCCTTGCTAACTGTAAGGCTTAAGTACTACTGTAGCAAAATTAATAAAGTAAAATAAAGTTACCATGCATGGTGTACCAGGACTTTCATTATGTCTCTGCATTTTCTTTGAGGGCTGAAGGGGGGAGGAGGTTCTAGCCGATGGAGGGAGTTTGGACATTTGTGCCCAGGGGACCATTATGCCTTAGCACCCTGCTAATCCTTCCCAGTTTTCCTTTCTTCCAGACGCCACAGCACCTTTGTTTCCTTCCATTTATCCTCCTCCTCCCCTCCCCTCACTCTCTCTTGGTGGCCATTAACTACGCTGACAGTTTGACAGGCTGAAATAAGGAAATAAAACACTTAAACATTGTTTCCTGATGTATGCATTCATCTCCTCTGCCAAACACAGATATTGAGGAGATACTTCACTCCTCCTGTCAGCTTGCTAAATTATAGCCCAGCTCTCACAGCAACACAACTCTCAGGTCTTGTGCATTCACTTGATCAGTCTTCCTATCAGAAGGCCATGCAAGGGCCATTTCCACATCTTTAGCAGGAGCTCCTTATATTTATACCCTTAATACCACATTTTCATACGCCTAGGGTTGAATTTCTGTTAAAAACACAGTCTCATGCTTCTTCTACTGAACACGCTCACGTTATCACGACAGCTCCACTTCTTGCTTGGATTCCGACGAAACTACTTCAGGAATACAATAAACTAGATCACATTAAACTTCGTGTCATTCTCATAACCCATTACAGAAGCTGAGTAAACCAAAACCCAGCTTTGCTTTGACCAGGTTTATTAGACTTTTCTATTTAAGCATTTTCTCCTAGTTGACAGAAAACATGCTGCTGGAGACTAGAGGCATCCCACCCTTTATATAAAAATACACTGCTTGCAGTGTTGGCTTACAGGAGCCAATGTTGTTCGGCTCCCCGGGGGGAAGCTGCAGTGATACTGTCACTGCTCATTACCTCCAGTGGGTGTTGCTGTGAACAAGCCTATGGGAAAAACGCACAGAAAAGAGGGGGGGTGTGGGAGGAAAGAAGTATTATAGAAGCTCATAAACATGTCCCTCAACCAGAAAGTCCGACTGATCCATATAACCAGAAAGAAAGGAAAGCTTGCTAAGAAACTAAATAATTGTACTTCTTTACCATTTATGACCGCCTTCCACACCAATCAGATAAATACAAGCATTTGGTACACAAGCACAGCAGATAAAGTAATGCTGCAATGGAGTCAAGTCTTCTTTTTGTACTTTCAGTAGCTCCCGAGGTCTATGTAGAGCAGCACAGTGCTGTGGCTGTAGCCTCTCAGGGATGCCTAAGAGCCAATATCCATTGCAGAGCAGACAGGCCTTACGTCTCCACCATCCCAAACTGGTTGAAGCAGCAGGAGAAACAAGGCCCTGAAATCCCATCCCTGTTGCAAACAAAGTTATGAGTGTAACAAACAAAAATATATCAACAGCCCAGAATAAACCCTTGGTTTTTGCCCTGGCCCATGGGGAAGGTTAGCTCAGGTTTCAGCTAGGAGGTGGAAACCCAGCAGAGGTAGGCTGGCACATTTTGGAGCCTTGAAACAAATGAACTCCAGCGTTATAAATCCTTGCAGAAGAACTTTGCTCTCTTCCTTGCCTCCCACTTTCTCACTATTTCAGATCTCTACTCATAACCCAAAGAAACAGTCTTTGAAGTAACTGTGTAATTCCACTGATATGCAGGCTAAATTGGAGGTAGGATAAAACAACATCATCCACAAGGAAAAGTCTGTATAAGTGATGCTGTTGAGATTTCATTGTTCTTTGAAGCACTTTTTTTTCTGTTTGTAAGAGTTGCTATTAAACAACAGAAAAGATTCAAATTTAATCACCCTAAAGAGCCAGCAGAGCCAGAGTGGAAAAGTAATCCATTTGCTCATCTAGAGATGGTGAGGGCTTTATTACTGCCTTCCAATATTGACTGTCCAAGAGCAGCATTTCAACTGGTTACACCCATTCCTTTAATTATCCTCCAAAGACATATTAATAAAAGCAGCAGCCTGTTATGCGCTGTTACTTAACTGAGAGGGCTTGAATTTCATG
This sequence comes from Tringa solitaria, assembly GCA_026413425.1. Classification (NCBI taxonomy): domain Eukaryota; kingdom Metazoa; phylum Chordata; class Aves; order Charadriiformes; family Scolopacidae; genus Tringa; species Tringa solitaria. The sequence continues at coordinate 71,151,437 of JAOXJM010000001.1, read as the reverse complement.
AATGAAAACAAAAGAAAACATCAGTAAAGCAAGAGGAAGCACAAGTTTCTTACTACTTCCTCCACACAAGCATATAAAAGAGGCAGTCAACCAAAAACTACTGTTAACTCTTCACTGACAATATCACAGAACTTCCTAAAAATGTCTAAGACTGACTTGGGTTTTACCATCAGGAATCATAAGGAGCTCATAGCGCGCTGTCAGGGGGCACCAATCTTTTTCTTCTATCGTTATTTCATACTGCTGGAGAATCACACCCACTTTAGATTGATGCAAATCCCATGACATTTTTCAAGAGTAACTGCTCCTGATTATCGCATATTGGTGCATTTTCAGTTCAGCTTCCTATTACTCCCTGAAATTTTCTGACATTGCATAGATACATACATTGTGATCCCACAGTTCTTAGCCCAGACTCACTTATTCTGTCAACGGTCTTGCATTTCTGCTTATTGCTAGATAAAAAAAAGTAATCAAGAAGGGATGGAAAAGGGTAAAACAAGGTTGCTTTTCAGATTGTATGAAAGATTTCTGTTTGGTTTCAATTTTTCAGGGTTCAATTTTTATTTTTCTGAATAGTCATTTTACTCTTTATTAAATGGTCTGATCTTACTCTTTCCCAGTCATGAAAAATTTAAAAATGAAAAAATGAGTGTAACCCACAAATTGAAAGAAATCTGTTATACTGAAATCAAATTCACCAGAAAAATACATAGGAAGTGGAAGAAAACCAACACTGTAATGTCAGTAAGAGTTTCATTTCCTTCCATAGTTTTTATAGGAACAACTACCCTTGTTAATTTTCCTCAGCATATTTTTCTTTGTTATTGTGGAATAGCAGAATATTGTTATTTTATTTTCCTGAATAGCTTGTTATCATCTCTACTTACAAATAGAAAGTCTGCTGCTATCACCTAACCCAGAAAGACTTCTGTTTTAAGACCTGTATACCATAGGACAATATTGGTTTGAAACAGAGGACTCTTGCCTAAGATGGAAGCCATAGATGTGTGATTATCAGAGCCATCTGAATTAGCATCCAGAACAGAAAAGTCTGAACTTTTAAAGAACTATTATCTACCTTCTCCAAGCAGATTCAGTAGCACTTAGGGGTGCCCTGCAGCTCACCGTTCCTCTGCACTTACCTCATGCTCCTTTCCTCATAACAAATGTGACTTTTCTGCTACCAAGAGAGGTCCATCAGGTGGATTTGGAAACAGTGCTGTAAAGCCTGAGACCCATCCAAAAATAAATGGCAACCACTGATAATTTTGGGGGTGTGAAGCAATAGTGAGGGTGTATCTACTCGGTTGCACAGTAAGCTAGCAATATCATCATGCAGAATGTCACATGCCTCGCTGCCACCTTCAGATTTCACCATCCAGACTTCCAGGACAGTACCACCCTTCACCATATACAAAGCAAGGCCTGTACATATACCGCAGGAGGGGTCTCCTGCAGGACTTTGGCACAACTTTCTTGCTCTCTATGGATAATAAAATTTTTTTTAGTCGGGCAGAATTTCCTTTCTGAAGTTTGTGTGAAAACTCCTGTGCATGGGCACCTCTGTGTATTTACACGTGTGAGCATACCACATGCCTAGAAATAGAGATGGCTGTCAGCATGTTAAAGAAATTGCAAGTTGCTACCTTTGTAGTAGGTACAACATCTCATTATGGTTACCACCTCCTTGCAGCAAGAAGCATTTAAAAAAAATAATTTAAATTCTTACATGCTTCTACAGGACACCATAAAACTTGCTGCCCTTAGATTTTAGCCTGCCATTCATTTTTGCCCAGGGTTTCTCAAGTGTCATATCCACTGGTATGAAAACTTCAGAATTCAGAGTGTGAAGGGCACATATGACTTCCAAAATGATACTAAGTCCTCCATTGTTCAAATTCAATTTACATACTAGATATCAACATATGATTACCTTAAGTGAAAATACAAGGAAATTCTAAGCAGTAAATGGAGAAAAACACTAAATATTGGGTAAATCACAATGGAAGATATACATGCTTTTCACATTCTTATTTTAGAAAAGTATCTTCAGAGGCAAACAAATCAGATCCAGCAGCTCTTTAGTCACCTGTAAATTAATGAACCTAAGCTCCAGAATGAACAGTTGTTATCCCTGTGTTTCAAAAGCAATGCAGATATGTGAAAAAGAAGGTGAGTGCAAGAAGGTGGAAAGTACCAGGGAGCTCTTTCCATCAGGAGAGTAGACTATGGCTCAGGGCAGTATCATGGATGGTAGAAGGTTTACAGCTGACCATAATAAGTGATCTTCCACAAGGTCACCTATCACCGTGATTCAGTTCCACCAGACAGGCACTGCACATCGAAAGCCTTTGTGCAGTTGTCCCCTTAAGCACAACGCATTTATAGCACGTGTTTAGAAAAAAGCAGCACCTAAAATTGACTTCTCCCCACCTGATCTGGTGGTCAAGGACGTTCCTTCAGACTAAGTCTGTATCGGTATGCAGAGGATCACAAACAGGCACACGTAGAATGGGTGAGATTGATTACAAGCTGTCTTAGCTTATTTCATCCCCTCCGTAAACGAAGTAACTATTTAAAATATATCCACTGACTGAAAAAAGGAGACCTTATCAAAAAGGGTATTTAATAAAAAGCAACATTTTTTTATTCCATACAAAGGTCAACTTTATACCAATACTTTCCTTTTAATCCAAACATATCCAAAACCTAAACAGCTACTTCAGCAGTCAAGATAAGCATGAAGCAAGTGGTGGTCCTCCTCCCCAAGCGTACCAGCCCCCATCACCTGCAAAGGAAGTTCCTACTTAAAACTAATATTTATGGAAGGATGTTTATGAGAAAAGCTAGTCAGATATTTCCCTGCATGCTAGAAATAAGGGGTTCTTTACAAAGAAAAAGCCTCAGAAACACAAATTATCTCCCTTCCATCCTCCAAACGGCAGAAAGCCAAACAAAATTAAACTTGAATACCCTTCCGTAGTGTCTCAGCAAAGCTGTCATTTGTGTGCCTCATACCTTCCATTTCCTATAAGGGCTGGGATCCCTAGGTAAGACTACACCTTCCACAATGCATCAAAATCTTGAGCCTCAAACTGTTATGTTTGTATTGTTCATGGTTTTTAGAAAAGCTCCATTTCATTTTCTTTTCCAGTTTTACATCAATAAGAACGGAATACAGGTCAAAGATAACTCAAACCACAATAATTATCCATTTAAGATTTGATTAGGAAGAGCTATAAGTAAACTTTTCAGTAAGTCATTT
>JAOXJM010000001.1:71105236-71120924 GCA_026413425.1 Tringa solitaria | reverse complement strand
ACGTAGCATCCCACTGTCATACATGGAGCTGCAAAAGGACAAGCCCACCATCTGAATTCACTGATCTTAAAGATCATAGCTGTTACACCCTGATGCTATTAGCTTCATTACGACCACTGCTCGGTCAAGTCCAACAACCATATATAAATACACATACACGAACATATGCATCCACAGACACTCATTTCCCTGCAACTCAAAGCACCTAGCAATCATTTACAGATTATGAACAGGCATCGCTTCCCCCACGCCCCCCTCCCAGCAACTCAAGAGGCAGCCCTCTTCTAAAACAGACCATAACAACCAAGCAACGGCACCACTTCACAACAAGAAATGAAGTGGAATTGCTCCCAGATTTGAAGTCAAAGAAGATATCAAAAGTAAACAGTATGTAATTACCCAAATGGCAATTTGCCAGAACAGAGCACAAATTGCCTGAGCCAGTGGCTCCCAGTTCAGAGGTGCAGGCCTTGACAATTGGGGTCACAAGCCTAACCAAAATTAAATCAGAGAAGCCGGGCTCACAAACAGAAGTGTGACTCCTGGGCCCAGAAGCAGGGTCAACAGGGGAAAACTCTGGAAACTGTTTAAAGGTAAAGGTCTGGCTCTTTACGGATTCAAAGCATTTCACAGAGCTTGTGAGAAATAAAGCAGTAACTGGTAATACAACCAAGGGGTGCATCTTTGTTCACGCTTCTCATGGGATAGTTATCCAAAAATACCAGCAGTCTGGTTACAAGTGACATTTTGGGGGGGCGGGAGAAGTAGGAAGGTGTCAAAATCAGATACCACAAAAGCAATCCTCACTCAAATTTTAAAAATTTTAATTCCAAGATTGTAATATGGTTAATACAAAAATTAATTCCCAGGAGATTATACTACTGTTAATGCTACTGAGCCCTTCAGTAGATTCCTCCCATGTTAAAAAGAGAAAAAAAGCCACAAAAAACTAGCATATCTATGCCAAAATCTGGGGTGATTCAGAGGGACACTTAGCACCCTTCCTGTCACACAAACATGGCAAGGTGTGGTTTTTTGCTTATTGTCTTTCTAGCAAACCACAGAAGAAAGAAAGAAGCACTTCAGTGAGATGTTTCAGGCCAGCTTAAGCCATCTTATAGGTCAAAATAAAACCTTATGTTCCCAAGAAGTCATCAGAGATCCCAAAGAGCAGTTCCAAAGTGTATGACTACACTCAAGCCTGAAGCCAGTGTCTCAGGATATAAGGAAATCTAAGTAATCCAGTTTCAGAGAACATTTCAATAAGGCTTTAATAAATTTTTGGTGTATGCAGGCCAATTATAGAGTGAACCTGGGTCAATTTATGGTTTTTGGTGGAAACTATGCAAAATGTGGTGGTTTCAGTTGAGTTTCGTTCTGGGGTTTGGGTTTTATTCAAAGTCTGAACTCTAAGGGAAACTAAAGGGACATGAAGCCATGCAACACAAAACAGAAATAAGTTTTGCATGAACACTGAAAAGGAGTTGGTTTCATGAACTGGGGAGAAGGGCAAAAGCCCCGAGCAACGAACAGACCTCAGGCCTAAAATTCACCATACATATAATGCTAATTTGACTCTTCACTACTGTTGTCTCTAAGGAGTCATTGCTCATACTTCAACCAACTCAGAAATTTGAGGTCAAGTGAAATTACTTTTCACTCATGAAGCCTTCCAGATTTTTAGTTGGAAGGACACTGCCCCATATTATCCATTAATATTTTCAGACAAGTGCTAAGATCAAAATAACAGCATTTTATTTATTCAGGTTTAAACCCATAAGCACTTATACCTCCATATATCTATATCTTCCTTTTCAGATGGACCATCATCCGTGACTACACGCAAAAACAATGTATCATGAATCCATAATAACATCTTCATCTGGTTTGCAGAATGGATTTTTGTCTGGTTAAATGTCTAAATTACTCCCACTTATAGGTTATCCACATACGGACTGAGAGCTGAACCCATTTGAGAATTAGCTTTTAACAGCTGACCTGGTGCCTCAGCAAGTGTTTTGCACAGTCTTCTGGGAAAAAACACGTTCATGAGCAAGCCTGGAATCACAAACCTTACACCAGAAGAGGCCAAGTACATTAATACTTTTCACACAGCAAGTTCAACTGCCCTACTGCTACAACACTGCTCGGTGGCCAAGTGACAGAACAGCATTAAGTATTATTTGCAGAGAGAGCCATCTGCCTGCCATCACATGAGAGGGTGAAATCACCTACCAGTAAGTGAAAAAGAGATGACAGAGTTTAAAATGAAAAATATAAAGGGAGAGGAAAGAGGAAAGCCAACAAAACCAGCACAAAAGTAAAACAAAAAATGAATTAACTAGAGCTGCATCTCAGCTCACCATTGGATCTATTAACATCGTATCCCAAATAATTATAGGGTTTCCCCACTACCTCACACTAACTGCTACTGCATTCTTATAAATTACTATGTTACATAAAACACTGTGTATTTTTAATGTCCCGGTAGTATCCGAGCAATTATATGCATTGTAGTTCTGTATTTTCACATCATTGAGGAATGATGGCTTCAATTCACCACCTCTGTGCTGATGACTCCCACAACTCATTCCCAACCAATCTTGTTCTATCTAAAGACACATTTCAGCCAGTTTTACTTCGTCTTACAACTGTTAAAACCTTTTTCCGTCTGTTACTGAAGATTCAACAGCAGTGACTTCAGACACACTGATGGGACAGCACTTTTATTTTTTCCACTTACCTTTAAAAAGAGACAGACTATAAAATATCTAATGGAATTGCTGGGTATCTACAGTTAAAGTCTGTAAAAGTCAACAGTATTACAAAAAGATCAAAGTGCTTCCAGGCTCAGTATGTAAACTCCTCAACAAGTGATTTAGAAAAACCATTGCAGGTTTTAACAAAAAAAACCCCAATGAAATATCCCTCCTTCCATCTAGCTGGTAAAAGTACCCACCAACAAGTTCAGTTCATTATAGACCAACATCAAATTTACACCTCCTACCTAGTAATGTTATCAAATGGTATATAACAGCTGTAAAAGACCAAGAGTAAATTAAACCAAGAGGAATAGCAATAAAGTTAAGTAACCTGACAGATCCTGCAGCCAGTTTCTCTGCAGCCATCTGCATTCTCCTCTGTACCCCCAGTGCACACACCCACTAAACAAGCTCACCTGCTGCAGAGCCAACTTTTATCAATCCCCTCAGCTCAGGTGCTGGCATTTAGCTAAATCAGTAATTTGTAGCTGCAGTCCTTGCTGTTCTGATTTCCCCCAGACTTGCAGAGGTAGCCTGGGGCCACATAGAGGAGGGTGGTGTTTTGCCAAAGGTCCCTTAGAGGAGGTGGAGTTAAAAGGGGTGAAGGTACAGCCAGCTGTTGAAGCATGTGAAGCTGGAGGAACTTAGGGCAGATAAAAAAAATCAAACTGGGTCTTCTTTCCCCTATTACTTTGATCTGTTGCTAGCATGGGAAATCATGGCCCCAGTCAGAGGAGTAATGGTCACTCAGTAACAAGGAAACGCGACCTCAGTGTAGTATTTTTAATGTCATCAATTAATTAGTGCTACTGTGCAATCCGCATCACTCCATTAGATGTGCCAGCACTCCAAGGATGTGTCACACGCACTATGCTGGATTCAGGAGATGTTCCTTCCTAACTGATTATCCCATGGGTCTTCCACACTGTGGAATATAGCAACAGTACTAACCAAAACCTGCTAAGTAGCTGCTCAAATTTCAGTTCCTGCCTAAGGAATGCTTATTTTGTTCACTCATCAATTCTGTCATGCACAGCTTGCTTAGGAGTTCACCCTGTTCTCAACCCGTAACTGCATGGGAAGAACAGACTCAATAAAGGCTCAAAGGTTTTGCTCAAACGGGTGTAAAGAGAGAATTTAAGCTTTGCACGTCTTATCTAAATGGTTCAAAACTCCTTCTGGAAAAAGAGAGAAAGAAATCTAAAACTCTCTGGACTTTCACACAATTTTTCCAGCTCTCCCGTCTGTTACACAGACTAGACATTTTGCAGATTTCTTGGAGAACTTCCTGGCAACCACCAGCAATCACCAGGGCAGGATGCATATGTGCTAAACTAAAATCTTAAACAAAATCATCTTTTTGAGCTTCAAACATCTTTTTTTTTTTACTTTTTTACTGTGAATTCTGGAAAATGGTTTAGAATTACTTTATTTCACTGCAGTTAGTTCAACCATACCACACCTTAGAACAACGGTGCAGGAAAGGCTCAGGGGTTACCAAGTGGATGTTTTACATGGCCCTTCTAGGAAGAAATTGCACAGGTCTTTTTTTCTGGACATCTTGTTATTTCTATTACGGTGAATTTTCTCTTACTGTACACCGTTACGATTCAGATCTAAACCAAAATCGCAACTCATTTTTTCAGGCACACCCAGCTAAACAGAGAGACTCTTCCTGATTATTAAGTCAAACAACCTGGGGTCCATGAGGTCAATGGCTCAGTTTGTTCCAGAGCTGTTAATCAAGCAAGAATTAATACAGTGAGCATAGGAGAAATTGTCAGTTAAGAGTCAATAAAAGGACTTCATCTCTTTGTGAATCTCTAATAGCTTAACAGCTTTCTCTTGGACAGGTGGAAGGTACCATGAAACATGTAAGTGTGACCCCACATCACTGTTAATGTGTAGTTAGTTGTTTTTATGTTCAAGGACATCGTGGAAGTTCGCAGCTTTCACCAAGCTTTCTTCTTCAGAAATGAGAGCAGCAGCATACGCTCTGGGGGAGTTATGGTGGCATGAAGACCAGCAGCATCTCGTACGGCATAAACGCCCTCCCCTTTCACAGGCAGCAACTCACAACTGCTGCTACACGCAATACACACACTGTTGCAAAATCTACAGTGTTAACAAAGTACATTTTTGTAAAATTACTCAGCATCGTTAATAAACTTGTTATTAAGTCATGAAACAAATCACCCTAAAAAGCCCTGATTCATTTATGGTTTTTAACAATAAATGCGTTCTCACTATGCCATTATTCACCCCATAATGTAAGTAGGTAAATAATGAGGTATTATCACTTCCTTTAACTACCCATAGTGTAGGTGAATTTTAGACATACTTACATCCCACTTGTACTAAAGACAGAAAATGAGAAGAGATTAAGCTGCTTGGAGAAAACCACAGAGGAAACTGCTGCCTGTGATGGGATAAGACCTCAAGTGGTAATTCTGTGCCCATTCTGCTGACTATAGTCCTCTACTTCTCTTGGGAGCCACACATTAAAAAAAAAAAAAGGAAAGATCTAGAAGCGTTAAAACTAAGTGAAATCAAAACCAGGCTTCAATACAGAGTGGGAAAGCAGTGAATGAAAAAAGGAGAAAGCAAGAGTCATTGTGAACTCACTACAAAGAAGGCCAAGGGAAGCACTACAAGAGGGTTTGAGATGAAGTTACACAGTGTAATAACTTGAAATCCATCCGCTAAATCTTGTGTTGCTTTCCAGAATTAATTGCTGACAAAGGAAGTAAAATTCTGGATTAGTGCAGCAACACAGCTGTACGCTTGATACGAACAGAAAACTGGGAACGCTGAAGTTGGTGAGAGCGACGAGCGCTCGACACCTGATTCTGCAATCAGAAGCGTGAGAGCAGCGCGTCTCCGCACAACCACGCCAGTTGGAACTGAACTGCCTCAGGTAACAATGGCCTTCACACTGCAGAGGTCGAGGCTTCAGAAAGCCTTTCTGAGCACCTTTACTCCCACAGACAAAATTTCTTCAAGTATTACGCCCTACAGAGGAACTAAGACTTACAATGAAACACAGAAACTCTCATGGGCAGCCCAATCTTAAATATTACCTCTAGCAATTAGGGACAGAGCAAATGCCATCAGGCCTCTAGAAGATCCAGTAAAGCTATCAAAGTCTCAAACTCAAAAATGCAAAGGTTGACCACTCCTCGATTCCTCTTCAAGGCCAATAACTGGCCAGTAAGTAAAGTGTAATAACTATGGAAATAAAGAAAACTATAACAAGCTGCTCAGTAATTCCTTGCTAAAGGGAAAAAAGGATAAAAATAATTTATGTATGTTCTCTGTGATCCTGCTGTAAAAATCACAGGCAAAATACACAAATCATTATTTTATTTAAAAGAAAGAGGGAACAAAAAGGTAATAATCACAGTTATTTGATCTAATTATTCCTAAAGGAATCCATAAGAGACTAGAAAATACATAAAAACCACCACTCCTGATCTGCTACCTGGGGAGAATAAAAAACATTCTAGTAGGAAACACAGGTGAAAAAATAATGAAATTAGCATCTCCAAATTGTTTAAAAAAGGATCTTCAGCCTAAAGAGAATCGACAGCATAGCTTTAAGGATAGATAAATGGCTGCCTCAAGGATCTGTCTTACCTCCTCTTTTTTTTTTTTTAAGTAATACCTTAATTTGCATAGTAATAACCCAATTATTGTAAGATTAGGTGACAGAAATCTCATTATTACTGTTCCTACAAAACAGTCGATATTCCATTCAGTACCTTTTAATGTTACACACCTTAAAACATAATTATTCCAATATATGCTCATTCATCTTTAATGCAATTTCTTTAATAATAATAAAAAAGACTCTTCCTGTAATTGTTAGGGTTTTTTGGTTGAATATATTAGTGTTAAAACATGATTTTCCTCGTTCAGGCTGCTATAGAAACAAGCAAAGCCAACCAACTGCTTGGGGGCACGCTCCCTCCCCTCTTCCCAAGAGGGAGTCCACCAAGAGGCCTAAAGCACATATGTTAAAATATGTTGCAACAACTCTCTCTCTCCATCTCCCCACTCCCTGCTTCTTCCCACGCTGAGAGCTGGTCATAAGACAAGCTTGGAAACAAAATCAAATATATAGTAGCATCAGGCTTCTGAGAGTTATTTGTGTTTAGGGCTTGCTGCTACAGGGAGAGGGGGGAAGGGTTGTGGTTTTAGGGCTGCGGGAGGAGAAATCAGAGCAAGCTCAGAGAGGCGCGGGGCTTACCTGCCAGAGGCTTTCTCAGTTTCAATTACAAAGATAATAAATGCGATAAGTGGTCAGTTACCAGATTAACAGCAGAAAGGAAACAGGGGAAGGAGATAGGTCTGGCTTCATCAGAAGAACACAGCACCACGCATGTTACACTTCAAAAGGATGTCATGAGCAGTTATGAGAGTGGAAACAGCAGCTACTAGTTTGCCGGTCCCATTTATCTCAGTGTATGCAAGGTAAAGGAAGGGAGCCTTTTACAGGCAAATCTTCTGTACCGCTCCTTCAAATCCAGCAGAGGCTGGAAACAACGGAGAGTTGGTACCACTGGGTATCTGGCAGGAGCCCGAAGAAAATCCGTTGCCAGTGCTGAGCAGCCAGGGCATTTCACAGTCACTTATGGAGACTGGGAAGAAAAAGACGTACAGCAACTCAATTTCCGGACAGAGGCTCCCTTCCTCCCTATCTACTCAGGGCGTGCGGAGCGGTGCTGCGGGAAAAGTTGGTGGAAGCCGTTCTTTTGCATAAACACACAAATTCAGCTTGCTTGGCTTTCAGTTGATCACTTATCCCAGCATCACTAAAAGCAGTAAATACAAGATGCAATTTCACAGGAGTTATTTACTGTTTAATTTCTGTGAAAGCCTTCTGTGAAAATGGCATGAAGGAGAAGTAATTTGGCCGAGTTCCGATTTTTGAAGTCCTTTACAATCACCGAGCCGCCACAGGTCCGATTAAAAAGGAAAAGCAAGCATAGCTGGAAACCGTCCCTGGGTGGAAGAATTCCAGGTTTTTTGCAGGGCTGGGAACAGAGTTGGCTGCTCTTGGGGGTGAGGCAGCCCACCTCCCACCCCCAGTCACTACAGGGCTAAACACGAGTGAGAACTGCGCGGCTGCCTCTTTAGGCTGCCCTGGATTTTACAGAAGGGGAAAATATCAGGTGCCAGCGCCCAGAGCCGAGGAGGAAACAATCATCCCTGGCACTGCCTGCAGGCCTGCAGGAAGGACAAGCTCCACCGCAGAACGGCTGGACCCCTTCTCTGAAGATTTTCGCCGCTTGCCTAATAGTTCCGAGTTTGAAAAGTTTCCAATTATAGCATGTTCCACAGAAAGCAAATTAAAATTACTGGTTTTACTTGAAAAATAAAATAAAATAAAGCAGTGAATATGCTAATGATTTTCCCTTACATTCTTATCATCTCATTTCATGCCTTTAAAATGAAAACCTTGTGAATCTTACTATGAAAATTATCAACAAAGAAGAAACAGCCTTCCATCTTACACCAAAACTTGGAGGGCTGAGTTTATACCATCCTGACCCAATCTGACTGAAATTGAAAACTTTTCCTCTTCCATTAATAGCTTTTCCAATTCAGCAGTTCAAAGCCGCAATCCCTCACAGCCTATGCAAGGATTTGGGATCATTTTATAAATCTGTGTGGCAAATGAACATGAAAGAGAAACTCTCCTTATGGCTGGGAACTATCCTTTGGGGGGAAAATGTTATTAGCTTTTTAGAGAGCATTTGCAAGGGTAATTTGCACTACAGCATCTCTTTTTATTGGCCTTGCAAGCAAGTGTTGAAACAATTTGTCTTATCATATATATTCACTTTGAATAGGGACCTCATGTAAAATGCTCCTCTTGAAACAAGAAACAATGGGTTTGAAAACCAGGACTAAAAAAAGGTTGCGTGGCAATAATTTATTCCAACAAAGAAATATTGAAAGTGAAGGGGGAAAGGGAAAAGGAAAAGGATAAATGAAAAAGGAGAGGAAAAGCTTCTGATTTAGTCCATCATAACTTAAGGCAGCTATGCCAAAGCTCCCAGTTTGGTCTAGCAATTTCACAGGTATTATAACAGGAGGGTAAATCACTACTCCTGGACATCATTTGTATTTCATTACTTCTTAAGGGTCCTCAACCAAAACCAGGGCCCCACCATGTGACATTCTGCACAAGCAAACAGTAAAGAAACACTTTTACCACCCCCAGACAATTCACAACATACAGCTGCAAATCAGGATTACCATTACCAACAGCACAGGACAGAGCACTTAATACAAGGAGTACAGAAGTCAGTGGAAATCCTTCCCCTCTTTCAATGTGCTTTGACTCACGGAGGAAGCAAAACTGCACATTGCCCCTGAAAAAATAAGCAATTCTCTTGCACTGAAGCCTCCAAGCCATCTCACCTTACTCTGTGGGACAGCCCTTCAACACAGATGACTCTGAGCAAAGGGAACTGATCTCTTTTATGCTTTGGTACAACAAAATGCAGACTGTGGATCTCCAGTTCTGACAGTGGCATTTCATTCTGCCAGGGCAAATAAGTTCCATTTTAAAGAAGGAAAAAGCTATTAATTATATGACTAGGAAACAATACTACATTTGCAGTGAAGTTACATATCATTTGAAGTGGAAAATCAGGGAAAGTACTTTCTTTCAAATAAAATCAGTAACAAAAAGATCTATGGAAGTGTAACAAGAAATAATAAAATCAAAGGTCGCCAGTTACATATGTTTCTAGTGCTGATTCTTCCCTACAGTAAAAATTCAATTTGCAGATGACAGCCCTGCAAGGCAGTTTGCTGCTGCGTATCCCTTCTCCTTCTACTAGAGTTCAAGGGATTCCCAGTGGGGGTAAGAGTCCATTCCTCACAGGCTAAAACGATTTCCTTGTTCAGTTGCTGCAACTTTCCTACCTCCCGTCTCAGCGCAGTATTGGGTACACTAACGAGAATTTACCCAGCAATACTATTTACTCTGACTTCTTCAATTAAATGCATTTTAAATGAAAATGGTTTTTAGCGGAAACTAGCTAGTTTCAATAGCAAAATTCTCAAGCCCAGAATAACCAAGATGAAGATAGCAAGAAAAAACCCCACGCCAAAAACACCCCACAGGCCAGGGGAATGGAGGCTCACCCAGGCTGCGAGTTCAAACCCCCACTTCAGATGAGAGCCCTGAACCACAATTCCACACGTCTTGAAGGAGTACACTAACCTCTGGGCTATGAACTACTCCAAAGTGGTGTCTTTCTTTCAAGGTTAAATTTGACTTCTGGGAGAGTGGGCTTTTTTGTGGTGGTGGTTTTTTTTTTTAAAGTGAAAATTCCAGAAAGCTTCCTTTTTCACTCTGATTCAGAAAAAGACAACAACAGAGTGGTTTTGAAGAGAAAGGTTATTGAAAAGTACAATGGGCCCGCACTTCAACTTCCACAAATCAACACAGTGGCATTTCAATCAGTGCAACCCTCTTGACTTGACTAGCTTTCAGCTTGACCCAACAGAAATACAAATGATGTAGGCTTTTTATGCCCAATGAAACCCAAGAAGTGACGCTGATCAGCAAAAGAAAGCAATTAATTTCTCCAAAATTCTTGCCTAAAATAAGAAAAAAGCAAAACCCCACATACAATTCTTTAAAATATTTGTCCATGCAAAGTTATACACTCAAGTCCCAAGTCCTTATGTAAATTCTCACTGGCTCCTGAGATGTGTCTCTGATAGGTTTTCTTCACCTAGGAGGACATTTCAGTGCATAAATACTGCATACATAAAAAAAAGGCCAAACTCTGCTTCACTTTCTCATGACAGAATTGCCACTTGTTTACTCACAGTAGTAAGGTAAGCCTATTTGGCCTTGTGTCATCAGTTTGGAAGGCAATGTATTTTACATATTGACATTCTCATCAATATTAACTTCAGAGGTAGAAATTGCCTCTGTTGAACCAACCCATATTGGAAAATACAAAATAAACCAAAAAAAAAAAGCATAGCTAACTACAGAAAAAGACAGACAAACTTAGTAAAATAAATAAATAAACCCTCAAACCATTGTACACAGTTCTTGCTGATGCTTTGGTCAGCACTATGCACCATCATAAACTGAACAAAGCGATTTCTGGCAGCTTTGAACAGCAATTTAAGTCCAAAGCTTACTTACAATTCATGTAAAAAGTCAAATTGAAGCATCAAAGCACATGACTACATTTTTAAGCAAGCCTGGGATACACTGTTCTAACCGCATGAACTATTTCTTCCTACTTATCACGGCCATCATCCAGACTTGATATCTGACTGCTCTGCAGTACTTTGTAGTGCTTCCGAATGAAGATGCATATTGTGATACAGATGTAGCTATCATACATGCGAGTCCATCTACTTGCTGCCAATATAACATAATCGTTAAATATTGCATTTGTATTTAATTGTGACACAGAGTCCCATATTCAGCCAGTGCCTAGCTTTAAACATTTGAATAAGTGCTTACTAAAGTCCTTAAAGTTAGCCAGGTGTTTAAGTACTAAGCCGAATCAGGGCTGAAGTCAGAGTAAGTGTTGACATGGTATAATACAAAGGCTTAATATCGAATGAATAATGAGGCCAACACAAAGCTCATTCAGCTGAATTTCACTGTTATTAAGCTAGACACATACACATCATTCCTGGAGACATCTGATCTAATGGAACTCTAAGGTCAAGCAGAATGATTGTTTCCATCTATTTCAATGTAAAAACAAAATTATTGGTTTGTGAATGCAAAAGTTGTCTCAAGAGTAACGCTGTTTGAGACAGACTTGTCCACACACACAAGGACTTCAATGTTTATCTAAAAACCTCAACATAAAATTTACCTATGACCCTGACAGATGTGTGATAGAAAGTGTAGAAGAATAATAAAATCCTACATAACACTTCATTTACATCTGCAAATGACTTGATTAAAATCTGGCTATCTTTCTACTGTATCTCCCTTCTCAGATGACTTGATTACAAGGAAGTAAGAAAAAAATCCCTCTTCATTAAATGTCTCAAAAAAACCTGAATAGCTGATAGAGGAACCTAAGCTCTGACTACTCTGAATGTCCATGGTATTTGTAAGACCTGTTTTAATATTAACACTCTTTAGGTTTAAGTACTCACATGTGGCTGAAACATTAGATGTCTGGGTTTGAATCACACAAAGACCAAGTTTTGATGCAATACATCCATCAGATATATCTACCAGTGTGTGGCTTACATTATGGTCTGGGGAGTCTGCCATCACACAATGTGTCACTTTCTATAAAATAAAATCTGGGAATTATTGAAGCCATTGTCATTTCATATGACAAAAATATCAATGTTAAATGTGCCTTTAAAACATTTATCAGTCACGTGTGTCAAGAAGCAAGAGATGAGGAATATTTCATGTGAGTAAAATGCGGATAAGTTAACTTGACAAGAACATGTATTCACTTAAGAACGGGATATGTCCCTCTTGGCATGGACATCATACTGTGCAGAGTCTCCAAGAATTTAATTAGAGCTTATAATATAGTAATTAACTACTGTATATTGAAACCTTTTGTAATCTTTTTTATTATTTTTTTCTGTAGTGGGTGAAGGAAGAAATTATCATGCTGGAAAAAAACAATGGCACAAGAAAACAAAACCTACTGTAAATCCACAGGCATTAAAAGGTGTGCAGTGGGCTTTGTCATTTCTTTGTTCCATCACTGACCTCACCTTGGACTTGACTACTAACGACACCTTCTCTCACTTACATAAATGATGCAATAATTCTGATTTATTTTTGATAGCTCTCCAGAAATTATTCCACTTCTTTAAAGAAAACGTCATTGCTGCTTCACAAAGTCAATGGGGTAAATTCTCCCAGTCTCTAAAGAGATATGTTCCGCAACTTGTCAATAAGTATTGCTGGGCTTCTGCAGAAAATAAAAACAATTCCAAACCTGGACCCAAACACAAAAATCAGACTCTTGAAAGCACTGAAAACACCCTTTTTTATAATGTACATGTCTCTTAGGGCTTTGTTTGGGTCCCACGAGAGGTTTTCTAAATAATCTAGACGAAATCAGGAAGTGGAGGTGAGCCTAACCTGAGCTTAACCCAAGATCCCTTTTCTCTTTTTCCCATGCTGAAAGCAGGGCTAAACATAAGAGAAAGGGAGAAACTGTTGAACCACACGTTGCGTATGGTCCCACAGACATGTTTACAGGTGGAGGGGAGAGGACAGGGTAGATCTGACAAGGTGATAGGCCTATTACTCATCTCCTCCCCAGTGAAACTACAAGTCAACACCGGCCCCTGGAGATCTTTAGGTTCAGCTCTGATCCCCAAATCAAACAGCAAATCCTGAACCTAACCCTTTCTTCAGAACTCTGCATTTACGAAAACAGTATGAGGATTCAATGGGTAACATACTGGACCCAGAGTAAAAACATACACATGTATTATTTCAGCTTGATCCTTGTTTGGGTGGGTGATCTTAACCACTTCTGTTGTAATTTCTCCACCCATAAAATAGGAATAATAGTAACTTACCTGTTCAATAAAGTATTTTGAAATTTGTAAGTAAAAAGCACCATAAAACAGCTGAATTTCACAATTAGGTGTTATTATAGTCTAAGTAGCATTTGGCAAAAATAAAGAGAATATAAAAGCATCCAGACTCTGGCTGACTTAGTTCTTGGCAGTAGTCTTTCAGACTATCTTTGCCTTCTTCACTCAGCTGTACAAAGTGTTAACTCAACATTACAAAGAATGAGTGTTAATATGGTGAGGATAAATGCAGCTACGAAGGATTTGCAAACATGATGGTGAGACAAACTTACCACAGTTTAAGGGGTTACCACGTGTCAGCTGAGCCATAACTTTCTGTGTGGATGCTCTTAGGCTATTGCAACTGCCTCTGAAGATCTTTTAAACTGTGATAATCACTTTCAAAAAGTAGCTCCTGCCAGAGTTTTCAAAGCCAGAGTCCTCACTGATTATGGAGTCTTACTTTGTAATTCGTCTGCTAGGATGAATGTGCTTCAGCCCTTGCTTATAGCTCAAAGTGACGGACTTTTTGTTGATTGGTGAAGCCAAGGCCGAGTTAAAAACAAACCCCCTAGTTTGTTTCCCCATGCTGCTTCCTATGACTCTTCTCACGTTTCCTTGAGGCTGGCTTTCCTGGGATCAGAAAAGTAAGCAGCCGCCAGCAGGGGAAAGGACATTCACTGCCACCGCACAGCAAATTTGAGGCCTGCTACAAGGCTGCAGAGCGGTGCAAGGGACCTCCTGGTGCTTCCCCAAACAGCTCTTCCAAACAGCAGGAGCCCCCAAGGGGGAAGGACAAAAGCCCACAGGAACAGGCTCTTGGAGGGAAGCTGGAGAAGACATTTGCAGGCCCGAGTACTGGCACCACTGCCTACACCATGACTGGCAAAACTGGGCCAGGGCCTGTTCTTTGGCACAATATGGCTTGTAGCCCTATGCCTTGATGCTCCTTCCTCTGCCTACGTAGGACAAACTCAGCTGTGATGTCCCACAGGATGTCTCGGCTTGCTTCTGTCCCCCAAATGAGGCCCAGACATCAGCTGGGAAGGTGGCCGCTGCCACAGGCCACAGCCCAGCAACAACCACCACAAAACACGGGCTGCTCATGCCGAGCCCCTGCCCTCACCCTGCCCGCTGCGTGAGTACAGGCCCCATCACTGGGGCTACATCAGCGTTACCTAACAAAAACAGGCCTTCAGACCAAATGGCACAACGCTGCTTGCGCTCATACCGAGCACCCACACTGCCGATCAGGAATCGCCCCTGGCCTGTGGTAACTCCTGAACCGTCTCTGAGCCCTGCTGGTGTAAAGGCTGCTTGGCCTGGGCCAAAACCATGCCACCATGCCTTCTTCCAGCAAGGTGAAAGCATGGACAACAGTGTGCAGGGGCCCGGAATCTTGTCTTAGATCCTGGGAGGCCATCCCTTCCTGAATCCCCATTGCTCACTGCCTCGGGACCCCCTCTCCGTCTTCCCCTCAAAAAGCAGCAAATTGCATTTAAGGGAGCCCTGCTGAGGGCCCTCACCTGCAGGGCCTGGGAAGGGGCAGGGCGCAGGGAGGATCTTCTCCCCGCACTGCCAGATGGCCACCCCTCACCAGAGGGCATCGCTACAAGAGCCAAACCTCATCTAAACCCAGACTTTGGGACCTCCCTACCACCTCCCCGGAGCTCTGGATTACCATGAGGACAACCCATCCTTAGGGATTAGTATTTCGGGTAGCTCAAGTAACAACTCCAGCCCTCTCCCAGGTCTCCGTTGTAATCCTTCACCTAACACACCAGCACAATCCAGCCTCCCCTGCCTTCCTGCCTCTCCCATAATTCACCTGTTTTCCACCTCAGAAAATAAATCAAAAAAAAAACCCTCCTCCTCTAAAACGTTAAACGGGACATACAGGAAGGGAACGTATTTCTGATTTCCTTCTCCAGGGATCAGGACAGGGCTGTTCCCGGCGTTCCCTCGCCTTTATATCAAAAGCTAATCCTCCCACCTTCTCCTCCTAGACATGCAAGTTCTCCAGCCTCTTCCTCATTACATAAGGCACATGCATAATCCTTCTCCTCCCACAGAGCATCTCAAGAAACACAATCCTCCTCCTCCCACTCAATCACACCAAGTCTAATCCCAACACTTCTGACATTACCCGCTAAATAGCCATCAGTATAGTGAGAACAAATGGAACGAAGCACAAACTCTGTACATGGCTTAAACCACACCCTCGCAACTGATTATTTCAGTTTTCTACTCAGCCTTCAGGTTCTGCTTCATACCTGCAACTGAAAATTACTTTTCTATACAAGTTCTATCTTTTCTTTTTCTTTTTCTTTTTCTTTTTCTTTTTCTTTTTCTTTTTCTTTTTC
>JAOXJM010000001.1:71076841-71091876 GCA_026413425.1 Tringa solitaria | reverse complement strand
AGAATCACCTCTCTGGATCTGCTGGCAACGCATCTCTTGATGCAGCCCAGGATGCAACTGGCCTTCTGGGCTGCAAGTGCCCACTGCCTGCTCATGTCCAGCTTCCATCCTTTCCTTCTTTCTCCTCCTGGCTATTCATTTCACTTGTGGAGGCAAAGAGAAAAGGGAGCCAGGGTAGTCAGTGCCTGCAGGAAGGGCGAATGGGTGATGCACCCAACGTGGGGGCTGTTTCTCCCCTCTGGCCGTCAGCCCCCTGGCAGTGTAAAACACATATAAAGGAGCTACAGCTCATGGCCAGGTGGCTTGCTCCTGAATTACCAGCGAAGCCCTCAGCTTCAGGGCTGCCAGGTCAAGTTTGGAAGCCCTTCTTCCAGACCAAGCCCTCTCTGCTGTGGAAATAAAAATGGGCATCCCCAGGCACTCGCACCCTTCCACTCCTGGTCCTGACCACCCCCCGTGGGAAGGTGTCCCAGTGAAAAGGGCAGCCCTGATACCAGATGCTGCACGTCATAGAGAAGAGAGCAGAAATAAGAAAAAGAAATTAAACGCATTTCCCCTTTCTCATATACGTGCGAGTTATTTCTCTGCACCGGGCAATATACAGGCTTCCAGAGAACTGGAGTTTTCTTCACACTAGTTCAGTTCTGCTTTCCGAAAAAGAAAGAGGCTTAATTTGTAGCTCAGTTCAGTCAGGAAAGAAAAGCAGTCCTTCAACTGCAAAGTCTGTCAAGCAATATGCAGTACTTTGGGTTCTCATTTTTTCCCCTTGCATCGTTTACCCTGTGGCTGGACAAACATTTTCTCTCCCTTGACCTTTCCAGGCCTCTGCCTCACCAACCCACTTGCTTGTACTCACATGCCTGCTTTTAACGAGCCTTCGTTATATTCTTCCCTTCATACCAAGCTGGTTTAATATTTCTGGTTTATTCATTTTTTAATTTCCATCCAACTAAACAGATTTAGAAATCCAATGGCAGGATTATTTTCAGCGCTAGTAAGAAAAAAACAGTTTTGCAGTGTTTTCAAAATGAACATCTGACATATTTTTGGAAAAAAAATAAAAACATACCAATAAGACTCTTACCTTAAGTTTTGATCAAACTACCCAGGAGAAAGCTGAACTTTGGTTATCATGCGATATGCAAATTTCAAGATGGTATTTTAGCTGATGTTGAAGCATGTGGCAGAAAACCTGGCTTACAGCAAAAAGCCAGCTTGCCGGTGAGGCTCGCGTGCCTGCTGTTACAGAGATGTAGACGGAAGAGGTATCCTAGCTTCTGCAATATCTAAATTAACAGACCTAATTTATCTAAGTCCTTGACAGCCCACACAGTACAAAGCAGAGGTCTTAGGGCACCAAGAGGGGGACGTCTTTATAAACACAGCACAATTTTTAGACCTTGGCATTCCGCGGATGGGCAGTACGGCTCTAAAGTTAGTGTGCTTTTGACAACTGCTGAAGAATACCACGGTCGCGTTTTTATTTATTTTGTTTGCCATTATTAAAAATCGCTTGAGCGAGCCTCGCTTTTTGCCCAAGTCTTCTGAGCAGCCTCCCATCCCAATGCGCTGCTCTTCTCTGTTCTACACTTGTTGCGTATTCAGCAAATACCAAACGAACTAGAAAGAGTCTGTCCAAAGGGGGACTCTCGCAGTAATTACCAGCCTCACGGAATCCGGCAGGCAGTTATTAAACACCCCGGGGATAACACAGAATTTTGAAGAAGAGACGGCCGTCCTCCTTCCAGTATGGTTGCTGGTGTTGGAGGGTGCACTGACTTTTATTTATCTGGGGGGGAGCCTGTGTCAAGAAGAAAAAGAGAAACAAATCCCTGCTTTTTTTAAAGCGCTACAAAAATCGTAGGAGGAAGCTGCAGGTTAGCACAGCTTCAAACCGCTGCTGCATTAGTTTTGCTTTTTACTGTGCGACACCATGGGGTAAAACCTGATTCTTGCTCCGAAAAAACAAAACAAAACAAAACAAAACCCCATCTGTATTGATATCAGAAAAGGGCGGGGAAAGAAAAATGACAGCCACTGGCCTGCCCTTTAACCTTTCTAACAGAGCTGGTGGCCGCAATGAAGCTTAATCAATGCAATGGAAGTGACATTTCGCAGTCAAATCAAATTAAATGGAAATGAAAGGAAAATCTGAGGTCCAACCTAAAGGCTGTTCCCTCTTGCACCGAGGTCATTGCCATGGCAACTAAATGCTACAAATGTGTAGAGTAAATCCTTAACAAATCTGGAGAAAGCATGTCCAATTGAATATGATAGTTCCTGTCACCGTACTTTGTACCTTTCAAGAGAATGGGAGAAAATAAAACAAAACAGTCCGTGCAGCAGAAAAAGAAGTTCTGCCAGAAACTACGCGGCGCCGTGGTGCGCTTAATCTTTCTCTTCTGCTTGGACATGGAGAAACCGAGCAGCTTTACTGTAAGACAGCAAGTGGGTAGCCGTGGACAGAGACCATATTAAGTGGATTAGGGCATGGTGTGTTACATTTTTCAGTCTTGCTTCAACTGGAGGGCTGGTGACTGCTAAACCTTCCTTGTATCGTTGCAAACGCATTTAACCGTGGCTGGGAGCAATTCCTACTGCAGATTGCCCACGGCTCTGACCATCCCACCCAGCTTCAGCAACCCACCTCCCTCACCCTTTCCTCTGCCTTCTCCTGGGGTGAGCAGGCTGCTTTCTTGGGGGGCTTGGGAGGGCGAAGGGCGGATCAGACCCGCTAAAAAAAAAAATAATCAGGGATGCTCCCCGCTTTCTGCGTGCAGCCCTTCTTCTGCACAACCCCAAGGCTCTCCCCACCCCCCAGATCCACGCAGTGGGGCTGAAGCCTCGGCAAAGAGCCATCCCACCACCTACCCCCGGCGCTCCCTGCACACGGGAGCCGCTGAGAAAGGGGACAACCTCAACCCACTCCGGCATCACGAGGCGGCCCTCGCCCCTATTCCCCCTGCAGCACCTCCGACCGGCGCACGTGCCCCGGCGGAGAATTACAGATAATTACCCGTTCCTCCCGCCGCTCATGGAGCGCATTTCACCCCTCAGCCTAACAGCTTCTGACAACGAAGGGCAGTTTAAGAACCATAGCAAAATACAACAGCCGCACGCTCGCTCCGCCGACTGCCTCTCTCATAGAATCACAGAATCACATGGGGTTGGAAGGGACCTCTGGAGATCATCTAGTCCACCTGTGTAAGCACAGAGATAGATCGGGGAGGGGGTAGGCGCCAAGCAGGAGGTGGGATTTTCCTTTTTCTTGGGAGATGTGGAAGACTTTACAGAGTGAGCTGTGACCTTCCCCAAACCCATCGTTGATCTGAGCTGGGTAAGGTGGCAACCGTTATCCTCTCCTCGAGCGCGAGGAAGTTTTGATTGGGCTGTAGTGAGGCAGTCACTGCGCATTACGGAAGATCTCAAGAGACGATATGCCCTGGGCCAGCATGGGCTGGGAGTATTGCAAATCTGATACGAGGTGACATTTCCTACTCAAATACATGCAGCCGCAGGACATCACACACCTTCCTGCACAAATAGCAATACACACTAATGAACTAATTTCTGGGGGGAAATCGTTACTTCCCAAGTTGGGGGGGGAGGGGGAGGTGGGGAGGATACTCTGCCACTTCAACCAGAAGGGTTTCTGGCTTTCTTATGATCTTTTGCTGCATTTTCACCTTTTCCAAACAGCGCTACTTCACACGGCTATACGAGGCATCTTCAGACAAGGCCACCTACTTGGGAGCTCGGTGTGATTCACCCTACAAAATGTACATGAACTATGCATTCCCCTGCCAAGGAACAACTCAGAGTACGCCTGTGTCCCATCACACCCACAGGAGAACCTCCATTAGATGTAAGGAAACAGATTGACTTTGAATTTATCCGGGTATTATATTCACTAAATACTGCTGGATGTTCTAACTGGGGCTGGCCGTGCCCTCCTTTTCTGCCGTGATATTTACAGATCATTTCACATTTCTTTCACCCTTTAAATGCCGCTGTGCACTCGTGCTCGCTCGTGCTCTCGTTATTTGAAAATGCACTCCAAAAAATTTGGCTGGCAGTCTGGGAAAGATGCTTGTGCTGGAAGAGCTGAAGGGACGATTCACTGTAAAAATATATGTAAGCTCCGACTCAGAAACACAAAAGGTCAAGGAAAATTGCCTTTAAATTACCGCTGTTGTCGTCTTTCTTGAGCTTCCACGGAAAAACAAACTGAAAAAATATTTCAGAGGACCAGGTAGATCAGGGAAGCAGTAAATTGATTTATGGAGAGGGGAGATACTGGGACAGAGCTGCAGGCACAAGCACTGCATGGTAAAACCAGCCCTTTTCCCATGCAAGTGGTTTCTTAAACTTGTCAGTGGAAACCTCATGTTCCTCTGTTAATACCAACCCTAAATTTCAGAGGATTTGCAATCTAGAAATCTAGGCATTCTCATAGCAAGTATCTGTGAAATGCAGCTGAGGTGGCAGTCAGGTGACAAAGTCACTCACATCCCATCAGAATATTTTATCACAGTATAATATTTAACCCTTAGGTCTTTACTCTTTGCTTTGGGTTAAAAGAAACAAAGCAGGTTAGACACGGGAACTTTACAGAACAGACCCAGGAACAAAAAGGACGAGGAAATATGAAAGGCACAAACTAGATAAAGAGATGAAACACTGGAAACAGAGCCCAGTTATGTCTCAGGTATGAACACTACTTCTACTCACTTGTTCTTATTAAAGAGAGAACCAAAGTCCCATAGGAACGAACAGCTAATGATTGTCCTTCTAAGTGCTTTAGAATGATATGTAAGAAAAACATTTAATAAAATCCTCACCTTCGCTATGGACTTCATTATTAGTAACAAATAAAACTTTATTTAAAAAATCCTGAACTTTTACATAAATATCTGTGGGATCTTACTTCCTATGCCTTGGGTTTGACCTTACAAACTAAAGGAGCGTTTCAAGAAGCAGAATCTGCAATGTGATGGACGATGGCTAGCAAATAAGGATTCTGAAACAATTTCTATGTATTTTTGCAGTACTGTTTGATACATATTTTTTCATGTTATTTCTTTTATATTATTTTTGAGATCTAACAACTGCTTTTAATAAGCAACTGTTATTGCAAACATATAATTATACTAGGCCGCAATCCAACAAAGCACTTAAGGGCACAGATTAAAGACACTGAAAACAATGGGATTATTTATGTGCTTAAGGTTAAGCATCTGCTGAAGGACTCAGATGGATCAAAGCCCCATTTCTATTACATCTACAGAAAAAATATTATATATGTTAATTAAACGTAAAATATATGTAAATTAACTAGCACATGAAAAATAGCACTTGCATAAATTTTTATACCCCTATACAATTTGTAATAATAGAATATCATCAATAGATGAAGAACAACTGCTAATATCGGCCATTTCATCAAAAGGTGAAAAATTCCTGGAACTGAACAATTATGAAATAACTTGCCATAAGAGACGTCCCTTCATAAACCATGTCTTGACTAAACATGTTCTGAGGCATAACAGAGAAAATGAAGAGACAGAAAGCACATCTGATTTATCTTCAATCACTCATGTAAAACTTCATTTTTTAACTTTCATTTTTATGGAAATCAATTTAGTTCTATTGATAAGATCCACAAATTATTTGCAGTTAGTGCCTAATAAGCTTATTTTATCAAAATGTCTTGCTTGCTGACCAATACCTTGTTCTTGAATTAAGGATTAAATGGACCACAGTGCTAGACTTCTGTTCTCTCCAGAATTACTTCTTTTGTTTAATTATATACTGTTTATTATTCTTTTGTTCTCTATTAAAAAACCCAGCTCTACTTAAACAGCTTGCAAATAATATTTCTACTGTAAATTGCTGTTTCATCTGTATTGAACATTTTCAATAAATACACCAGCTTTTATGATATTTCATTTTGAAAAACCTAGAGAAGACCTCTTGAGAAGGTTGAAAATTTTCACTTTTAATTGTTAGCCCTAACAAGAACTATTTGATATGTAAAGACAAATTATCACCTGAAAATTTCTTTTACCTGATGCTTCTTTTTTATTTGATGGTGTTAAACCAAAAAATGAACCCTTTATTTTATTTTAATACAATGCTGTGACAGATCAAACAAAAAAAAAACTTTCTAAAAATGCTTTGCCACTGGAAATTTCAAATTTCTTTCATTTCTCTTTAATTTGGAAATTACAAGTGGAACAGTTACAAAGATGTGAATCTATCAGAGTATCACTAAAACTTGTAGTACTTTCAATTCGTTTTCATATTCACTTTCTCCAGTCTTTTTTTATTCCTTGCCATGAGTCTACACAGATTGTTTATTCCATGGAACAAACAGAAAGTTATTACCTTACTCTTCCCTAATAGCATGTACATTTTCTTCAATATTTTCATATGAAATTGTGTATGGTTTAAGAGCAACGTGAAAAAGCACCGATTGTCTTATGTATTTAAATTGAACACATACTTGGAATATTATACCCAAAAGTTACACTCAATGCAAAGTTTTAAATAAAAGCAAAACTCATAAAATGGTCTGATCACATCTTCTTTTAGTCAAGTTTATGCAGCTTACTGACTTTGCTTATGATTTGACTTCAATTTTGATTTTCTCTATGCAAATAAGGATTTCACTAGAATCCTTCAATAACGACAAACAGAGAAAAAGGTAGAAAAATAATGACATACCTGAATAATCAGCTACTTTTAGAAATATTGGGTCAATTAGGCTTTGTATCAGCAGGCAGGAGAAGTTAACATCACAATGGCTAGCTAAGGATGCAGTGGAAACTTCAGTGATGGGGATGGTGCATTCAAAGGAAAGTAAATTCTGGACACTACTCTGAAGTTCCCAGCTGTCCAGTGATGATAAAAGCAGATGATCTTCTGAGCAATGTACAACTCTACATTTTCCTTAGTTCTAGTTGCTGTTTCAATGGCAATTAGAAGCTACCACATCGAATACAAAAACCTTTAAAAAGCCACAAATGAGCACCTTCCCTCCAAAAGTAACAGTCACAGTAATAAAAAAGAAGGCACCCAGAATTTTCATTTATTAGTTAAAAAGCCTTTATTTTTAAAATGTTTTTTTATTTACAAGGAAAAGCTGTCACTCACATTAAGATGGCAGATCTACATGTGTGAGTTGAGATGGCTGGGAGTCAAGTTATCACAGCTTTCCATCAATACTCTTAATCTTTTTTCTTTCCAAAACAAAGCAAGACTGTGCTGATGGATTGTTGTGGGCATCTTTTTTCCAGACATTATGAATGAATACCATGCAGTGATGGCAGCAAGGAAAAATTAAGGAACTGCCCCTATTCTTATTTGAAGGGATGAGAGAATATCCAGTTTCCTCATGAGGACAACAGCAGTAGAGAGTTAGTGCTGAAACATCTGAATGCGACTGCAGAAGTGCATCTCGACTGTTTTGTGTACCACAGACGCACTGTTTAATTAAGCCATCAAAAAAAAAATGAAGGAAAATGGAAAAAAGGGGATACAAAAGAGGGAAACTTCTTCAGCAAGTTAAAGCGCTCTTAATAAGTAACAACATGACATTAGTCATTAAGAAACAAGAACTCTAAATAATGCATTCAGAACCTATAGATCTAAACCAGAAGATAACAAAGCCTCATAAATCTGTTTGTTCATTAAGTTAAAAAAAGCTAGACTTTGTGTTGCTATCATGTCAGCTGGCACCAAACTGTACGCAATTTAGTGCAACTACAAAGTGAAACCCATAGTCTACAATGGCAGGGTTTTTGATCACGCTAATTAACAGCCATTTTGTTTAAAATAAACAGATACGACTCTAATTGCCTTTTTTACATAAGAAAGGGAAGATCTTAAAAGTGAAAGCATGCAAAAGGAAAGATCAGACAGTCGCCTTTCAGACTGATAAGCAAACTCTGTGTGAAATGAGCGCAAATGAAGTTTGAGACACTCTCTGGATTGACAGCAGGGAGACAGCAAAGCAAGAGGAACAATGGTTTCCAAAGGTGGAAAGGCACGGCCACGCTTCCTTCCAGCAGGAAAATGCTGTATTTTATATCCCTATTTTCTCTAGCCTCCTCCTCTCCTGAGCATCTGCCCGCAAGGAGTTTCAGCTTCTGCAGGGCCAAGTATGCACCAGGGGCACTCGATTTTGTGAAATCTTCAGATCACACAAGAAGCCTGGTTAGCATCTCTGTAACAAGAGTCTGTCATAGAAAAGGTAAAAACAAGAAAAAGGCACTCCGATCCCTGTGCCTGCACTTAACCCTGGCACCAGAAGAGGGGCTGGGCAGCGCTGTACTGCTTAGTTTGCCAACTTCAAGGCTATACAGAAAGACCATTCAGGTCCCTGAAAAGTCTTGGTAAGTACCGTGCAGGGCCAAGGGCTGGGACACAATCCAGTTTTCCAGCTAATTTCAGGCAGCCTGAAATGCAGCCTGGAGTTGCTGTAAAGACAAAGGTTTTCAGTTTTTCGTTTTCTGCATCCATGTTGGTTACTTCTGTTAGACAAATTCCATTCATCGCTTTTCAAACACAGCTTCAAAGTTGCTTTTTAGGTGCAATAAACATGTAACATGGCAGAGTAAGGCGACGAAGCAAAACCATTATTCTTGTTATGTGAAAAAGGTCCCTTGCCTTTTTCCCACCAGTGAAATTCATAACCCTACTCCTGCCCAAACCCGCCCCTGCCCCACCCCCAAAAAAATCAAACTAGAGTTTTTAGGCTGCAAAAAAAAAATAAAATATCAACATTCAGAAATGCTCCCCATGTGTGCAACGTCCACACACTCCTCTCAGAAAGTCCTGTGGTACAGCCTCTTGCAGCAGGCTTTCCCAGCATCACTAATTCCTACCTGGAACAGCATCTACAGAGGCTTCCCCCGTACTTCAGCTCTAAGGTCAAGGTCCTGATTTTCAGGACACCGCATGGACTGCACGTTTTCAGCATATTCAAAGATACCATTTAAAGTTCCAAAATCACAGCCAACTGCTCCACTTCGGCACTGCAGGCTTGTATGCCATCACAGCAACGGTACAGCAGGAGGCAGAGTTTTTGCAGGAGCTGGTCAAAAATGTGGCAGCAGCTCTGATGGGGACAAAGGTCTGTGAAAAACCCCATCATTTCCTATTGCGTCTGATGGATGAACTTCTTCAACCTGCTTTTTCCTAATGCTAGGTACCACAGTTTGTGCATTTAAAACAACAAAAGAAGCCTCATTTGAAAAGGATCTGAAGACTTGCACCGGACAGACCATTTTCTCTTGGATGAAACAGAGAAGGAAGACTTTTAACAGGTGTTAGCCACATTAACGAACGAGCTGCTGCAAGAGATTGAGGTGCTACAGTGAGAAAAGCGCCACAGGGCTGACAGCACAGACTACATCTCCTAAAATGTTCCCTCTTCTTGCAGGAGTAAGTGACTCTGGGCGCTCTGGGATGCACAGGAAAGCCACGGGCACTGAACACACAGATCTGCAGGGTGCAGCTGACCTGCAACTCCCATGAGGCACCACAGCAGCGTCCAGATACAAAGATTTTTCCCTTTTAAGCTGAAACTGCAAAGTAAAAATCATCCTAAATAAATTTCTCAGAACTCAGCTTTCCAACAGCAGTTTTAAACAGCACATTTTCAATCAGCTTTAATGATAACAACATCAGAGAAGAACTTCATCACAAGAGCAATCTCCCTGGCCTTCAAATATTTTGTTAATATAACTCTGAACATCAGACATATTCCCTATCAAAAACAAGCATCAGTATATACCATAGGGGAATTTCATTACTACTGAAACAGTACGATGTATTGTACTGCTGGCTGGGAATCTCAGACTGAATGACTTCAGCTTTCCGATCGGCAGCCAGAACAGACTACAGCTGGGCTAATTCGATTTAGACGAGGCCATGTTGTTGGTTTTCAAACATTAAAACCCCACAGAATCATAAAACAGCAACGGTGGTGTTGCCTGAAAAAGGACAGGCAGAAAGACGCAGCAGCAGCTTTCCCAGAAGCGCAAACCAAGGCTGCCAAAATATGCCTATAAGAAACCACACTGTGGGAAATAAGACATAAAAAGGAAAGTAAGTCAGAAAACAAGCTGGATAGGAGCATTGTCCTGTTGCTAGCATCGCATCAGCAACCGCACTGGAGAGCAGTGAGTGATACACACATGCAGCTGGTTTACCAGCTCACTAGGGCCAAAGGGATACTTTCAAATTCAGGCCTTATTTATATATCAACAGGTTATACACTGAATGTCAAAGGCAGTAATTACTTTAGTATGGCTCCCAGTAAAATCTGTCACGATTTGCGTACCAAAAGATTACCCACACAAGGAAACAATAATTTGGCTTGCTTCTGGTCTGTATGAAAATTGTTTCAAACAGTTAAAATTACAACCACAGCTCTTAGTTTTCCAAGTAGCTGTTTGACTTTTGAATCTAGAAGCTATTAACTTTTCAATTTGACTGTAGTTCCTCCTGCTTAAGTCACATTAGGCAAAAAAAAAAAAAATCCATCAAGTTTTAGCTCTGCAAAACAAAACAGTGTATCATTTTACCTAAAAGGGCAATTTTAACAAATGTAACTAAAGCCCATAAAATAAATACAAAATAAACACACAACCTTAGACACTCTCTCTTCTATGTATGTGTGTATGTGTGTGTCCCTGTCCCAACTCTTCAGTCTTCTAGGAGATCTTTTAAGGGACAACTCTGTGTTAAAATCAGATGTTAAATTCTAACTAAGTACTACTTATATCAGCTGTGTTGGTAATAAGACTTTCAGCAGCAATTTTACACAGCACAACAAATGACATAAACAATTTGTCTCCAAAGATCCAACTACCCTTGTTAACTATGACACTTCTTCCAAAGGAAACATATAAATAACCCATCATAACAAGCCAATTCCTCAAAATTAAGTTTGGGAAAAAAGTGTGGCAAATCTAGACATTACAATATTTTTTTTTAAAAAAAACCCAAAAGTATTTTCATTTGACAAATTTAGAATTGAAGTCTCAAGTAAGTAGTATACTTTATTGTAATTCTGTGCTAGGAATTTTTGGTAAAATCATATACATAATTTACCTTAGTAAGCAGTATGCCAATAATTGGGCATATAATCAAAAGTAGGACACAAGTAAAAGAAACTAGATGCAATCAACAGGCAATAATGTAGATCACAATGCGGTAGGGGTTTTTGTATGCAAAAGGTTTACAAAGAATTCTTCCCATAGCAGCAGAAACACTCTTATGGTGACTTAAATAAATAAAAAAAAAGTATGTTTGGAACTTGGCAGAAATTTTGTGTGCTGGAATTTGGAAGTCCTATAGAGTATCACTGAAGCTTTCACATTTAATGTTTTCCATTGGAAAAAATCAAATCCCAAATTAGTAAATCAGGTTTTCATTCCAGTACTTTATTGACTGCAGAACAGTAAAGTTCTGCTGTGATTCAAAGAAAAAGTGATTTTATGAAGTTACATTTCACTACAGTGTTACCTCTGTCAGGTTTTACATCGTGACTGGAGACTGTGCCTATTTCTGTAATGGCCATTTTCATACTGTGCTTGAATAAATCCATCTGGTCGACACACCAATCATAGTACAGTTTCAAAAGTGGAATAAAACTAAATTAGCGCGCTGATTTCTGTCACGAAGAAAACCAATTTTCATATCAGACCTACGCCTGGATACTTATTGAGCCATGATGATCTATAATGCGGAAATTGTCAGTGCAGAGAGACAAGTATAAGAAGAATACCTCCCATCTATCCAGCTTGCGTACCCTGTATTGTGAATTCATTGAGAGAAAATACCTGAGTAATAGTATGGCACAAAGACAAGCCATGCACTGTCACTGGTTACAGCTTTACAGCAGAGTACAACTCTGCCCCCCTTTAAAAAAAAAAAAGCCATCACTGTTGGACTGTGCAAGCACCACACTGTGCTGTCACAGATGGATCCAGCCGAAGGGGACCTTTCCATAGCTCCGATTATCTTCTTACTCACGTTAATACTGCAGGATTACATTGCCACGTGCATTAGTGGAAGTTTCTGTTATTGTACTGGCGGTATTCGCTGTCATAAATATGTTTTCTTCAGATACACCATTCGGGCTGTATCTTGCACTGAACACGAGCTTTTGGCATAGGACAAAAGAAAAGAAGCAGTGAGCTTCAAGTGTACACACTAAATTCTCTCGTAACAACAGTGGCAGGATCAGCAACAGAAGCAGCAGGTTTCATTTGCAAACGAAGACATTCAGATAAGCCAGTCACGGAAGAGGGAATTCCACTGTAAATCATCCACCACTGGAGTTATATTTCAGCTCACAACCAGCGCTTACTGAGCAGGCTCTTTTTTTAGGAAGGAACAATTCAAAAGCGAGTCTTCAGTGAAGCCCTTTGCAGATGAAGATGCTCTCTTACACGGGGGAGCCCTGTCCTATCAAACCCTCATTCA
Organism: Tringa solitaria; assembly: GCA_026413425.1. Lineage (NCBI taxonomy): Eukaryota > Metazoa > Chordata > Aves > Charadriiformes > Scolopacidae > Tringa > Tringa solitaria. The sequence continues at coordinate 71,079,378 of JAOXJM010000001.1, read as the reverse complement.
TAAGCTCACATGCAGTATGTAAAGAAAAGGGAAAACACATGCCATTCCCAATAGCTGCCTTCAGAAAGTATATCACTGAATCAAGCCCAAACTCCATACTTTAGAATAAGTCTAATGACTAGCAATTCCTCCTTAGCCTTTAGTGTTCAGAATTTCTAATAAGACACTAACTAGATTCCCCCCCAGTAGTTCCTCTCCATTGAGCTTGCTAAAAAAAGCATCACTATAACCACTTTTGCTCACAGTGTCCTTTCCACTTCACAGTTCACTCCAGCAGTTTGAATCACTCAAATATATACCCTGATTGGCCTCCTTCCTGCTTTTCTGGAGATGCAGCTCCTAGTAAATCCAATCCAGGACAGAATTTTTGCTCTCATCATTCAGCCAAGTGAAAAAGAATCTGAAAACATAATTTCCCCTGTAAGCCATTCTTTTCTGAAGGAAAACAGACACATCAGACACACATCCAAAAAAAAAAAAAAAAAAAAAAATTTGAAGAACCTAGTCATGGAAGTGCTTTTTGTCAGCAAAATCATCTTTGGGGGCCTCTTCTAGGTGGCTGGGCTAGTACGACAGGTGGCTTCAAGAGATACTTTGGAAGCAAAATTATTTTTTTGTGAAAAGTAACAGATTTAGCTTTGGGATTTTTTGTTCATTGCAACTATATAATCCTTTCTTAAATGAAGAATATTTATCCCTCTTACTCATATCATTTGGATTAGAATGCCTAAACATTTTGTCACTTTGGATATTCTTCATATGGATTAAAAAAACTTAAACATGAACATGTGAGAAGATTCATATCCTTAGACCACACCATCATGCAACAGAATTAGCTTTCATAGATTTGCAGGATCTCTGTCTCACACACAGCAATTTCAGTAACATTACAAATATCAAAATAATACATGTCTCTATCAGTTTGTGTACATACAAATATATATGCATTTACATTTGTGTGTATACTATATACACACAGGTTCCTTGCACATTTGTCCATGAGATGTTCGCAAACTTTAGAAGCTGATTTGCATTTAAAGATTTATTAAAATAGGTTTAATCACAAGGAGCTAAAGCTCACCTGAACAGCACTTAAATAAGCAAATTGAAAATTCAATCTCAAAGCACTTTAGCACAATCTCAAAGGTCTCAGGAAAAATCCCTCTACAGGTCTCAAACTCTCTCTTTCGGAAGAACATGAGCATGTAACATAGGAGGACTTTAGAGCACGTGAAGTTGCTCATCAGTGCAGATTTTAATTTAGTTTCCATGCTCGCAGCGTACATGAAGCAATAAAAAAGGCACGTACCTTTTGGTGGCATGCCACATAAGCATAAGACTCGTTTCCTTAATGTACTTCTGGTCACACGGAAACATTTCTAATGTAAAACAGTAAAACTGTACATACTCCTCCTTCTCCTGATCTCATCCCATCCTCATACTAAAATAAGATTAAGTATTTTAACCTAACGAAAATATTGATTAGAAATATATATTAGTCTTCAAGGTTGCAGAATTTTCATTAGTGTCTCATCACTGAAACTGCAGCCACTTCTAGAGAGGAATCCAGGAGCTGATCAACAGCACATAACTCCATCACGGCACAGTTCACAGCAAGAAATTAACAGTTTAGATATAATTAAAAATTTTTCACCAACTAACTGAAGAGACTCTATGTCCTCATCTCTAAAAAAAACACAAGAGGCTTCAAAAGTAAGCATCCTGAGGAAGATAAAACATAGTCTACATCATCATACTTGGCTCTACGCCAGCAGCTCTATGTGACCTCTCTTTAGCCTCCAACAGCATTTACATCCACCTAACAACTCTGGTCCACGTTCTGCCCTTGAATGTGTCCATGCAGCTCCCACTGAAGTCAATGGCAGCTGCATGCGTACATCTGAGGGCAGAAGGCAACCTTCTGTACTGCTCATTATCAAGAGTGATGAAGTCAGCGCTTTTGAAAACTCGGCGAGTCTTGAAACCACCCGGGAAAAGTGTTCCTACCCAGAAAGAGAGAGACTCCCCAACAAAAAGTCCAAAACTCACGTTTTAGTCATTTTGGTGGTGCTTCTGCGAGACAGAAAAAATCAAAAGGAAGAAGATACGCTCGTGCAGTTCATACTCACAAAGCATCATAAGTAGTCCTGCGCCTTATATATGAAATACATATATATATATGTATGCATGGGTGTATTTTTCTGAGTGGGAGAGGCTGTATTGCAGATGCAGTCAAAGTCTCAACTCTGGAATTACTGACACTCACCAGCTACCTCAGAGCCTTCACACTTTCAAGCACTATTTATTGCAGGCAAAATTAAGATGTGTGGTTTATAAAAAGAGCAGCTTTTTCCTCTTCTCATTAAAAATACTAACGAAGAGCTAAAGATCTTTCTTCTGGCTTCTCTTTCTCACTGTATTTATTTATTTCCTGTATTTATTTATTTATTACTTTTATAGTTAAGCCAAACGGGATGTAACCTCACTCTCTACAACTACTTGAAAGGACACTGTAGAGAGGTTGGTGCTGGTCTCTT